>VZTU01003001.1:38826-89996 GCA_013400835.1 Zapornia atra | reverse complement strand
TGCCCCCACGCTGCCCCCTGCTTCCAGCATCCCAGCAGCCTCCTCTCCACCTCTCCCCCTCCTGCGCAGCCAGCAATAGCCCGTCCTGGCTCTGTGGATCGAGCACAGGGCCGGTGCCCGCGGGGTTTTCCAATAGTGATGCTCCATTAGGGCCCAGCTCTGCTCTTACCACAGGCAATGGCAAAAGTCCCATTGACTTCACGGAGGCAAGAGCAAGCCCTTAATGGCCTGGGAAGGTAAGGCTTATTNTTTTGTGACGTTTGAGACCACGGCCCCTTCATACTGCGTGCCCAAAAGCTGGGAGAGACCTCAGGCCCTCCCTGCGAAGGCAAAGGAGGGCTGCTAAAGCTCAAAGTGAGCCCGGGAGGCACTTTGCCACGCAGAGACCACGAGCCTGTACGCAGCTGCTGGGGCAGCACCTTGTGCCCTGCTCAACTCCTAGGCAAAACCTGGATGAAACCAAGCTCTTTGGCAAGGAACATGTTGTTTTCAGCAGCATGGACGTTCTCAACACCATTTCCTGATCACGGAAATCCAGCCCCCCTTTTTTTCTCCCCGTTTGAGATTATCGTCGTGTTTCTTGAAAGTATTTTTAGGCTCAATGTGTATCGAAATATTTTGCTGAGCGAAGTTTTGGGTGAGTTGAAAGGTGCCAACGACGGTTTCTTTTCAAAAGGGTTGTCCAAAAGTGCCACCAAAAATAAAACATGGAACAAGTTTCTCAAGTGTCATTTAAAACAACAACAACATCCATCGGAAAGCTGGGAAGAGTGACAGAGGCGTTGTTAGTTGTCACGGGGCGGAGGATCTGAACCAGTGCCTGGATCTTATTCATAGGGAAAAAGTCCTTCCTCTCCCCATTATCCTTCTGGTGTTTGAATAGCTTTCAATAACAAGCCAAGGAAATAGTTCAGAAGTAAGACAGGAAAAAAATATAGGTTGTGGTCAGATAAAGAGAGAAGCTGTGTCTTCCTGCTGAAAAGCAGGCTGGCAGCCCCTCAGGTTAGGGACAGGTCTTAGGGAAACCTTCCCTCCATCATATCCTGGAGGAAGAAGTGGATGTTGTGCCCTGATGTGCAGCAGAGGTGGCTTTTCTGCCACATATAGTATGCAAAAGCCAAAATATCGGGTGTGTTTACAGCTTGAAGAGTCAGTTTGCAGACTCCTTAAAAATATCCCATCTTCTGTACAGTGAACAGCCTTCTGACATGGGTTCTCCTGGTGGCCTTTCCTGGGCTGCATTAAGGAGTCCCCAGCCTACAGAGGAAGCAGCACTTGCTGAGACAGGTGCTGCTGTGGCGTGGTACTTGTGTATGTGTCTTTGGGTGCTTGTGGGATGAAGCTGTGAGGTAGGATGGGTTATGCCTGCAGTGTGGCATGTGCACATAGGTACGTGCAGTGTGTGCTTGGGCATGAGTACTCTGTAACCCGAGCATGCAGGTACAGAAGGATGATGTATGTACCGTTGTGTACTGTCCCATCAGATGGGCTACACAAGCCCAAGGAACGTGCTGTTTTGGCAAGATAAGCACAGCTGTGGTAGGAGGTTTACCCATCATCTCCCTTCTCTTGCACTCTGTCTCTTCTTCTCTCTGCCCCCTCAGGCCTCTTCATGATTTGTCCCCTGACTTTCCCTTGGATCCTACTCTCTCATCTCTAACAGTGTGATGGCATTGCCAGCTTTCTTCTGAATTTATGTCAATGCCAGGGGTTTAAACTGGGTTTTCTTCAGTGCCTCGCTCTCTGCTCCATTATGATGCCAGTTGTGGCTGGAAAAGAACAGCAGCTTCAAACACATGGAGGGAGCTGAGATACCAGTGTGGCCACATGTGACTTGTTACCTTAGCCTTATTGCAACCTTTTCTCATTTCCCCACCAGGAATCACACTGTCTGAAGCATGGAGTGGCAGTGATGGCCTGTGTGCCACCCCCACTGCCCCAGTTCTGCATGCCTATGGCCCTGATGCACTTCAGCTGCCCCCACCATCCTTGCCTGGGCTCCCTGAGAGCTCATGCAGTGGAGATGAGCCTCCCAAGAGCTAACAGGCTGTGGGCATTTAATCTCTGCCAAGTGCTGCCATCTGCCTCTGAGGGATGCTGTACATCTGTGAGGGGGTGCCCACACATGCGTGTTCCCCCTCTCCTGGGAGCCACCACCCTGTCTGTGTCCTGGATGCCCGTGTCCTCGCACAGAGTCCTTCTCTCTCGGTCCATTAGTTTGTTTCCACTGCCATGGCCAGTGGCAGGCACCCGGCCCTGAAAGCTGTATTAAAAGCTGGGTCAATACCAGTCCCTGCTTATTCCCCCTGGGGGAAATAAATAAATAATAAAAGGAAGGAGGGACTTTGTTAATTAGCAGTGGGGAAGAGAGGTGGGACAGGGACCCATGTGAAAAAATGAGGCTGCCTATCAAGTCATACATGGGAAAAGCCAATAGGCACCAGGATCCATGAGCTCCTGCCCCCACTCTGCGCCCAACAGGAGGAGAGTGAGGTATCAGGAGTGATGCCTTTCCTTGCCCCCTGCCTTCTCCTGATGCTCTGCTCTTTGGATGTCACCTGTCTGCTCTTCTCTCATCCTCCCACCAGGTCCTCTTCCGTTCTTGGCAAGGCTTGCCAAAGGTGTCACATCGCTGCTTGGGTACGGAGCAAACCCATGCAGGGCAACTGTCACCCTGCAGAACCCACATGCTGGGATGAGAAATAGCCAAGTCTGGGTGTAGACCCGTCTTGTTTGTCTATCCCTGCTCTTTCTCAAACGTATTCCCATATTATCTCACTTCCTCATCTTCGTTTTCCCTTCTTCCTCCTCTGCCTGCCTGCCTACTGTGCCTGCTTCTTCCTCTCCCACTATTTCCCTCCTTCTCCTTCTGCTTCAACCCCCTTTCCTCTTGCTTCTTGAACCAATTCCAAATTGATACTGAGATGCTGTTTTTCTGCTTGTAGATCAGGGGTTGGGTGGGACGTCATTTCTTCAGCTATTCCTACATAGCACAATGGTTGGGTGTCTTGAGCAGCTTCCTGAGCTGCCTGTTTGCCTTTCTGTCCTCACATCATCCACAGTTTTGAAGGAGTGATTCTGCTGCTTCTAAAGGAAAAGGCACCTTTTGCAAAATGACGGCAAAGTGATGTTACAGGTCTAGCTATGGATGACGCCCTCCTTCACTTCCCCTGATTCTTACTTGCCTCTAGCAAAAAAGAAAAAGTTTGTGGTTTCTTTATGGTTTTTTTGAGCCTTACATCTGGATCAGTGTCTTGTATGCCTCTGCCTCTTCTTCATCAAACATATCTATAATCATTCCCTTGGCAACGCTCTTGGCATCTCCAAAGGAGGATTGCTTGACCCACCCTACTGGTAATTTTAATGCAAATGCTTCCCTCCATACACATATTTTGTATCATCTTCTCCTCAAGCAAATTCTCTGAGCCTCTTACTGTAGGTCTTTACCAGGGAGGCCCAGAACAGGGCAGCTCTTGTGGTGGAGCTCCCAGGCACTGATGTCAGACAGACAGAAAACACCAGCACTACGAACTCTCCTCAGTCTCTATACCAACCAGCCTTGGGGTCTCTCTTTGGCTTCCAAACCTCCCCCTGGGATATTCGCCTTTATTAAAAATAAATAATTACAAATTCAGTTTTACAGCTGATGGCAGCAGGGAGAAGAACGGAGGAGGTGAAAGGAGAAAGTCGAGGGTCTGCTGTCCAGTCAGGTCACTTGTCTGTCACCCTGGCCATGATATGCCAGGGAGCAGTCTGAGTGTGCAAGCACAGGGCCCTGCCTCCTCTGCCAGGCATCTCAGGAGAGGAGCAGGATGTGTTTTTCGAGAGGACTGGGAGAATTGGGTCTGAGTCCATAGAGCCAAGCCGAGCTGCTTCTGGAGGTGACAGATGCCAAAAGTCAAGGAGAGTGCAGAGTAGGCTACGTAGAGTGTCCTTGTCTCCTTGTTTGGCATTTGCAGTGGAAGAATATGGATTTCAGTTCTCATTCTGTTTTATATACAGAGAGTCATGTGCAACAAGCAATAAACATGCAAGTAAACCCCTCCCTTGAGATCCTTCCCCACTCCCTCCAGGAGTCCTAAACATTCCCGTCCATCTGCATCTGGTCAGTGCTTGGGTATCTCTCCTCTCCTTGTGACGGTCACGACAGCCACGGGGCCTACCCACCTCAAGAGGGAACAGAAAGTCTGCTGTTGCCTCGGTAGCAGAAACATTTGCTGCAGGTCCCGGTCTTTCTGTTGAGGTCATGGACTCCTGTTGCCTCTCCAGAGATGAGAAACCAGGCATGCTGCTCTCCTGTCTCTGGGCAGGAAAGGGTTCCTAGCACAAGCTGCACACACTGGAAGAGCAGTATATCCTCACTCCTCTTCCAGGCAGTATGACTTCACGGGAAAGGGAATATATCAGAGCAGCTCCAGGCCTTGTTGTACTCAGGGGCTGAGAGGCAGTCACGGGAGGCATTTTTTGGTGGGCAAGGGACTTATCCAGCTATGTACGGGTACAGAATAGAGGAGGAGATGATGGGCAACAGTTGTGGAATGAGGAGGCTGGAGGAATTAGATGGCTGACTCCCTTCGGTATGAGATGGTATCTAAGGGTAGAGTTGCCTGGAGTCGCTCCAGATCCAGGTGGCTTCCAAAATCCATCATCTGGATGACGCCTCCCTCTTCTTTAGAACTGCCCCCTAACACCACACCCACTTCGTCATCATCTTCATCTTCGTCTTGACTGACAAGAGCCAGCTCGTTCTCATAGCAGAAGGCACTGGGAGGTGGGGGAGAAGGTAAGATAGTCATCTTGCTCTCTTGCAGTTCCCGGGCTGAGCAGCAAGGTGTGCCGGCTACCTCGTAGGTCTTGTGAAAGCGTGAATAATCCACTTTGTAGTGGTTCTTCTCCTCAAACACAACTGGTTCAAAACGGTGACCCCAAAGAATTTCACTGGCGAGGTAAGAGCTACGTGCCTGTGTGGTCATGGCTGTGGCTTCCACCATTCCCTCCAGGATAACAACAATCTCAAAGTTCTCTGTCTCCAACTCCTCCTTGCCAATCCCATAAAGCGGGCTCTCCTCATCAATCTCATGAACAATAATAATGGGTGAGACCAAAAATATACGATCAAGGCCCACGTCATAACCCACATTGAGGTCCCTCTGGTCCAGGGGGAGGTATTCCCCTTCCTCTGTCATGTAGGGCTTGATGAGCTGGGCTCGAACATGGGCCTCCACAATGTGGCTCCTCCTCAGGTTGCCCACCCGCCACATGAGGCACAGTTTGCCATCCCGGACGGAGATGACTGCGTGATGACTGAAGAGGAGGGTCTGGGCCCGCTTCTTGGGCCTTGCCATCTTGGCCATGATGGTGCCAATCATGAAGGAGTCAATAACGCAGCCCACGATGGACTGGACCACAACTGCCATGATAGCCAGTGGGCATTCCTCAGTTACGCAGCGGAAGCCGTACCCAATGGTTGTCTGTGTCTCCACTGAGAAAAGAAAAGCCCCTAGGAAGCTGTTCACGTGCATGATGCAGGGCTTGAGGAGAGAGGGACCACCTCCCACTGCTGGTGCATTGAGGTCGCCATGGAAGAAAGCGATGCACCAGAAGAGGAAGCCAAAAAAGAGCCAGGAGACCAGAAAGGCAGCAGAGAAGATCATAAGCATGTACCGCCAGCGTGTATCCACACAAGTGGTGAAGATGTCAGCCATGTAGCGCTGAGATTTGTTGCTCAGGTTGGCAAAGTAGACGTTGCACTGGCCATTCTTCTTCACAAAGCGGTTGCGGTGCTTCCGCCGGGGGGCATGGCCCTTCCCATTCCGACTGTGCCCGTTCATGCTGCCCAGCGCAGAGACCTTGTGTCCATCCTCTTCAGTTGAGACAATGCTGTACCTGGAAGAGAAGAAACAGGCATTTCCAGCAGAAATACAAGAAGAACAGCAGTAATCACCGAGACAGCAAGGGTGGGAGACATGTGGGTGTCTTGCAGAGCTACAATACCACAGTCCTGAATACCACAACAGCACGTTTCTCTGGTTATTGCACCGTGGTGCCACTCTGACCAATTTGGCAGAGCCCGGCTGCAGTATCTGCCGAGCCTTGCTGTCAGGGTGTATCCAGCAAAGTCCTCACAGGGCAGCAAAGCAGGCTTGTAGCCCTGCAGTTCCTTCCAGCCTTTGTGGTGAGGAGGGACCCAAGGCTTCAAAACCTGATGGCAACTGGGAGAGCCAGGAAGCCTAGGAGCTAGCGCCCATGGTCCAGACGCATTTTGGCCCCAACATTGTATAATGCTGTGAGTTTCTATTTTCTCCTCTACTCTCCTCACTGATTTCATGGTGTGTTGGTGACAGTGTTTATACATTTCCTGCACTCAGGACAATTCTGTTGCCACAGCAACGTGCATGGCTCCCAGCATCCCGCATCCAAAGCCAAAGGTGTAATTTGGAGATCAACAGCCAAAGTGTTGGCAGATTTCCCTGGAAGAAGCTCCCCACACACTTTCTAGGAGATGTTTGCCCCTCTGGCTCCCCTCCTTTGCGGGTGGCACTGCTGCTGCCCCATGGGTGCTGCTGGGTCTATGGCTGCAGATATTCCTTAAAGACATGATAGCAAAAGATGCTCTGACCACTGAGGAAATCAAAGGAATGTGCAGTTCCACCAAGACCACTCTTCCCCTTGTGGCCGCTGAGTCCTGGCTTCCCAGGACCTGTCATAGTGTTGACACGTCAGCTGGAGCCTTCCAGCATGTGCTTCATGACCCTCATCCTTCTCTCATGAGAAGAGGGAGCAGGGGAAGCAGTCTTGGCTGGAGTTGTGACTCCTGGTGATTCCTGGGGACAGTGGGTTTCTGCAGCACTGTTTGAATTTGCAATTTCTGGTGCAGAACCGTGCAGTGCTTTGCTGCTTCTCTATGGCACTCCTCCTCTGAGCACTGTCCCCACATATGGTGTGTCTTGAATTGGAGAAGGAGAGAGGAGCCATATCTTGGAGCAGAACACCCCTGGCAGATAATCTGAGAAAAATATACCAAAAGGTGGGCTGAAGGTGGGGCCTGAGGGGCCAGATGAGGAAGGGCAGGCCACCCTCAGCAGCAGCAGCAGTCCTTGAGAAGGGGGTTACTCACCGGTTGACGCGGACACTGCCCATGGCTCGCTGTATCATCGGGTGTCAGGGGGCCGCGGGAGCTGCGAGGACGTGGGATCTCATGCAGCAGCACTCACATGGGACCGGGCGGCTCCGGGTTTCACCTCCAGTGAGCTGGGGGCCGTGCTGCCATTGTGATTGCTCTCGGGCACGTGCCTTGCAGAGAAGGATGAAGCAAAACATAGTCAGAGCCTCCCTTGATAGTACAAGTAGGAGGGTGCAGGGCTCCCAAACTCTTGCTACAGAGGGGTTGGGAGGTGTGTGCATGGCACCGTGCTGCAGCACAGCTTGGGCAGGACAGGAGCTGATGGATGCAGAGTAGGTTGCACAGCCCACAGCTGCCACACTCCCCAGCATCTACTACCCAGAGAGGTGTAAGGCCAGCCAGTCACCATTCTCCAGACCAAGGGCATGGCGGGTGAAGAGCTTGCCGGGCCCTTGCCCTGAGCCATCATATTAATATCATAGCTTACACTAGGATGAGAGCTCAGCCAGGCTAAATACCTCACACGCAAGGACTAATGAAGCACGGACATGAACAGCAGCCCTCAGGGATCCCCATCAGCCCAGCCTGACCCAGAGGGGATTTTTTTTCTAGGGCATGCAGAACATCGCCCCTGTTTCAAAGAGGAGAAGAAAAGCGATGGGTAGAGACAAAAAGGAGAACTGATGGAAAGGAAGGTCTTAGGGGTAGCCAAGGAGAAGTCAGTTAGAGCAAACAGACCTTGCAACGTGCCCTGTGTACAGCATCCAAGGAGCGGCTCAGCAGCAGAGCCCTGGGAAGGATGTCCAGGAGATGTTACGTCCCAACCCTGGTCTTCCCTGAACTGAAGAACAAGGAAACTGAAGACACGAGAGGCGACCTATCCCGCCTGCACAGAGCTGCTGGGAAGTGAAATACAGTGAGGGGGTAATGACTCACAGATTAGGAAGGGCTTTGTACACCCATGCTAATCCTGCACTGTAACCTTTGGATTACAGCAGCCGTTGCGGAGCGCAGGGCGCAGACACAGCCAGTTCATTTCCCCCAGCCTCACCAATGAGCAACTAGTGGTTGCCATATCTGGGACAAATCCAAGGATTTTTGGGTCAAATCCAAGGTTTAGAGCTGCTGGCAAGTGGTCATGCACAGACAGGAGAGATGAGCAACAGGCGATGTTGTCAGTAACAGAAAAGCTGGTGAGAACCGTCCCGGTCTCGTCATCAGTACTGCAGAGCAGGGCATCATGTGGCTGAGAGTGATGACCAGCTTTCCCCAGTTAGGACCACAGACTAGAAAGTGGCAAGTAAGGTTCTCCAGACATCACTTCTGATGTGCCAGCACCACCATTGTCATATCTGGGATGAAGATTAACCACCAGTCTCTCCAGAGACCAAGGTTACATGAGGCACTTTAAGCCCTGTGGCAACACAAACATGATCGTTCTGACTAGAGATATTATGGGACCAGGAGAAGACAGGAACCTTGTTGTCCATAACTCACCACATAGAGGCAAATGTGAACAGCTGCCCCAAAATTCCCGTCAGGAAAAAGCTCTTTGGCACTGAACACAGCCAGAACCTACCCCCTCATTGACCTTCAGCATCCCAAGTCTTTAAGGAGGGTTGCTTTGGCCAGATATGGGAAATTTTGTTGTTCAGCTGGGTAAACCTACAGCAGAAACCAGGGTTGGTAACCTAAATTCACCAGAAATGTTGAGAGATGACCCAGTGATGCAGAAAGGTCACTTCATGCTGAAGAGGGGAATGATAGAATGGCTTTGGTGGGCATCTGGCCTCCAGCCGGGGTTAAATCACCACAATGCCCTATGAGGATAAAGCTGAGACATATCTTCAGTGGTTCAGTTTGGACTGCAAGGTCCCACAGGTCTTTAGGAGGTGACAAAGGTGGGCAATTTAGGTACTCTTCTATGCCGGCTCCAGCCAGGATGTGAAGGGCATCCTCTCCAACCGTTGCCTCCTTAAATCAGCCCAGGTAAGCCAAGCTCAGCCTCAGCCAGCATTGATGCTGATACTGGAGGAAAGGCACTGCCACAGCTCATGTATAGATACTTCACAGCTTGCTACAGGTTTCTGACCACCGCTTCTTTCCCCAGCTGGAGGATCAGGTGCACGGTTTCTAGAGGCTTTGGATTTCTGGCCCAGGTGGTGGCCAGCTCCAAGGAAGAGGAAGACCAAAGGGCCTTCTTCCCACTGGAACCACATCTAGCAGCACCCAGATCTCTGCTCTCATCTTCCCCAGCACACCAAGAAGGGGCAAAGGAAGCAGGTGAAAGGCAGGTACTGCAAGGGTTGTGCTCACCTCCAGTTCTGGCTGGTACAGTTAGGAGAAGGGATGGGTACACAGAGCTCTGCCTCCCATGCTGCTGTGCTTCCTCCTGGCTCCCACACTGGAGCTCAGGTCAGCCAGAGCCATGACGCAGCGTCTTGTACAGAGCCCACCACAGCTGGACCTTGCAAGCCCAGCAAGACTGGGAAACATTACCTTCTGGTTCCACAGTGCTGGAACAGAGCATCAGTAGCTAAAACTACATCACCACCTGCAATTCATACTGAGCCGTGAGTATTTCCATGCAGAATAAAGGCCAACGATTGGAACACACACACTCCAGCACGTGAGAGCAAATGGTTTTAATACAGGCTGTGATGGGAACTGGTGGTGTTGGTCCCTGTGCCCATCCATAGTTCAGAGCTCTTTTTCTGCTTCAACTTCATAAATTTTCCCGATAGATTGAAGGACCTCAGCAACAAAATGGAGGGACTCAGCTCCAGAGATGAGCTGTCTGATGGACTGGTCTGCACCCATTATTATCTTGTGGAGGTTCTGCAAGGCAAAGTTTATGTTGTTCTTCGCAGCCCCCACATCGGTTCTTTGGCCCGCTCTCAGGTTTTCATTCTCCACCTTGGTGCTTTCCAGCTCTCCCTGGAGAATAAAGATCTCCTGCTGCAGCTTTTCCACGTTGCTTTCTGCCTCCAGAGCCCGCTGAGTCATTAGCTGGAGACTCCACTCCGTACGCTGGACAAAGGACTGCAGCTCTTGGGCATCTCTCTCCTCTTTGGCTTGATTGGCCTTCAGCTGCCTCTCCAGCTTCTGCACTGTGCACACCTCGCTCTCCAAGGATCTCTGCAGGCTCCTGACCACACTCCTGAGTATGGCATTCTCCTCCCTGAGCTTGTCATAGGTCAGATACAGGGACGGGAATTCCCTGTCCCGGATGGCCTCTTCTCGCAGCATATGGAGCTCTGCTCCCTCGGTGTGTCCTGGGTATCCTAGATAAGGGTGACTGGCATGGACCCATGGGCCAAAGGCATCCATCTCAAAGTGCTTGCCTGCACTGCACTGGAAACAGTTATAGTAGCCACATGGTGCCACACCGGCGTTTTGGAGAACACACAGCCTTTGATTCACAGGAAGGTGACAGGTCCAGCTGTGGTCCTCATCTTCAGACAAGCTGCCAGGTATTTCTGTGTCTTTGTAAAATGGTTCCTGAAACTCCAGAGCTTCCTCCTCAAGCTCCGGTGCATGCTTGGCCACCCTCTGGGCATATATACTATTTTTTACTTCCTCGTCTTTCACCATGTAAGAGTGCCTGGGATTTAGGAAAAATGGGATGGGTTTCCCCAGATCCTCCACCTGACTGTCACCAGAGATGTCATGGCTCTTGCATTCGGGTTGAGGGTCTGCAGTGTGGCAGGGGTACCTGAATTTGTCGCTGTCGTCATCATCATCAGTATCATTTTCCAAGGCTTGCGGTTCTGCGCAGACCCTCTCCGTGGTCCCAGAGTTGTCAAGCAGCCATGACATTTTTCAGGACGTTTTGGTCTGCAGTAAGTTACAGGATCCAAGTTATCTTTGTGGAGACCAGGTCACACGGGTAGATGATGCTGACTAGCAGTGAGCCAGCTTCTGCAGCGCTGGTGACAATGTGGAGGAAGAGATGGTCACCAAAATCCTTCCATTTAGATCACCAGGGTGTTTGGGAGGGACTGAAGGGGAGGACCAGGCATCTCTGCGCCTGTTGTGTCTCTGCTCTGAGGAGAACAGGAATCACCAAGGTCTGTGATGTCATCGTGTGGCTGTGAGGTCATGCCCAATCAACTGCAAAAGCACTTTTTTTGGCAGCAGGAGGATAAGACAGGGCCCCATGGCTGCAGAGCCTACTCCAGATTAGGGATGCTGCCTGTGAGCAGAGAGGAGCTCACAAAGCTACCTGAGACTTCCAGCATGCCTTAGGCACAGGGACCAGCCAGCCCTGGGCAGGCAGTATGGAGCAGAGGGAACAACCACGGTCCACGGGCTACTGCGAGTTAGCTGTGGAAGGGTGAGATACCAGGCAGCAAGATCAAGCCGCTGGCATTGCCATGCCACAGGTCACCCTGAGCAGAGGCAGGAGATACCCCCAGCGCTCGGGGCAGAGGCATCGCACCAAGCTGGCTGGCCAGCGAGGGGTCCGCGCCACGGGGCTGCCGATGTGATTCATCCCCCCGCTGCCAGCTGGCGCAAGGAAGCGTCAGTACCACCGGGCGCCGCGAACGCAGAGCGGCGAGAGCCAGGAGACGAACAAAAATAAACCCACTTACCACTTCCACCCCAACACACCCCCACAGCGTGCGGGGACACCACGGGGAAGGCAGGCAGACACGCAAGAAGCCCTGGGCTGGGGACTGCCATCACATCAGCTCACATTAAGCCCCCAGAGATGTCGTGCCAGGGGGTGATATAGCCACCATCTCACCTCACCAGCTGGTGGCCTGGGGCCATCATGGACATCCCTGCCTGCAGAGTGGCTGCCACCAGCTCAGCAAGGCCAGGGGACAAACCAGGAGCCTGAACCCCATGGAAATTCTGTTCAAATGGCTGTGAAAGGGCCCCATTTCTCTTTGGAACCCTGAAACACAAATGGGGTGAAGGGGGAATACTCAGAGATGCCCCAGAAAATGGGGATGTCATTCCCATCCTGAACAGACAGCTGCCAGTTGCACAGACCAGGGGAAGAAAGCCTGGCTGAGGACAGATGTGTGAATCCTGGAGCACTCCCAAAGACCTTTCCTGGAGTTTCCTCTGCTTCCTGGGACCCACATGTGCATGGAGGAAGCTGGGGAGTCAGCAGCAACTTCTGAGGAGCAGGGTGAAACCCCACCAGTGGGTGCAGCATGGGACACCCTGGGAGATGCTAGACAGGAGACTGCCGTTTGGAGAGCTGCTGCTCCAACCCTTCTCTCCCCAGCATACATGAACATGTATCATGGCCTCAGGAAGCCCCCCCAACACTTAAGGAAGCTGCTGTTGTGTGGCCATTGCAGCCCCTGTCTTGCAGCCCTGTAGCTGTCAGCCAGGTGGTTCTCCAGGGGCCAACAGCCGACTCTTGCCCTGCCGCCTGGGCTGCCCAACCTCCTTCCCAAACACTTTCCCCTTCCCGTGACCCAGATGGAGCAATGCTGGGGACACTGCTGCCATGCTGCTGTCTCCCCCACCTTCACTGGTGACACTGTGCCCCAGTGACACAAGCGATGGCACTGCTGCAGTGCTGCTCTGATCCTGAGCAGATGTGTGGGGCCAGGCTGCTGCCGTGCGCTTTCTGAGGGATCTGCAGGACAATAATAACATCAGGGCACGTGGTGCTGATGCAATGCCTCCATCGCTCCATCCCAGTACACAGTGCAGTGCCTCACACATCCCAGGCTTTCTCCGGCCCCTGCCAGAGTGGATCATATTTGACAATCCTTCCTTAAATCTGCAGTGGAAGAGTCTCATGAAGCAGAGCAGAGAAGTCCACGCTGAAGCACTCCCCCACTTCTCTTTTTATAACAACCGTAACTGGTGCTCTGGGATGTACACCGTGAACGACGACGATGGAAAAATCCCAGAGTATTTTTACACTCTTAGTCTTTGCTTTATCTGGAGTCATCTGGCACATGCTTCCCTCTTGTCTGTGGTCAATCCTGCAGCCGCTGGCAGTGTCGCGCTTCGTGCCTTTATTCCTCGTACCGACTGGGTAGCGCCTTCTGGTTTTGAGATGAGCATCCACAGACCCATCCTGCCAGCTCGGGCACGGTGACAACACGGCAGACGTTCTCTCGCCTCCTGGGAAGTCAGGTTGGGAACACCCCCAGCAGAGCGGGGACCCCTTTGGCTTTTTGCAGAGCCTCGCAGACCCCATGACATTTGTTTTGCCCTCTCCGTCCTCCTTTGCAACTCCATCTCATATTGCCTTCCTCAGAAAGGCTCCCAGGGTTCCTGCCGGGGCTCAGAGGGCAGCCCGGTGCCGTGGGGTGCCTTGCTGCAGGAAGCAGCGGCCAAGCTCTCTCTGCTCCGTGCCGGCAGGGCTGGGTGCTCGGCGCTGTACGAACACGCGCAAAGGCACAAGTCACCATGCGGGAGAGTTTTACCATATTAAAAAGGCAAGTGACATATGGAAGGTGAGGGGAGGAAGCTGTAATCAACTCCATACCATTTTTATATACACACTTCTGCCTTTTCGTTCAATAATTATAAATAGATCGAGTAAGTGCCAACAGTCCCCATCTGCCCTGCAAGGCACGAGCCGCTGACCAGTTTCTCTCGCCGAAAGAGGCTTTTATTAACATGCCTCTGCCCAGTTCATATTTTAGGGTAGAGCAAGAGGGGGGNGCCCCCCCCATGAAGCCCTGGAGCCTGAGGATGGGTAATATGAAAACAAAACAAAATGATTTGAAGTTAAACCATCTCAGTGTGTGACTCAGAGCTATTCATAGCTCCCTGAAGCCAGCTGCAGCAACGGAGCCAGAAGGATTCTGCCCGTATTATTATTCCAATTACCATCTGAATTAAAAGTTTGAGCAGTGATCAGCCCACATACTGACTGGGAGGGGGAGACAAGAAAGCGAGAGAGAAGGAAAGAAAGAGAGAGAGGGAGAAAACACAGATAAAAATGGGATCCACACAAAGGTCCCCAGGATGACAAAGTCGGGAAGAGGCACAGAAAGGAGACAGCATCACCTCCTGCCTGCTCCCACACCGCCCCGGCAATCCCTGCTCCGGCTGCACCGGCTAGGCAACAGCACTGCAAGAGCAGCCGTCCGCTCCCGGGGATCCTGGCTGGGAGGAGGGGAACCCCAACAGCAGGGCCAGTAGGACTGGCATGGGTGCTAACCCACTCTCTTCAAGCCAAAATGAGGCTGGGGGTACAGGAGGCGAGGGTTGGGGGGTGGCTGAGCAGGAGCGTAAGGAGAGGATGCTGCCGGGGTGGCCACTGGGGACAAGTCCCCACTTTTTCTTGTGAAGTAAGGTAGGTGGGTGTTGTACGTCATGGCTGGCATCTCAGGGAAAATTAAATGCTCAGAAGGCCCCTGGCCTTCCCTGGCCGGTGTTCTTGGCCAAAAAGGACGCGGCCTTCTGTTTCAGCCAGGGCACAAACCATGTCCCATCTGCTCCCAAAGAAACGCGGGGGCTGATGTCCTCCCCAGCAGCCATCCTGCCAAACCACAGACCAGACCCTGAAGGGTCAGTGCAAAACACACAAGAGCTGAAAAACCTGAAGGCACTGGGGTGTTCTTGAGGTCCGCACATCCCGGGAGACTGTGGTGTGCTCAAGCTGCCTCCTCCAGCTTCTCAGCATGACTGCACCAGTGAAAAGGGCATCTCCTCTACCCCCATTCCTCCCAGGAACTCCCTTCACTGAGCATCGTGCCCTGCAGGAGCCTTGCCAAATGGCCATCCCCAGCAGCATCCCTGTGCCTCAGCGTCTCTCCAGCATGGACCTCCCAGCCCCGAACCCATGCCAGCCTGGCCAGGAAGGCTGCCCACACGTAATGGTTTTGGCCTAATTGGGACGAGGATCGTTATTGGTGTGCAGGAAAAGGGGGTGAGGGTAGCCAGTGTCACCTGCCTGGCTGCTGTGGGCATCCTGACAGGACAGGGACTGTCTGCAAAAGCACCCAGAAAGGCAGGCGCCTGCAGATGGGATACCAGCGATGGTAACAGTGACAGCAGCAAAGCGCAAGCAGTAGCCAAGGCGAAGCTGCTCTGCACTGAGCCTTGGCTTAGAGGGGCTGTGGCTGCAGCTCCACACCCAGCAGCTCTACGCTAACCCAGCATAGGAAAAAAAACCAGATAAAACTGCCCCCCAAAACCCTTTGTCACCATTCTGACAAGGAGCCCAGCAGAGCCACCAGCTTCCTGCGGTGGTCCCAGCTTCTTCTCTTTCAGTCATCCCTGCCGGGCTTCGGAACCAGCTGAGGGAGCATCCCAGGTAAGCTGCAAAATGGCACTCCTGCAGAGAGCGGGTCGACTGTTTCACTACAAGCCTGCTGACTGCAGCTTGCTTGGACCAGTTAAACAAATGCCCCTGGAAAACACCAAGCCTAAGCACTGCCCAACACCTGTGGTATGGAGGACCGTTCCCCCTCCACCTCCCACCCCTGCTCCTCAACACAGCGGGACCTGCCAGCACGGACAGGCTTGTGTGCAGGGGGACAGCGGTGTGAAGCGGGACACGGTAGCTGCATTTGCATGCTGCTATGGCTGCAATATCCACACANCCCCCCGCATCGTTATGGGTTGCTGCCGTACCCCTGCCCCTCTGGGCTGTGATGCTCACTCCCACCAGCATCCTGGCTGCTCACCTGCCTCTCGCCTGCTGGCACTCGGTGCTGCCCGTGGCTTCCGCCTGACCACCTCTACCCAGGCACGAGTCTCTTTCTTGGTGGTGGGACCAACAGGGACAGGAGAAGAGAGGGCTTCTGGAGCCACTGGGTTTAGTCTGTAGCAGGCACCGCCTCTTCGAAATGCCATCGAGCTTTTCGGAGGGATGCAGCGCCTGCCCGTCCAGCCTCTGGGATCCCCGGTGCCCTTCAGCCACTGCGCTCACTGTGCTGCTGGCAGGGCCGATCTATACAGCCCACACGGGGCTACAGGGCTGCGTTACCCTCCTCTATAGCAGAGCCACTTACAGCATCCTCATTCCCTAAGTTTCTTTTCAGCTGGCCCCTCTGTGCTGCCAGCAAGTGCCAAGGCCTGGAGTAGAAAAGGAGCAGGTGAGCAGAGAGGGGAGAGCAAAGATCAAGGCGGGGGAAGGGAGAACTGGCGGCGGAGAGGCAGGCGGGATGAGCCCAACAGCTCATTGCACCAGTGCTGGCACTGCTCACCGGAGAGGGAGGGAATGAGGTGAGGAGGGAGGCAGGGGTGGTGGAGGGGTCTTTTCTCCAAGCCTTCTGCAGGGCACAGAGTGGGGGACGCTGCCTCCCTCATTTTTGAACAGCACCAGGCTCCCTCTGAAACGTTTCAGGAGAAATGTTGCCATAGAAATAAAAAAGGCATCCAGATTGTGAGGGGCAGGCCCGCCACCATGGTGGTAGGGGCTGGCCCTGGCACAGGCACAGCGGCAGCAGGAGTCCCCGGCTGGCAGCATGGGACAGTGCTGGGCCGGAGGATACCTTGTCCTCCATCCTCCACTGCCTCCTCTCCTGTGAGAGCAGCAGCGGTGCTGCTGTGCCAGCATGGCTGTGCCAGGTGGCATCTCCTCCCGAAATGCACTGGCAAGTGCCAGAACCAGACATGCAGGCAAGGTGCCTGCCATCAGGCTCCTGAGAGGACAGACATGGGGGTGCACAGGTCTTTTGGGCAGTGGCCAGGGTCACGCTGCAGCTGGCCCCCATCTCTCACCTGGCCACGCCGCAGCACCTCCTCCACTGCTGGAGAACAAGCCTGAGGGGTCTGAGGATGAGAACCACCTCAAAGGTGGCCTCTGCCCGTCCTCACCCCTTTACTTCCAGAGGATCAGCCTCTCTCCTGAGAAAGGGCTTCAAGACCAACCATCTCTAGTAAAGCCACCTTGTTTGGGGAGGAAAACCAGTGCTGGTGCCTCTGGGGTCTCCATGTGAGGCCCCTCTGCCCTGGTAAGGCCGTTGAGGAACACAAATTTAGCCCAACACGGTTTGGCAGCGCTGTGAGGCACACACAGGCGGCTTCGCTCAGTCCTCACCATTCACAGGAAAAGGAGCGCTGGGAGGCTGGGAGCCGCGTGTGAGTGAGGGATCGATCGCTAAGACACGAGCATCCATCTATTGATCCCCGGCCGCGCTGTCGGGTTAAGCCAACCCAGAGCAATAACGAGACAGGACAGTGGGAACTTGCTGAGGGCAGATTGCCATTAACTGCTCCGCTCTGCGTCTGCACTGATGTCAGCGCACAGCAGGCACAGGTATCCATCACCGCGTCCTCCTCCCCCTTGCTGGCACCCTCCCGACAGTGATACCACCCCAGGAGCACAGCTGCTCCCAGGGTGGTGGCCAGCAGGTGAGCTTGGAGCAGATGGAGAAGCCAGCAGAGACCTGTCCTAACAGGTAACTCCATCCTTCCCCAGGCTCCTCCTCGCTTCCCGGCTTTCCTTCAAACCATGGCAGGGGGCTGTGTGGGGTAAAGATTGCTGCCAGCCCCTTGCCAGCGTGGCATGTCATGGCACTCTGTCTTGGCACCCAAGGAAGGGGAGAGATGGAAGAGGAGACAGGTGGGGGAGAAGGACACCCATTTCCCTCTGGACCAGCCCTCTCCAACTCGTCCTGCCTGTCACTATTCTCATCCCTCCTCTTCCTCGCCTACCCTGGGCCCCACCAGGCTCACGTTTCCCACCTAAGGAACTCATTCCCCCTGGACTTATTATTATTGTCAGTGGCTACAAACAGGAGTGGCCACGTGCTAGGGTGACTCAGGCATCTGTGGGTGCCACTTCCACTGGCGAATGGAGAGGGGGCATGTCCCCACATCTTTGGTGAGATGTGGGCCCTGCGCAAGCCCCTGTCCCCTCCTGAACTCCAGGTGACCCAGGGACCAAGCCTCAGGTCCCTCTCCACACCTCCCACCTCCCATGAACATCTCCTCCCAAGAAGCTGAGGAGGGCATGGAGCAGGGGTTGAGGGTAGTTTTGGAGCCATGTCACCTCTGCCATGCATCCCCCACATGTGCTGTCACCGTCTGACCTTGGTGGTGCAACCCCCGATGGGGGCGAAGGAAGGAAAGGGGAAAGGGGTGAAGAGAGAGGCCCTGGAGCCGCTCTTTGCTTTGCCGTGGGTGGAGCCAGGGCTGGGCAGTGGTCCCCATCCCCCGTCCCAGGAGACTCTAAGCTCTTGCAGAAGGATTTTCCCAGGGCTGAAGGTGGCACCAGGGATGCCGGTGGTGACCTGCCCGCATCATGCAAACCTTCCTGTTGGCTCCCTCCCTGGCAGGGACACTGGCCTTTCCAACAAGGAGCAAGGGCAGAGTTTCTCCTGAGCTACTTCACCCACACCAGGTATCCAGAAGACCCTTTGCACCCTGCCTGTCTGGAGGATGTTGGCCCACCACCAGCAGGCCCAGGGACTAGAAGAGCTTTGAAGCAAGGGAGATGGGGCAGGTCTAGGACCTGAACAGCTCCATGGGCAGCAGGAGAGCCGACACAGCCACTTTGGCCATGGTCACACCCAAGCACTTGGAGAACGGGTGTCCAGCTCCATTCTCTTCCAGGCTGCCTTAGAGAAGCAGCCAGGACCCTTGCCCATGCAGAGCAGGAGAAATGAATGGCAAGCAAGACCCCGGCATGGGTGAGGAAGCACTAAGGAAATACAGGCAGCCAAAAAATGAAGAAGTTACCCGCAGTGTGACCGAAGTCAGGGGAGGGAAGTTGAGGAGGTTTATAGGGGGGTCACCACCCCTGCCCCTGACCCGCAGCTGTCCCGGCAGCCATATAGGCATATGCCATGCACACAGGCAACTTTATTATTCACTGGCATGCTCACATGAAGCCACGCATCTCTCCCTAAGTTATATTTATAGCTGTTCCTCAGATCGAGCGCGGATGAAACAGTACATTATTTTCCTAAGGAAAAAAACCCCTTCCCGGTCTGATGCCGGTGAGGGGAGCAGCGCGCCCTGGCACCGCCTCTTACCCGGGTCCTGCCGAGGGCTGCCGCCTGCTCCAGCCGTGCCGAGCCAACATCAGAGGAAGGGGAAAGCGGACGGTTTCTCCATCTCACCATGAAACGTCTCAGCCAGACCGGAGGAATCAGGGAGGTCTCTCTGCAGCCCTCACTCGCCTCTGGCTTGGGGTTTTCACCCCCCCGCCCCCGAGGAGATACTTCTCCGCTGCGACCTGCTCCTCTCCTAACTCTGTCCTGCCCACGCCAGCGCTCTCCTCCTGCCTCTGCCTCTCCTCAGCATTTTTTGCTCCCGGGAGTGTCCATCCCACGGAGCGCTGATGTGCCTTCGTGGCTCGGCGACAGGTTCAGATCTTCCCCCTCCTGCCTGGCTCCCTCTTTCCCTGTCGCTATTTACCCGTGCCCCTCAATGCCCCCCTACTCTGGTCCCTGAATCTCCCCTTTCCCTTCCACTCTTCCTTCCCTTTGCGCTCCGCTCCCTTTCCCTGGCTGCGTCTCCCCCTCGCTGATTGCTATGCAGTCTGTAGCTGAGAAGTCAGTAACTCTGTGGTAGGATCCAGCAGCTTTCCGCTACTTTAGCCCATCCTCGTTGTGAGCTCAGAGCCACGGAGGCACTGCTGCGGAGCTGCCATGGGGGAGACAAGAGTGCAACCATCAGCGATGAGAAGGGGATAGTGGGGATGCTGGATGCCCCCAGGGAGGCGAATCCTCCTGCTGGGCTGGCACAAGGGGATGAAATATCCACTCTCAGGGGGTTTTGTTTCCCACCTCTCTACCCTGCAGAGCTGGGTCTGTTCTGCCCAGGGACAGGCAATGCCAGGGATAGCACAGGCAAGGAGGGACCAGACCAGAGGGATGGTGCATGGCCACCCTGCCGGGAAAACTGACCTGGAAACCTCCTCAGAATCCCCATGGCTGGGAGCATCTCAGGGACTTTGAAGAGGGTCCTCCTAGGTGGCAAGGTGAGGGGTCAGGGGACCCTGCGGCAGCAGAGCCACCCCTTCCATGTGGGAGGGACGCCAGAGACCAAAGAGAGTGCTGACCCCGCAGGCAGTGGCTGTAGGCACAGGCTTCCAGGGACAACCCTACACCAGGCCCACGGGGTCCATTGGCAGGTTTCCATCTCGGCGTCGTCTCATCTGCCGTCTCCAGCATGAAGGCCTCTGCTGGAAAGCCAAAAAAGATCCAAAAACCCCCACTTTTGAGTGCCCTTTGCGTCCCAAATCTGCAGCAGTCACAACCCTCCCTCCCAAAATGCCCCCCCAGGCCCTCTGGCACATGGCTGCCCCCTCACACAACCCACTGCAGGGACTGCCAGCGTCAGCAAGCACCGCTGCAGCATGCACAGCCTGCTCTCACCTGGCAAAGCCACCCCGGGGGGAGCAGAGGGTATTTTTAGCAGCTCTCTGCATAGCTAAGCAGCTGCGAATGGGGAGCACGGCAACCTCCTGCACCAGCCAGCTCACCCCAGCTCCACCACAGCTGTTCCTCGCTGTTTAAACCAGGGGTCCTGGGGAGCCACAGCTCACAGATGGAGCGAGGCCAGCCTCCTTCCTTCACCCTCCCCACAGCCGTCCCTATGGGGACATGTTCGGGTTTGGGTGGGGGTTTGCTTTCCCCAGAAGACTTGTCCCCAGGGCCCGTGGGGCTGCATCCCAAGAGCCACTGTCTGAGAGCTGCCAGGAAGTGTACCGGCCCTCTGGCACCAAAACAGGCCTTTCCCCTCTGTACAGTAAAGATATGAGGACACTGCTGAGACATCTTGCTCCTTCCTGTGGTGGGCAAAGGCACCAGGCACCCCTGCACCCCTGCAGCCCCCTCGGCTTCACGTTGGGTTTTACCCTCTCTGCCTTTCACTGGCCCCCCCAACCCAAGACTTCATTGTGTCTCCCTCCACCTGGGCACGCTAGTGTGGCCAAGAGGCAGCCGGAACATCCGGAGCCATCATGGGGGATACGGGAATGTTACTTCAAGGATGCCACCAGTCCTTTGCTGTTCTTGTACCCCCGGGGTGCCGTGACCCAGCTGCCCCAGGCCCGCCGGCCGGCCTTGGCAGCGGGGTGGCTCACACTCGCCACCCCCGCCCGTCTCCACCGGCACCGTCTTTAATAAGAAGCGTGGAATATTTTAGCACCTATGGAAAAGCCACCACAGACGGTGGTGGCAGCCGTTGCCAGGGAGACGCTCCCAAAAATAGCCCCACTCCGCCAACCTTTCCCGATGCTGCTGTGGGGATGGGGGAGGCAGAGGGATGGAGGGATGGAAGGGTGGGGGTATGGATGGAGGGATGGAGGAAAGGAGGGAAAAAGGGATGGCGAGATGGATGGAGGAATATTTGAAGGGATGGATGAAAGGGTGCAGGGGAGGATGGAAGAATGGATGGAGAAGGATGTAGGGGGAAGCAGGAACTCCTGGGAAGGTGAGCATGTGCTGCCGGACCTCTCCTGCCTGGGTAATGAAGACAAGCACAACCTCCATGCCAGTAGCCCCTGCTTGAACACATGAGGTCCCACTTTCCTGCAACACCAGCTAAGCCAACAGGAGCCCTCAAGTCATTTCTGCCCTGGGCCAGTCTGACTTTGAGTGCTTCAGTCAAACAATGTGGTTGTGGGCTCCTTAGCACCTGCCAGGCTCCCTCCGCCATCCTCCTCCAACCATCCCACCTCTGCTCCACTGCTCCTGGACTGCCCCAGCCAAGCCGTCCTGGTCACTGGGGGACAGGTGGTGAGAGATGGAGGTGGCCCATGGTGTTCAACCCCACCGTGTTCCCCCAGCCTCACCGGGAATGCCCAATCACTTCCCTCTCTGAGCACGCTCTGGGATGAATCCTGGAGTCTGGATATGGCCTGAGCCCAGCCTGCAGCAGAAATGAAGGGAGACTCCTGGCCAAGCACCTCCAGGGCTAAAAGCACAAAAGATTTCTTGATGGCCAGAAACCAATGTTTTGGTGAGTAGGAAACCCCTTTCTGCCATTGTCTTGCCTCATTGCCATCACGTTGCAGGACAGGCAGAGATGGGGAAGGGTCCTCGACAGAGCTGCTGCCAACTGGCCCAGGGACTCTGCAGGGAAGGAGCCTCCCAGACCAGCGAAGGCAGAGAGGGGAACCCAAAAATAGATGGAAAGGGGGAAAAAAAAACCCCAAACCAAATCCCAACAACCCCAAATTCCCGTTTTTAATGCCAGATCCCAGCTCGCTCGCCTCCCTGTCACCCTGGTGACATTCCTTGCAGTCACCATGGAAACAGGAGGCATGGAGAGAGCATCACCATGTGGGGCGGTGGCAGTGCCTGGCATTATTTCGGGAGGCAGGGAGACACCCGGTGCAAGGCGTTTCGTGTTGTGGCAGGGAGGGAGGAGGGAAGGTTTATTTTTACTTGCTCCCACTTGGTGTGCCAGTTTTCCCTTCTCTAAGCGTCCGGGCGCCCCTTGCCCTGCCGGCAGCCTTCCCAGGGCCCTCCTGCGTGCTGCACCGGCATGTCCTATGGGGAGATTCCAGCCCCACCGCTGTGTCCCAGGAGGGTGAGTTCAGCTGGGCTGCTCCCATGAAGTCCATCTCATGGTCACCTCACATGGTGGTTCCTGGTACCAGAGCAGGAGATATCACCATGGCTCGGTGCCAATCAGCTCTTCTTGGGAATATGCAAGACCCAGAAAATAAACCTTTGCCACCCACAAAGGCCTTACCCCTCTGCAGGTGGCTTCTTTCCTTGGGTGAGACAAAAAGCTGTGAAGGGGAGTGGAGGATCTGGAGGATGACCTGCAAGGGGATCTGTTGGCATAGAAGACCCTAAACCTGTTCCTCCAAAATCTTCCACCCCTGCTCAAACCTCTCTTTGCCCACCTGCGAAAGGATGTGAGATGCCAGGGACCTGATGGGACACTGGTGGCTGTGGTTTAGCTTTCACCAGCACCTGCCTGGACCTGCAGAACCCCAATGAAACCCCAGGCAGCTCCTCTCTGATGCCCAGAAACCACATTTCAGCCAGTCCCTACCCTGTCATTGCTTTGCTGACACTCTCCATGGGTCTAACCTGCTCCCTTCCCACCCCACCAGCCTCTGCCTCAATACCCTGCCCGGGCCAGGCAGGGCCCTCCCCGGTTTCTCCAGGCCAAGGGGTGTTTTCCAGCCAGGCCTGGGACCTCGGTTGGAAAAGCCCGGTGTGGCAGGTGCTGGAGTGTCAGAGAGGGAAAACACGGCAGCCAGCCTAATGGGCAGAGAGAAAATGTATGCAAATGTATTCAGAAAGGAAGCCAGTGATGCTAATAGACTTGTTAGTCCTCTCAGTAAGCACCAGGAATAATGTTTTTACACATTAATCATTAAGGATTTTACTCCAAGCGAGCCCATGGGGACGTGCTGATGGAGGCAGAGGTGGAGGAGATACTGGGGACCAGGGAGGGTGGCAGCGAGAGCCGGCAGGGCCACGCCACCCTTCAGTAACCAAACTCAACCCACGTCCAGATGCGATTTCCTTGGGGATGAGGTGGCAAAACATCCATTCAGTTGTGTTAAAGCAGCTTTATATTAGTGATTAATCAATGACTATCTAATGGCCCAGTCTCGGTGCAGAGGTCCTCTCACGCTGCTGTGAGACCTCCCTGTGTAACTGCAGCTGCAAGGGCAAGATGTATTCCAACCAGGCTGCTCACCCAGGGCTGCTCTGGAATATTTTAAAACTTTATAACCACCGCTGGCCAAGGGCCTTTCTGCTGAAGCTCTAAACCCAGCAGTAGCTACGTGCTGCTTCACGCGAGGCACGTATTACGTTACTTGTAAACCAATTGCAGGAATCCAAGATTAATATTTGCAGCAAAGTTCGTTCCTTCCCTCCCTTGGGAGGATCTTTCTCCTTTCCTCTGGGGCTCTGCACCGCTCCAGGCAGGACTCCTGAGAGCCGGGGTTGGGGAGGGGTGGCTGGTGGGGGGCTGGTGGGGAATGGTCGTGCATGACCCACTGCGGAAGTGGGCTGTGACATACATCTGCAACAGCCAGGTAATTCAGACCTCTGGGGAGAGCACCGGGGACAAGATGCTGGAGGCAGGACGGAGCCAGGAAGGGCAGAGGGCAGGAGGCTGCCGGGAGCAGGACAGAGGTTATTGTGCCCACAGAGAAAATCCCTGGAAAGCCCTGCCCCCTCTGGAGGGGACATCCTCAAGGCCAGGGAATGGGGATCCCTTTCCCTCTGCCTTTCCCACTGTAACGACACTTCCGTGTGTAATTTGAGACAAGTTGGGGAAGAAAAAAGAGGAAGGGAAAAAAAAGGAAAAGGGGAAAATAGCACAGTTATTCCCGCCTCCACCTTCTCCTCCTCCCTCTCCTCCCTGGCCAGCCAGGAGCCACGTCACCGTCACCCAGCGCTGGCTTCGGGGCTGCTCAGCAGGCTCAGCCTGGGGCTCTCCCGGGGACAAACCCCAACTTTTGGCCTGAAGGGGGGAGAGGGCAGACCTGGGGGAGAGAGAAAATCCACCTTGGGGGAAAAGTAAGGAAGGGAAACATCTAGTTTAGTTCCTGGCAGGGAAACAGCACTTGCAGCCAGGGAAGAGGGAGCCTGAACTTTTTTCCGCCAGAAGAGAGGGCTCCATACTTGGGAAAAAAGGGAGGTTGAGCCAGGGGAGAGTGTCTGCTTGATCAAGGCTTGGGGCTGAAAAACTTGCTGTCCTCGTCCTCCCTGCCTGCAGAAAACACTTTACTCCCTTCACCCCAGCACCATGAACGTCTTCCGCATCCTGGGGGATGTCTCCCACTTGCTGGCCATCATCATCCTCCTACTGAAGATCCAGAAGTCCAAGTCCTGTGCTGGTGAGTGCTCCCACACCCCAGGGAAGGAGGAGGGACCTTCTTGGAGGGTCGGCAAGGGGTGCAAGCAAAATGGGTGCCAAAAAGGCTAGCAGTAGCCCACACATGTTGGCAGACCTTGCCAGTGGGCTTTTTGAGGGAGGTCATCCTCCTCCTTCTAGGGATCTCCCTGCCAGGAGGAGAGGGCTACGTTGGAAGGATGTGATGTGGCAAGGCGCACGGCCTCGTGCAGGTGTGGGTCTCAGGGTGGTGAAGCAGAAGGGAGGGCAGCAGGGCTGGAGGAAGGTGGAAAATGAGCACAAGAAGTTGTGACAGCACTAAAACCTCAAGTGGAAGCTGCTTCAGGTCAGAGGTCCCGCCAGCCAGCGGGCAGGTACCAGAGGCTGCCCCATCCCTGGGTGAGGAGATCTGGGCAGCTGCTTCCTGTGGGAGGGTTTTGCTCAGAGTTTGGGATTTCTTCCCCAAGAGACTTTGGGGCTGGGCTGCAGCATCACGGCTGCTAACACAGGTAGAGAAATGGCTGCATCTCCCCACCAGCGATGACTAAGCTCCATTAGCATCCCTGGGCTGGTCCCTGATCCTACAGATCTTCCCTGGTGCAGCAGACGTCATGTCACACAACCCCCTGGAGAAGTGGGTGGTCGATGGGGACAAGGGGGGGGGGAGGGAAGAGACATTTTGATGGCAGTAAGGACCACATGATCCAAAGTGGTGAAGGTGCCCACTGAGCGCTGATCCCTATGATCTGAGGCAGGGCTGCAGAGCTACCCCAGTGCCTATGCACCCAGCCAGGCTCACAAAGCAAAATGCATGTATACTATCCTTCTAAAGAAGGTGTAAGGAGAAGCCACCATCCTAAGGGTCCTTCCTCTCACCTACCCTACCTTCCTTTCTTCTCCCTGCCATGCAGGTATCTCTGGGAAGAGTCAGATTCTTTTTGCCCTCGTCTTCACAACCCGGTATCTGGACCTGTTCACCACCTTCATCTCTGTCTATAACACCGTGATGAAGGTAAGGAGGGGGCAGTGTGGAAGCAGAGGTTCTCCTCAGCTCACTCTTGCTTTCTTGGGAAGGCAAGGGTACACGGTCACTGAGTTTTTCAGGCAGAGGGAAGAAGAAATTCCATCTTCTTCACTCATTACCAATGCTATAGGGGTTTATACACAGGAAGGGCAGATAAAAATGCTCCTTTTGGTGTCACTGGCCCTCCAGTAACAAAAAGAACCCTCACAGCAGTCAGTGAGCAAGCTGAGCCCATCACAATTTAGTATCACCAAACCAGAAGAGATGCCATGAACAAAGCCTGGGTGTCCTTGCACCTGGCTGCCACTAAGCCAGCCTCTTCACATCGAGCCCTGGAGGGCTCAAGTGTGATCCTCACAGTGGGGCAATCTTTAGTTGACGGCTGGTGGTCTGTCTCCAGCAGAAGTCAATCCACAAGCCAGAAAAATCATTCACCACCATCTCTCTCTGTCCCAGCCCCACCAGAACTGAGTTAAAAGATCTTGATTTTGGCAAAGCCAACCTCTCTTCAAGCACAGGAGGTGTGATCACAGGTAAAGTCTTGTCATTTCCCTTCCCTCCCCCAGGTAATTTTTTTGCTATGTGCCTATGTCACCGTGTACATGATCTACGTGAGATTCCGGAAAACATTCGACAGCGAGAATGACTCCTTTCGCCTCGAGTTCCTGCTGGTCCCTGTCACAGGCCTGTCATTCCTGGAGAACCACAGCTTCACACCCTTGGAGGTAAGGAAAACCTGAGGGGAGGGTGAGCAGCAGCCTGGCACCGGGCGGCAGGGCTAGCATCATGTGGAGTAGCTGAGATAAATATTTAACAGCAAAAGCAGGTAGGAAAGGCAGGAGAGGCAAGTTTGGCAGGCCTGGAAGGCCATACTATCTACAGAGGAGCCCAGCACTGCCTTCTCTTAGTCTCAGCAGAGCTGGCTCATTTCCTCGAGCTCCAGTGGTGCTACTCATCCCGCTCACACACCGGTGCTCTGCCAAATGCAAAGATTTGGCTCTTAACACGTCTTAACCAGCACTGAGACTCTCCACTGCCATCATTTTGCATCTTGCAGATACTCTGGACGTTCTCTATCTACCTGGAGTCCGTGGCTATCCTTCCTCAGCTTTTCATGATCAGCAAGACGGGTGAAGCAGAGACCATCACAACACACTACCTTTTCTTCCTGGGCCTCTACCGCGCTCTCTACATTGCCAACTGGGTCTGGCGTTACTACACGGAGCATTTCTATGACCAGATCGCTGTCGTTTCCGGGGTGGTACAAACCATCTTCTACTGTGACTTCTTCTATCTCTACATTACCAAAGGTAGGTGAAGGGGCTGGTATAAAGCCACAATGTTCATTTGGTGCTCTGGCAACGTATGGTGGAGCTGCCGTTTGCCACATGTCAATCCTTATGTGGCTTTATTCTTCGCTGCGTTTGTGGTACATGATACCTGCCTCAAATCCAGCTTAAAACCATGGATCTGTTGAGTGGAGTCAGGCACCGCCGCTCATGAGGCTCTACAAGCGCATGTGAAACAGAGTAGAAGTTGAACCAGGGTGAAGCTGGGTTTAAGCCCGCCTTGGGAAGTTAACAATTGAGGGGTAGTCAATTCTATGGACACTTTTGAAGGATTATGAATCATGCAAAAAAATACTTTGAGGGGAGGAAAAAGAAATAGCTGTAGGCAGACAATGTACCTGAGAAAGGATCTGAGACATATGGAGATAGCATTAAGCCCACTTCTACTTTTTCTTTTGATGGAAAAGATGTAACATTCTCAGAAGCAATTCTGTAGGAAGATGGGCATCTGCAGGGACAACACACCCCTTTCTGCTTCCTGAAACCAGATGCCCCTTCCACTTCAGAGCTGGGCTCTGGCGAAGGGATGCGTAACAAAGCTAGGTTCATTAAGGGTGTCAGGTTGAGTAGGACACACAATAGTTTGCTGAGGTTGAAGTAACACCTTTCTGTTGGGGAGGGTGGAAGTGGATGGAATCTACCTGAGACAACAAAAGATTCTCCTTCTCCGTGTCCCTGGTCTGCCAAAGCCAGCAGTGATGGCACGTGCTTGGTGTCTCAAGGGAGGGATTGCTGGTCGCTTCAGCGCAATATACCTGCTGACAGGGAGGTGACAGGAGCGCTCGGCAGGAGGCTGGCCTTGGCAGATGAAGACTTCCTTCTGTCATTAAAGCTTTTTTTGGAGCCAGAAAAGTACTTTGTCGAACTGCCACCAAGGTGCTCCACGTCAATTCCTTTTCTTTATTTTTTAAAAAAATTTTATTTTAAACTCATTCCCTTTTTAGCTTCACCCAGTTCACGTGTCCTGCGTCCTGCGTTTTGTGACAGATTCGCACCCTTTGTAGTTGCCGGTGGCGGAACAAAAGGGGTGGGGGAACCACAACTACTGGCTTTCAGTCTCACATCACTAGTGCTAAAACTGCAAACCTGAGATGATACAGAAGGCAGAAGAAAAAACTTCTGTCCCTGGGACAACACAGCAGGAAGAGGAATGGGCTTTTTTTCCTTTTTTACAAATGTTCTGGATCAGGGGAGAGAAAAGGTGACAGAAGATATGCAAATGCTTTTTCAGTCCTTTATGAAAGCCCAGCAATATTATAGCAGGTTGCATCTCTCCTCTACTCTTGGGAAAAAAGCATCTTTTCAAACCATTTCCACCACAGAAGAGCTCAGACAAAAGGGCAGCACCACCACCAGAAAAGCAAAGCTGTGTTATATAAAGACGCGTCTTTAATAGGACCTCAGAGCCCAGTGCTGGAAAGGGGTTTTTATAGAACACAACTTCTTGCTGCTTTGTTTTCAAAGCTAGATGTGCTCCTTTTCTGCTTCGTACACGGGCCTCAAAGATGTTCTGAGGAAGCTTTTAGCTCCTAAAAGCCTGGGTTTCACAGGAGGGCTGAAGTTGGGAGTAACTGGGGGAAGGAAACCATCTAATCCATCGCCCTGCTCACAGCAGGTTGTTCAAGGTCCCAGGTCCTGTTCAGCCAAGTTTTGGGTATCTGCAGGATGGAGGCACCACAGCCTCTTGCAGCAACCGGTGCCCGTGGCTGACCACCCTCACTGTAAAACACTTTCTTCTTACCCTTATGTGGAATTTCCCCTCAGTGGGTACCATGAGGACAGATCATGCTCTGGCTCACTTACTCCCATCCCCTCTCAGGCATTTACACACATGGAGAAGATCGCCTCAACCATTTCCAGTCTGAGCAGCCTCTTACATTGGATGCTCCAGTCCCTTAATCATCCTTGTGGGCTTTCTGGACTTGCTCCAGTATACCCCAGTCTCTTAGACTGGGGGGCCTAGAGCCAGACCTCTCACTCAGGTGGTGGCCATGCAAGGGCTGAGCAGAGGGGAAGGACCACCACCTCCGACCTGCCCATGGCACAGCTAAGGAAGCCATTTGCATTCTTTGTCACCAGGGCACAGTGGTGGCTCATGTTCAGCTTGGTGTCCACCACCACACCCAGGGCATCTGTCAAGCCACCTTCCAGCTGGACAGCCCCCAGCACCTGGGCTTGCTCCACCCCAGGAGCAGGACATGCATGGCACTTGCTAAGATCCTCCTCAGCCCATTTCTCCAGCCTGGCATGGTTCCTCTGGCAGCATCTGGCACATCAGCAGCAACCACCGTGGCCATACTCATCCTTCCTTCTGGTGCCAGAGACGCTGAGCTGTACCTGTGGCAGTTTCCACCCCCACAATAAACCACCAGTACTGGGCCACCAGCAGGACCCCACACTGCTGACCACCATCCGCCCCATCCAAGCCTGTGGGCACCAGGTTTTCCCAAGAGGCATTCAGGTGAAGTTTTGAATAGGAGGAGGGGAGGAGTCAGGGCTTGGGCAGCCCAGCAGACTCTGTACCACATCGTTCAGTGAAAAAAAGGGGAAAATTAAGAGGCTCCAAGCAGAAGTCACATAGTCACAGCTGAGGACAAGGGGTTGGTACATGAGGACAGGCATGGGCTCTATCCCATTGCACGGAGGATGCCGCAGGAGGTCATCGTGACTTCATAGCTGCCTGCAAGCCCGTCCCTCCCCTACCCTGTGCTCTGAACAGCACATCAAAAAAACTGTGTGTGAAACAGTGACAGGATTTAATTCCCCCGAGTTCCTTCACCCCCTTCCTTCTCTGTTTCCACAGTGCTCAAAGGAAAGAAGCTGAGCCTTCCCATGCCTGTTTGAAGACCTCTTTGCAGACAACAAAGAAGTCCTGCCGGTGAAGCTCCTAAGACGGCAGCTCCCCTTTCCTGGCCCTTTTTGACTCGTGGACGGCTCAGCTGAGTTTCCCCCTGTGCCAGGAAGGCAGTGAGGGCTGTGGGGCTGGTGTGCTTTTGAGGTGTCTGAGGCTCCCCATCCCCCCACCCCCCCAACTTCTTTACTTGAATTCGGTGCTAGTAAGTAGTGCTGGCCATTGCCGGAGGAGTGCGAACTCTTCTCTTCCCACCTCTTCCCAGCATCTACCTCTGCAAATCACCTCCACCTTGACCTCGAGGCAGCGTGAGGGAAGGTGTCCCTACCTTTTGTCCCCCTGCCCTTTAAGGAGCCCCTGTGGAAAGGGAAGGTGATGCTGTTGGACCCGATACCATACGCAAAGGCCACCGACCCGTTTCACAGGTGCCCACATCCACCAGGCAGACAGACACTACAAACCTATCACTTCAATTCTGTATGAACTAACCTCTGCATGACCCCCTCATTCCAGTCAAGTCCTGGAACATACAGGAAAGGTACATTTCCTCCCCATTCCACAGGTATTCTAACACCCTCACCTCTCCCTGTCAGTTCCTCATAGTCCACAAACCGGGGATCTTCCCAACAGGCCCTTTCCAACTCCTTGAGTTTGGCTTTTTCCCAAGAACTGGGAAGAATGGGTGAGAAAATGGTTTTACACTCCAACAATAAAGACAAAGTTCACAATTTATTGACAACAGTGTTTTTATTTATACCTACAAAAGAAAACAAGATGGTATCAAAAGGACAATTTACAAACTAATAGTAACATAGCTCTTCGTATCCTGTGCCTGAACACCACAGATCTATGAATCTCTCAATTCAAGTCTTCATTAATACAACAGGAATGTGTTCAGAGACCAGCAGGTGTGTGAAACAAGGTGCTGATCCCACACAAAGCCACTAACCCTTCCATCATTCAGAGAAGTCCAAACAGTAAATTGCTTCAGGAAGTGGGAGGGGAGGAGACACCCAACTCATGTGACACTCCCAAAAACTCATACAGATTGAAAACAAACAATACTAGATAGAAGCCAATGCTCTAACCAGCAAGGGCCCTGTGACTGGGACAGGGACAGAGCAGCAGCACCAGGTGGGACAGGGGCAGCACATGCCACGGTGCACAGTCTGGTTAACACTCTGAACTCAACCCAGACCCTGGACTTCAGCTGACCTTGATGGCAATAAAACACTGTTAAGACTTGGCAGAAATTTTTAAGTGTGCCAAGTCCTGCGCCACCCCCCAAGAAAAAAGTGAAAACTGTAGCAGACTCTAAGGCAGCTTTGGCAGCCCAGAGACCCTTTTTTAAAGCCAGTCAGTGAGATGTCCTACTCCTACACCCCTCAAACACATTTCTGCATCAAACTCACAAATATTAAAAAAAAACCAACCCAACAACCCAAAACCAAGAAAAGAAGAACCAAAACCCAACCCCAAGAACCCCCAAAACTCTACATTTGCTTGTGAGGGAGGCCAAAGACAAGTCAGTCAGTGCCTGGATAATCGAAGTGTTTCTGGCTTTCATTTATCACAAGCAAAGGAACTTCCTGCCCCAAGCACTGGAATTAGAAGATGGGACAAGGGCACCAAGGCTCTGGAAGATCTCTCCCTTTTCCATGCCAGCAACCTACCTGTGTACTGCACACAACAAAAATGCGCATTCATCGTCCCAAATCTTACTCTGGGAAGAAATTAAAATTAAAAAAGAAATCACTGCCGTAAAAGCAAGCTCTTTTCTTGGGCTGTAAGTTCCACTCTGCTGCAGGAGGAGCAGGCTGCCTTGTTCATCCACACACAATGCCAATGGAGGGAAATACAACCCCAAAAAACCACAACACAACCCCCTGCACTCTCATAATGCAAAGGTAACGCCTCACAGACCAGGAGATGTATCCATTCTTTTGTTGTGTTCTCAGATCAAGAGCAGCCAACTCCTGTTATCATCTACTGTCTCTGAACCGTCTGGTATTAGAAATAACAAGTCAACAACATGCTTTGCTAAAGGGGAACCTCCCCCCACCCCCTCTTAGCCTGTAAAATAAACAAGTTTTATTTACGTATTTACTAAAATTTCACTCTTCTCTACCATTTTCTAAAATGCTACCTACCTGCGAGAGCTCAGCTCAAAGGGACCAATGGAGCAGGGAAATGCACTCAAAAGCCAGGAAAAGCAATAGTGAGAGCAAGGTACAAAAGAAATAAAGCTTCAGAATCAAGATGCACTAACCAGCTCACTGCTTACCTCATGAAAAGGAGATTCCAGGCAATCTCCTTCTCTTCTTCCTCCCTTTACCTTCCCCACCCCCAGCCCACCCTATTCGAACCCCTTTTATGTGGAAAACTCAGTCCCATTTTATTCAGTGTAGCGGTATTCAGAATGTTCCCTGTGGCAAAAGGTATTTGTTTGTGAAGGACAGACAAACGAGATAGGCTGTTCATCATCTCAGTTCTCTTGAGTTTCTGGGCTGTCAAGTAAGACTTCTCTCAGTAAGCCCAACATCAGGAACTTGAAAGCAGAAACCAAGTTGAGGATAAAGAGGCTCCAGGCCTTTTCGATGCTGCTACTTAAGACTCGTAGGGAAAGAATTTACAGCAGCAGTACCGACAGTGACTACCTGGTTTTCAGGTATCGAATCCAAGACAGGTTTGGTCTCAGACTCGTCACTTCCCTACTGCAGGCTGCTATGGGTACCAGAAGATGGGGCCACTGCTTTCAGAGCTGCAGAAAACGCCAACAACGTACCCGGTCACCACTCTGAACACCACCCAGCTCACACAAATGAGCAGAGTTTTCCTACAGAAAGTCACCTACAATAGATTACAAGCAATAATAGTGAGCTATTAAAAAAAAAAAAAAAGAAGTGAGCATTGCTCCCTTGCATTTATTATTTTAAACGAAGTGCTTTTTGGCTCCCCAAAGTTTCCCACCTATCGATACTTCCTGAAATTAAGTTAACATGTTACAGAACAGAAACTTCCTCCCCTCAAAGCAAGTTTTCACACAAACCTTAGACACCAAGATGATCGAGCTGGGACCTATCTGCCTTATACCCATTTCTTTTAGAGAAAATAAAATTTCCAATTTCCTCACATGCAAGACAAAAAATAATAAATTTTCCAGTCAACTATATATATCTCTTAAAAAAAAAAGAAAAAAGAAAAAGAAGAGGACAGGGTCAGTAATGTGGACTGGGGGCCATTTTTGATGGGCTTGAGGGATTTGAATGGTGAATTCTAAGTCTAACCTGCATGAGAGAGACATCACAATGGGAAAGAAGATAAAGAAAAGGTTCCTTTAAATGCAAGAGGTCTACACTGGTCACCAGCGGGAAGTGGTCTCATTTGCGGGAGGGGGGAGGAGGTGGGGGANAGGGGGGGGGAGGTGGGGGAGGGGGTGGATACTGGTAGGTGGCAGTCTGTCCCATATAGCCCATCACATTAGTGGCAGGGGGCTGTGGAAACTGTTGTGACATGAGCGGCTGTGGCTGCTGGCCTGAGCGCCCCACCATCCCTGCATACTGCTGTTGGGTAGTGCTCTGTGAGGTTCTCGCAGCGGTGGCAGCTGTGGTGCTGGCACCATAGCCGCTAGCACTGTACTCTGCAGTGCCATAGCCACTCGTGCCATAGGCAGCTGCTGCTCCATAGCTCCCTTGAGTGTAACCATACTGGCTCTGTGCTGCCCCAAAAGCAGAATTTGGGCTCCCGTAGGCACTGCCATAGGTCTTGTTGGCTCCGTTGGCATAACTGTCACCACGCTCACGGTCTCTGAAGCCACCTGAGTCTCTCCGGCCCTCTTTCACTCCCCGGAGCCTCCTGTCACACTCTTCCTGGTACATCAGGTTAGGGTTGTTTACTGAACTGCTCGTTCGGTAACGAGAGCGACCTCCTGGCGATGAATATATTAAGATTTAGTGCCAAAAACAAGTCTTCAACAATGAGCTCTGGTACAATTAACGCCACCCTTTCTCCCCCTTCTACATCCACAGTTTTGCCCAGAAGCAGCAAATTCCCCTGACTGACTGTAACTTCCCTGCAGAGCTGTGCAAATGTCTGCTTGGTTCAAGGAATAAATACCAAGTTCAAAATGGGTTCTTAATGCACATGCTCAGAGACAAAGAAACAAAATGAATTAGGACTTATTGGGAAATATAATGGAATTTACTATTTCTTCAGGGAACAGGAGGAAAACAGTCTCAGTCCCTGAAGGTGAAGTCAGTGTACCGCTTCTCTGACTTCAATTTCACTGTGTACGGACACACATCCTGCTACTTCAGCTTAAGTTGAAAAGTGGAAGGAATTAATGGACTGAAGCAAAATTAGCTCTGTAAGGACCTTATGAGAAGGAGAAAAAGATTTCTACTGCTAAGGCAAAATGGTGGGCTACCTTTTTTTGGACAGGAATACCACACCTGCATTACATGTGGAGACCCTGGGTGCAGAACAGCTTTACTACTAATCAGCTGTTACCTTAGACTGATGCTGACTACTTCCCTACCCTCTTTTAATCTTCCCTCCCTCAAAACAGGGAACCCATTCCCTGTGCAACCCTTTTCCCATGTGCCTTTACCTCCACCACCACCTCCTCCTCCTCTGTGGTCCACAAGCTGCATCAGTTTGGGATTGATGGCTTGATTGGCTTCTTCCAACACTTTGATAAGCTCCCTGGCTTGTTTCAGGTTTCCTGGTGTGAAGAAGGTGTAGGCAGTACCTTTGTTGGTACTACGTGCAGTACGGCCAATACGGTGCACGTAATCTTCAGAGCTGTTCGGATAGTCGTAGTTTATCACAAATTTAACATCTTCCACGTCTTCAAGTGCCCAGGTGCGAAGCACAGTGAAGGGGTGGGGAAAGGGGAGAAGAAGAGAGGACGTGCCAACGAAAGGTGGGGAGCACGAATGCAGGTGACAGTAATAAGAAAAAAAATTACAAAGTTAGTAATTGCACGGAATAAATACAAGACAGACTCATCCCAAAAGAGTAGAAGACTCCAATTTAATAGTATCAGGAATAAAGACCAGCCTCCTGAGAAACTCTGGTGATTTGAAAGCAGTTTTACCCTGCACTCAAATTCATCCTCCCCGGAATGCATTTCTCTGTCTTCATGTGTCAAAGACACTGATGCTTGTGAACAAGATAACCGAACTTTTTTTTTTTTAAAAAAAATTTTATTTAAAAACGAAGCCCACCATCTGGGAAGTGAAAATGCCAGCATCAGACAGAGCAAACTGGGGTGGAAGAAGGGCAGAACTGCCATGGTAAAGCTTTTACTCTGTTGGGAGAAGTCTAACAAATAGTAATGGTAATGAGATGACTTACCTTCCACTTGGTAACATGAAATAAAAGCAATCTTAAAAATATTTACTCTTAACAGTCCTAATAAAATACAGCATACTACTTTCCCTAGCCTAAAGCTTAAGGCACTCCAATTACATTAGTATTATTCAGCCAACTTAAAAAATTATTCAGACCTAGTATATCTTTACATAGCTTTCTTGTTACCACCAGAATGCGTTGCACTAACATTTCACCAAGCTGTTCTGCCCGGTTCTGGCAAGCTTCCATGATTTGGACAATCCTGAATACCGTTCACAATTCCCTACTTCCAGTGACAGATGGAGGCAGGAAATGAAATTATCAGAATTGCTTTGTGTGTAAAGTAACATCAGAATTCAGGAGAACTGCACACCTTGTGGAAATAATTGTTTTGTGTGGACAGAAACGAAGTAAAATGTTAGCGTAACACTTCAGTGAAAGCACCTCGGTACCAAGAGCACCTATTTGCTATGGTAAACAATACTTTAAAAAGCACAGTATTACAGTAAGCGCCCTAACAGCTCAAAAATATTAAAAATCTGCATTTTAAGAAGAATATTCTGAAAATATCCAAGATAAAACACAGATTTTTGTGACTTCCTTTTTTTTTTGGTTTGTTTTGTTTTAAAGAGAGAAACATTCTCTGTTTGTTACCAGACCGATGCACACTCCCTCCTCCTGTGGGAAACCGCTGCAGCCGATCCCGTCTCTTTGCCTTTTATTTTTGGCGGCCTCCTTTCGAAAACTCCGCCCTCTGACACGGGACCACTGGAGCGCGGGGAGCATGCATCAAGGGTCCATGGCAGCGAGAAGTCCCCACACACGCTCGCTCTGTGAACTGGCTTAGACGCTTCTCTGTAGCCCCTTTTGGTTGTGAAGCGCCGGAGAACCTGGGTTCAGGTAAAAGTTTCAGGTCCTCCAACGCTTTTTGCCCCCTTTTCGGGGTTCTTAGGGGCAATTGTCAAAAAAATGAAGATACAAAAATTACATCCAAAGGGTCAGACTGCATCTATTGCCCAGACTGCATCAATTTCAAAGGGGTTGTAGGAAAAATAAAAACAAGAGGGTTGTAGTGACAAGAGGGGGACTCGATGTCTGTTTCTTATTACAGCAAAGGGGGGGGCTCCTCAGTCTTTGCTGACTCCAAAGTCCTGAATCACACCAAAAAAAGGGAGTGAGAAGGCAGGTTTCACAGGGGGCTGCGCGAGTCTCCAGCTAGGGTCCTTGATGCAACAGGGTTTTGTAAAGGGGGAAAGTGAAGTAAAGAGAGGAGTATGTCTGACAGATTGCATCTTCACAGCCAGGGTCGAGCTAGTTTGACAAGCTGCAGGCTACATGATCCTCAGCCCGTCCTGTTTTGCACATCCATCAGTAGCAAAGCGACTTGAAGTGCCACAGAGGATACAAGGACATGCTTTCCCGGCAGAAAGCACAGGGCACTGTCGCTACCAATGTAGACGGGACTGACTCAACTGGGGAGGAGCGAGAAGAACGGGCAGGTAGGAAAGAGGAAAATGCAAGGGTGTTTTCCAGGCTAGAAAGTGGTCCTGGTAGAGCACACAGCTCGCTGAGGAGACCAGAGCAAGTACAAGACTCGGCTTCTCCAGTCTAGCATGCTCCAAAGTTTTTGCACATATCTTCCTGCGCTATTAGATGATAACGTAGCAGGATCAAGGATTGAAACCATACATTGTTTCTGACAGCTACTTGGGAAACATTCCCTTTGTCAGACCATCAGAGTACACTATGGCACAGACAGTCTCTGATAATTAATCAGGAGAGACATGAACTAGCAAACATGCTAGTCTAGAGAGCTGTTTAGACCATTAATGTAGATGTGCCCCCACCCCTGCACTGAAAATGATCTGCAGCTGATATCAAAGCTTCTGTTAAAGAAAACAAAACAAAACAAATGCAATGTTTTTAGTTTAATAGACTAAACAAAAAAAAGTTTTAAAAAATTTTAAAAATCAGTGCAGAGAGAGGACCTCACTCCAGGGAATTATCACAAAGAAGTCATTACGGGACTCAGAACTTACCTGGAAGAAGCTTTTTTGAAACCAATATCCATTAGGAAGAGGGAAAGCCCTGGTGACTCAGCCAAAAGGCGCGCGCCCCTGTTTTATGTTATTTAGGTAGAAGCCTTCACTTTCCAGGATCTTGGAGGAAGTCGTCCAGAAGTTTGCCAGTTAAGTGACTTATTTTAAGAAGCAGCAAACTCAGGGCCCCAAAATAAGCAGAGATGTTGTTCAGTAACAAGAAACAGACTCTGGTACCTTTCCCCCTCAGCTCAGGTGAAGTGGAGGATGGGAGTTGGGGAGACTGTTTTCTGAAGTGTTATCCAATTAGTTGTTTTGGGGAGGTGTTTGTTTTCTGGTTCGGTTTTTTTTTTTTTTGAGGGGGGTGAGGCTGTTTTAAATGTCTAGGCAAGATGCACAAAGAAGCTACCAGCACATAGCAAGCCTGTTTAAAAAATGCTGCTAGAGAAAGCAGCTCTCTTTCATACAAACTAGTTTCAGGCCTCAGTCCCTTCTCCCAACAGGCCCAAGTTCTAACTGCACAGGTCCAGACATGACCCTAGAGGGCAGAGACTGAAGTCCATGTAATCACCTCTCCGAGGAAGTGTTGGACGTTTTTTGGGGGGGAGGGGAAGGAGGGGTGAAGGCTACGTGAACAAAGGCTGCCAAGTCTAGTAATGGTCTGCCTGTATTAAGGTGACCATGTGATGCACTGCGCAGCCACCCTTTCAGCATACGAATAATAAACTTCTCAGTTACCTGAGCTCTTTTAACAGCTCAAGGTTTTTTCTCAGCTTATTTGCAATGATTTTGTCTAGAATTTACTACAATGGGGTATCGACCCCAAGCAGTGTACCTTCTACCAGGCTCAGGGAGGGGGCAACACTCAATGTCCGTTATTAAACTCAGAGCACTTCAGAAGTCATCCTCCTCTTTGAGAGCGGACAGATGCCTAAGGACTGTGCTGAGCACACAAAGCATTTCTCAGTACAAATATGCTTATTAAAAAGGGGGGCACAACTGATGCATCCAGACAGATTGTGTTCATACCACCAGAACAGAGCTGTGCAATTTTGATTCAATTACACGTCTGGGTAACAGGATGTTAAAGGCCATATATGATCTCAGTGGTCCTGCCTAGAAGGAGCACAGAGGAGGGAAGGTTACATGTCAAGACCAAAGATCTGGAGCAGTGCTTTTTCAGATGTGAATACATCTGCAGGGGGAGGGGGCAAACATGCATGTACACTGGGGCTGGGATGTTGGAATCTGTGGTGTGTCATATAGGGAGAATATTAGCTATTTGCTGTTGAAATGCTCTCCCACAACTTCCTACTTGAACTTTATCTGACACGCTCTGAACTGAGAGCAATCCATCCCTATCATCCAGCAACAAAAGCTGGATTTGGGGAAGAAGTGAGTGTGGTGGAAGGGTTGGGTTGCATAATTGGACGTCTCTTCTCCCTCTTGGCGATCGATTGGTCATGCCTAGGCCTTGCTGCAGACCAAAGCCTGTTCATTAGGAGCAGGAAGAGACTTTGAATATGAAAGAAAAAAAAAAGATTAATGTTAAAAAACGTATTTCACATGTGGGGGAAAATCACGCTTTGAATTTTTTCTTTTTTTTAAAGAAAACATATTTCAGTCCAAAGAAGAAAAATATGCAGCAGTAGGCAAGAGTGGTCTATGTGTACAAACCTAGCCCACGAGATGCAACGTCGGTAGCAATGAGGATAGGAGCCTTTCCAGAACGAAACTCTGTAAAACAAAGCATGCTATGAAGTAAGATTTTTCACAAGGATATAGTTACCTGAACTTGATTTACACTAAATGCTCATTTTCCACAATCTAGGTAAGATGGGTCAATGTCAGAAACCCCAGCAACTCAGGATATATTGTCAACTATTTTTCAAAATCCAGCTCTCCGGGTTAAACAATTTCTCAATTGTGTTGTGAAAAAGCAAACAAACAAAAAAGTAAATAAAAATGCTGAAATTAACAGTACAAAGGCAAAGGAGGTTCTTTTGAAATGTGCGATTGGGTAAAGAGGCAGGAAAAAAAAAAAAGACTGGAGAAAAGCACATCTTGGTAAATCACGTACGCAGCCTGAGTTATTCTCCCCTCAGTGATGGACTCACCATTAAGCACCCAATCTCTTTCTGGCTGACTCTTGTCTCCATGGATACACATAGCTGGCCAACTGCCAAACAGAGATGCACATTAGTATAGCCAGGAATTACATACATTAAAGGCAACAGGAAATATTTTATTCCCTTGTCCTCCTCTGGCCTTTACCTACCTAGCATGTACACTGCTTTGTTTCTTGCATGTTAAAACCACTACCTACATCAACACCAACTGAGTGAAATCACATTTGCTGTATGGATACCATCCCTTATCAGCACATCAGTATTCCAACACACTAAAAGCTGCCCACCTGTCCTGAGTTTGGCTGGGAGAGAGTTAATTTTCATTCTAGCAGCCAGTGGAATGCTATGTTTGGGAGTCAGGATGAGAACAGGGCTGGTAACACCCTGATGTTTTTAGTTGTTGCCAAGCAGTCAAGGACTTTTCAGTTGTTCATGCTGTCCTGCTATCAAGGAGGGGGTGTTGCACCCAGAAAGCTGGGAGGGAACACAGTCAGGACAGATGACCCAAACTGGCCGAAGAAAGTATTCCGTGCCAATTATGTCATGCTCAGCATAAAGGGGGTTGGAGGTGGAAGGAACATTCAGCTCCAGGACGCACTGTTTTGGGGACAGTCCAGTTTTGGGACAGCTCTGAGCTGTAAGGCCTGAGCTGTGCGGTTCAGTGAGAAACTGCCTTGTGTGTCACCAGTTTCATATATTCTACTATAAAGCCCTATTATTATTCTATCTCTCAGTTATCCCAGTAAACTATTCTCACCCCAACCCACGAGGTTTTGGGTTTCCTCTTAAGAGAGTGAGCAGCTATGTGGTACCTGGCTCTTGGCTGGGGCAAAACCACACCACCACCTTGCAAAGATTCTCTCTTGCACTAATGCCCTGACGGACAGAGAACCTTCTGGACTGAATTCAGCCAAGAAAAGATTGGATAAGTTGTCCCCAACAATAGCATCGCAAACATTTAAACCTTGCTGCTTTTGATTACAATTTCTGTATCCCACTAGAAACATCGGGAGGGAGGAGGGAAGCTAATCACCCATCTCTGCGCATCCTTCGAGTGAGATCATCACATCGCCTCTTTGTCTCCACAAAGATGATAGTCTTGTTTTCCTTCTCTGCCATGATTTCTTCCATCAGTTGTATCAGTCTAAAAGAGACACAAGAGCCAAGATGTATGTCACACAAACAGGAATACAGGAGCACTCTCTCAGCTTGCACTGAGAACATACACAACACACATCCCCATACGTAAGTCAGCATCACATGGATTTAGGTCTGTTACACAACAGTACGGTTGGAATATATGCAACAGACAAGTTCATTACAGGACCGACTTATTGTGTAAGACAGGTTAATTAATACAAGTAACTATTCAGACCTATTTGGCTTTCAAAGCAACGTAGATTTTTAAGTCGAAGCAAAAAACCCCCAAACAACCCTGAAATCAGCTTACTTGTGGTCCTTCTCACTTTCCATGCATACATCCACGATCTGCAGGATATTGTGGTTGGCACTCAGCTCCAGGTTGCCCACATTGATCTGAACATAGTCCTGCAGGAAGTCCTCGGCAAGCTGGCGCACTTCTTTTGGCCAGGTGGCACTCCACATCAGAGTCTGTCTGTCAGGCTAAGAAAAAGGGAATACGGATTTATTTAAGGTGCTGGGCTTTGTATAGGAAACCAAAGGAGACTGTCCTTTTACAAGGTTCACACACCCTTATCTGGTCAACAATTTTACGAATTTGAGGTTCAAAACCCATGTCCAACATCCTGTCTGCTTCGTCCAGCACCAGGTACGTACACCGACGAAGGTTGGTCTTTCCTGCCTCAAGGAAGTCAATCAAGCGACCTGGTGTAGCAATGCAGATCTCCACACCTTCAAAACAGAACAAGAAAAAGAGTAAGGCTCTTCATCTGAATGTCAATTGGTATTTTTAGTCAGAATGAATCACCTTCCAGAGCAAAACTGTTTTAAGAAAAAAGCACCACCCTCATCCATACCAAAGACTGAGTCATTTCAGTAGAAGCCCTAGTTTCTTTTAATATTTTTTTTCCATTCTGAAATTACTGTTACAGTGGCATTAGAATAATAAATGCAGAATAGAAGCTAAAAGCTTACTGTCAGAAAACAGCAGCAAAGAGCTGTCCAAAAATCAGAATAAGCTTCTACTCCAGCCTGACCCACCTTCATCCAGAATTACAATCTAAAGAGCTCTCTAGAGAAATAGGAGCGAACTTCAGCTAAGCTTCCCATGTTAAACCAATGTGAAATGCTCCCCTTCCTATACAAGTCAAAGTACTTCCAACCTTTTTCTTTTCTTCCTTAATATAAAAAGCCAAAGCATGGGCTTTAATACTGAGCAATTATGCACCAATAGTGACAGACTACCATCCTGCCTGTATCTGTTAGCATAAAACCAGAATTCAAGTATTCAGAAACATACTATTATCAGGTGTAGCAATTTATACATTCCTTAGAAGGAAGAACTAGTTTCCAGCAATTCCCATATATTACAGGTGAGTCCTTCAACATCACTGGAATGTCTGCAAGAAGGCAAGTGTAGGTAAGCAGTGTGGTGAAACAGAACAAATCCCAAACAGCTGCCTTGATACTGCACTGACAGATGGGGAGGGTTCTGTGGCAACCCAGATTATCTTTTGTCTCTGTCAACCTGGACTCCTCAAAGCTGTCAAAACTGGACATACTTCTAGTTTCTGTAAAACTCATGCTAGAATTCAATTTCTAATGCAGCCATTAATCAGGCAGGGAGACTGAAGAAGAAACTGCTATCTCTGTTGTCAATGATGTACTCCTCCAAAGTAAATTCACTGAATAAAAAAAAAAAATCAAAACTGAGAAAAAAATTCTAGACTCTTACCTATTCAACTAACTTTGATGCAGAAAACGCTACGTGATCATGCAAAGACAGCGACACCTGAAAGGACTGAAAGCACTGAACCTGCCCACAATGCTTTAACCAAACCATTCTTCATAAGCAGAACACCACTTCTACAGCACTCCAGAAGGGCGTGCAAAATCCCACCAAGATGACCATCCCAAGATCTTGCCATGGAACTTTTGACTCTTCCAGTGAAGATGCTACTTAGGAATTGGAATGCACTACTGTTTTCTTGACCAGAGCTACCCCACAGCCTTCTGCCAAACACACTTTATCCCAGTTCTGTGGATTTTAGACTGCAACTGCAGCGGTACATAAAATTTTCTCATTTCTTGAGTAGGTCTGTAAGTATAAGCTTACATTGATAATACTTCTTGCATGTTCTCACATAAATCTATTACCTTGGTTGGTTTTTTTTTGAAAGATGAAAGCCATCAGCACATTCCTGCATTTAAAACTCTATGTAACCAGCCCCTGACACAAAGGTCAGGTCACCTGAGCACTACCGCGTTACAGTGGTTGCTGCAGAACTGTGGTTCCTCAGCATTCCCAACTCCAGCTCTTTGCTATCTTTGTATAAGAAGGCAGTTACAGAATTTTACGGAGTTTATGAACAGAAACAGAGCTTGGTGCTTGAGAATAAAACCCCAACAGAACTCACTCTATGAAGAAGTTTCTATACATTTAGAGATTCATTTTGACTATCTGAACAAGCCTGTACAGAAAACTTACAATCTAATTTAAGAAAAGTCACTCTTTAAACTTGCTGCTACTGGATTTCCTCAAAATAACCTGTTTTCTTACTGATAAGTTTCCTTTCCCCTTCTTACATCATGACCATCTCCACAACGGGAAAGTTCTAAGACAGAATGGAAAGGAAATCTAATATCTAACTAAGTAGCTACACATAAAGATGAAAAAGACTACACATACTATCATTGTAACTGGAAAACGTTATGTGCAGCTCCCCCCAAACAGGTTGTAAGATGAGAGTTTTATTTTTACAGAGATTTTACAGTATCACCTCCTCCAGAGCCTGCAAACATCTGTTTTAAAATTACCTCTTTCTAGATCTCTGATTTGGGGACCTTTGGGTGCTCCTCCGTATATGCAGGTACTCTTCAGTCTTGAACACTTGCCGTAATCATCAGCCACCTGCTGCACTTGCTGGGCCAACTCTCTAGTAGGTGCTAGAACCAGACACTGTAGAAGGAAAGGATTCAGGAGAGGCAAGCTGCACACATCTTTAACTTAAAGGCTCCACACAAACACCGTAAGCAGAGTTGGACCATCTGCTCTTTATTAGTTAAAACATTTAAATATCTTTAGACTATGTCAGCAATTGCACAGAATTTAAACTCATGAGTGGGATGTTCACATTGGGATAGTAAACATTTCTCTACTTGCTATTTTGATGTAGCAATTAAATAAAGTACACACCTCATTAACAATGCCATGCCACACACACAAGAAGGAAGGGAACTGATAAGCACTTACAATTGGGCCATCCCCTCTCTCCAAATACGGCTGGTGGTTGATGTGGACAATTGCAGGCAGCAAGTACTAAAACAGAAGAACTTTAAGTCAAAACACAGGGCTTCAATATTTAGTGCCAATGATCACCTGCCGTGACAACTGGGTCACGGCAACAGCTCACATTGCCTAAAACCCCTTCAAGAAGCCAAGTCCTGATGTGAGGGACAGCAAGAAACTCTGGCTAAAAGGGCATCAGGATTCTGTACACCCAGATACTCGTTATCCAACAGAACATACGATTTTCACACATGCTAAACCATAACTGCTTTGACATGAACACAAAGTGTAGTTGCTCAGCACCTCTGAAAGGCAGGCTCATTTAAATTTGGGTCTAAGTTAGCAGAATCAAGCAAGGCTGGCTCTAACTAATGCTCTTCATAAAGGGTAAAATTCCTTCTTAATCACTGCAGCTTAATTGTGCACTGAAGACTCAACCATATGCTATTTTAACTTGTGTTGTTAATAAAACAAATATGCTAAAGAGCACATACTGTTTTTTTAAACCACAATGTAAGCACAGACCAGAGAGTTGTGACTAAGCATCTGAAAGACAAAACCACACAAAATACAAGCCTGTGAATAAGACAGGCTAGTTGAGATTTAAGTCTCACCTGTGATACAATAAAGCAAGCTTTAAAAAGCATGCATTCGCCTCGCTTTATGCTTGTAGCACTCACAGGTCCAAGAAGTAGGTACTAACAAGTAGCCAAGGGTAAGTTCTGCAAAGCAACCAGGAAAACTAACCGAACAAGTAAAAAGGAAGAATACGTACTGCTAGTGTCTTCCCAGAGCCAGTCTGCGCAATGCCCACCATATCACGACCACTGAGCGCTAGGGGAAAGCCTTGGCACTGAATGGGAGTGGGTTCTGTGAAGTTCTGGTCCATCAAGGCATCCATCACATACTCTAAGTAGTTCAGAAAAGATAAAAATGCCTTGAAGGATTAACCGAGGCTTCAGAAGACCTTTTAGAAAACAGAACAGGCCGAAACAAATATTGGGTTTGAGCAATCCTCATTAGCTTAAAGAGCAGCAAAATACTTACGTGGAAAGCTACACTGATGGAAGGCAAACACAGGCTTGGGGCAGCCCTCCATTCCTCGAATTGTTATCTCTTTCTTTCTTCGCAATTCTTCAACTTCATACTGGGGGAACAACAACAACAAATGTCAGCACAGACTTCAATTTCATGTTTTTAACTACTAACTCACTTCACATCTCCAGATAACAGCTTCATCAGACAACGGAACTGAAACAAGAGGCCTAAATAGACCTGCTGTGGTAAAGATTTTGTCTTGAGATTGAGCGATCACACAGTTTCCACAATATTCAGATATACGAGCTATGTAGTCAGAAGGACTAATGTCTCTTCTTCCAACCAGTCCTTTTTTAATGGCATTAATACAGTAAGAGTTTTAATCTTCCAGAGGCCAGAAGTAAGCAACAGCTGCAAAAGTGGTTACAAACACGTTCTGTGTGGCAGTGCTGAGAACTAAACAGAGTAAACAGGCCACAATTTCCTATGAACAAGCAGAAGGCAGGACAGTCCCTCTCCTTCAATTAACACATTCCAGAGGTGGTTAAATACAGAGCTCTTGCTGGACAACCTGCAACTCGGATTATGTTGCTTGGAATCTTTCTGGAACCAGGCAAAGTCATAATGATACCCTAAGATCTCACAATTTTTTTTAAATTGTGGAACTCATTAGAATTTTAATTTCTGAAATGTGCATCTACATATGTATAAATTTAGGATTAGAAGAAGTGGTTTCTCTTTGTCTAGGTTATCTTGCAAATCCAACTGTACTTTGCAACATGCTTCCACAATCCGTGACCTTAATTTTACTGATCATTAAAAATCAACAGAAAGATCTGCATCGACACCAAATGTGCACCTTGGCCCAAGCAATAAATTTGCTACTTGTCAGAATGTGCCAAGCTTGAATGAAAAGGTAAAAAAAGGAAAACTAGTCCTGGGTTAAAGGTGCAAATCCTTGTAGTTGGCTAAGGCAAAGACAGCTACAACAGCTAATGCAAACTCTGGTTCAGTAGTTCAAGTAGCTGTCCCTTTGAAATGGCAAGGACTCCTTCAGTGCCTTTATGCCATATACAGGTCTCATTAGTATTTCACACAAAGATTTCTAAGTCTATGTAATTGGCTAAGAACATTTTGTTTGTTTCCTTGTGTTTAAAATGAGAACTCCTCATTTCTAAATATAAAAAGACACTAAAGAAGAAAAATTATTCAAGTGGGGTAGGAAGGGGAGATTACCGAGTCTGAAGTGTAAATATGAAGTACTGCATCCAGGTTTGAGCCCCCAATATACGGAGGGCACTGTTTTATAAGGATGTGTCAAATCACAGGAGGAAAGCCAGAGGCGGGAGTACACACTGTACAGAGAAAGACTGGGAGTGCTGGATTTGTTCAGCTTGGGGAGAGGGACATGGACATGGGAATTTAACTACTATTTTCAACTACCCAATGGGCTGTTAGAGACAGGATGATGTTGCAAATAATTACTGGTGGGGGTGGAATACTGTGAGAAACAGTATGCCCTGGGACAGACCCCCAGAGAGAATATCAACTCTCCCAAACCCTAGGGATACTGAAACTTGTAAGGACAAGGCACTAAGCAACCTGCTCTAGTTTTGTCATTACTCCTGCTCTGAGCAGAGGATTAGACTACGCATCTCCCATGGCCTCTTTCTGCTTGAATTATTATGGTAAAATATTCTTTCAACTGTTTTTATTTCTGCCACGCTTAGTTCACTATTTTAGGTTCTTTCAAGGTGTCCCTGGTACTGCCGCTCTCAGGGCCCCAGTCTTACCTGCACTGATGAACAGCCAGTCCAGACAAACGCAAAATATCTCATAGAAAACCAGCTGAGAGCAGCATCATCACCTTTGCTAACGTGTTAAATATTCAAGGCAACTAGAACCGATACCCTGCACATACACACCCCAAACAAGTTTACTGAAAAGACAGCTGTCAGACTCTGTCCCGCACTTCCTAGGACAAGTCTGTCCACTTGTGACATTTCCTGCTGTAGGCAGAATGGAGCAGACAGGATCTGAAAACTTACTGGAGTAAGCCTGGCCACTTCCGGATGCTCCACGTAAAAATTCTTCTCAAACTTGGGCAGTTCATTTAAATCCCATTTTTTCTTACGCAAACGTTCCCCTGGATTACCAAACTTCTTGGGAGGAAGAGGACCTCCACGACTTGCTCCAAACCTGCAAATATCAATGTTAAACAACACAAGAGTATTTAATTACTCTGTAATCTGCATGTTTCCTAAGCATTTTCTACCTTTTTTTTTTTCTCCTCAAATTCACACATGAGCACAATATTCTAGAAAAAGGCACTCCTCCTCTCCCTCCCCCAACCAATGTGATGGCACCCAACTTCCTGAAATAACACAAACCTGCCCTAAGTCAGTTCTACACCCTAAACTATTTTAAGGTTTTGTTCCAGTACAGCTGTTGCTAAGTCACTGTCTTAAAGTTCTTCAGGTTTCCACCTCGAGGTTCCCTCCCTGGGGACAACACTGGGGTACAGCTGGAGCAGTTATCTTTTCCTGAAACTGACAGTAAGTTTACAACATGGATAGATGAAAGGGGTGAGAGAAAACCCTCCAAGTTCTTTCTCTCTCTCTCAAGGTTAGTTTTACATAAAAATAGCTACTTCACTGTCTCGCCCTCTGTCTTCTCTCCTTTCTTATCAAGCAATATCCCTCACATGAAAAACAGCAGTGAACAACAGAAAGAAAGCAAGTCCAGCCAAACCTCCAAGGCCATCTATAATTCTGGAACTATATACATTTTAAAATAAATCAATCTTTTAAAAGCAGAGTCTAATGAGGAGTGGGGGGACAACTACCTGGGAAAAACCGAGTCTTCATCAAAAGCATTTAAGGGAGAATATAAGATGTTAAGAAACTAATTTTTATTCTGCTAAAAATTCTTAACAACCAGAACTGCTCAGAAGTTACTAACTACCCTTTCTCTTCTTTGTAAGTTTTCTCCTCCTAACTCAATATGCCGAAGAAGGTTAAGAACTAACCATAATGACTGATGCATTAGAGAAATTATTGCTAGGTCATGTTTTGTAAGAGTAATGCAAAACTGAGTGGAATAAACTGATTTTTTATAAACTGTAAATATAAAAAACCATACATTTTAAAATGTCATTAAAAAGTTAAAAGGTTTTTCATTAGTATAATAAAAACACTTTTCCAATTGCTATCAGGTCAAGTCAAAATTATTTTTATTCCAATTTTGTTTAATAAAGCTACAACTATTTGCAAAACATGAATTCACAAGAAAGGCCTGTTTAAAACAAGACTTTTATTTAGATAACAAATCCAAAGTGTCTGCACCTTACCCAGGCAGTCTGCTAGCAAGTAACAAACTGTTAAGGAAGCAAACTGAAAAGAACAAAAATCCCAAAGCAATCTTCTGGCGCTAGTACCTGGGGTAGGAGTGCGTTGCTAAAACGTGAAGAACACCGAAATGAATTTCCAAATGATCTTAAGTACAAGACTGTCTATTCAGACATTAACTACATTTTTCTTTAAATCACTTCCCAGTGGAAACTACAGGTTACAGTGATTAAGAGATTTTAAAAAAAAATATCAGAATTCATATCAACGTATCAGCAGGAAAAAGGGGTTACACTGTGGGAAAAGCTAAATACAGTACACAGTCCTTAAAATCTGCTAAGATAGTTTTAAAATGTTTGCTTTGTTGCAACTTTTCATTAAGCCTACTCCCTCTCCTAGAAATAACCCTTCTTTTCCCATTGGTACGTCTACCATGTCCTCCAGCCAGCCTGCAGAATCAGCCATTTTTGCCTTTTTTTGAAAGCTCTTCAAAAATTAATTTAAAGACTACATTTTCTTTCGTGATCAATTTAAAAGTGGTGGTACAGATTTCCATTCACAGGGACATTCAACTTTCCTGAAGATGTCTGCTACTGATCATGCTAACTCGAGGTCCAAATGACAACTGTTTCCGCATCCAAGTAGTTCTAACAAAGCCCACGCTCTCACCTAAGAAAGCTGTAGGTTCAAAGGGTCAATGAGTTTCCTTATGCAAGGAAATAAATGGAAGAACCGACTGGATGACTGGACACTGGAACAGCTGGGTACTATGAATATTTGCTCCACAGCTATCTAGAGGGAAGAGATGGTGTGTTTTACATAGAAGTCATGTAGTTTCAGTTCTCCGTTATTATCGCAATATGGCTGTATGCTGACCTGAAGGAAGTGAGCCTTGCAGCTGTCCCCAAACACTGCCTCTGCTCAAGTTTATCTGCTAAACTGACAGTAACCAACACTTCACACACTTCAATTCCAGTTAAACTGATTTAAATCTAGGATTATTCCACTGGTTTGCCAGGAGTCCTCTTTTTCAGTGTAAATTCAGACTGCCCCAAAACATCCTTCTCTAATACTACTGGTGTCAACACTTCTGGGACAGAAATGAGCAAACGTTATTAAATTCCAGGGCAGAACAGTACAAGTTCACATTCTAAGAAGTAATCTACAACTCCTTCCCAACAGGAAGAAAACAGAAAGCCTGTATATATTTAGCTTACAAAGACTCAGAAGTAGGAAGGTGATAATAAACTTTCAAGTGGCACTTAACGAGCAAGTTAGGTGGCCCAGAATTTTTACAGGTTATTTATGCAGCATGATGGGTGTTAGTGGTTACGTCTATCTTTCACACCTTAAATAGATGTACGTACCTAACTGAATCCTGGTGCATTAAAGCTTCCAGGATAATATACCAAGAAAATGGTTTTCTATGCAAATGTCCAAAAACTTCATAAAGAAACAAGTAGGTGTTCCTTTTACTTATGCAAAACCCCTGATCTAGAAGGAAACATCTGTCTGTAATCAAAGTCTTTAAAATGAGATCACACAAATTTTAAGGTATGCCAAGTGTTGTGGCAACGCTTTGGACAGTGTTCTTTTAAGTAACTGTATATAAATCTGCACACTCAAACTCGCTCAACTAAACGCTAAAACCAGCTGGGGTCTGAACTATCTCAGGCTTGCCAAAGCATTTACTCCAATGTCCTTGTGTTAAACTGAGCTGGAAATCTCATCGTGGAAAAACACCAGAACCCTCCTCTCCTGTGAAAAAAAGAAATGGAAGTATCTCTAATTTCAGAGTGTGAAGTGTGAGTGTTAAGATAAAGCAAGGATGCAACTATCTCTCCCCACAGGAGAGAAACTCAATGTTAAAATGCACTGTAACATATAAACAAAATATTCCTGAATCCTCCAGTGGGAAGAGAAAACAAAAAGGGGGGGGGAGGGAAGCAAAACAAAACAAGATTAACTGAGATCTAGCCTGCCATATCAAGAATAACTGAACCAACATGGTATGTTTCTTGTTAATCCTTGAGAATGGAGGCCTAACTACTTGTGATCTAAAGGACATAAAATGTCAGTGCTCTAAATTAGTTATAACTTGCTCTTTTAAAAGGCCCGGGATGACCGTCTTAGTACTTTCAACTCTTAAAAAACATCTCAAGTCTCAAACTAGTTATATACACTATAATGCCATTGTTTTTATTACTGCCATTCTCAGAAGAAAAAAAATATAATCCAACCTGCAAAAAATCTTTTCCAAGCCAAGTCTCCTTTAAATGGCAGAACCGAGAGTATCAAGCGCTGGGCCTCTGGTGCCACACTGAGCGAGCTCCTGGCTGACTGCTACTGCTACGTAAGCTCGGTCATGCTCCCTAAGTATGGTCCAGGGCCATGTTTACTGAGATCACCCTCCCGAACATGCAAGTTCCCTGCATGGCAGCAGTTCTCAATCTCATATCCTCTCATGATAAGCCTGGGAGTGGAACTGTGAAAGATCTTTCACCAACTGCCACTTTTCTACTAAGTCCAGATGGAGCAATGACAACCCGAAGGGCAAAGTGTCCAACTACCCTTGCCAGGGCCACCAAAACCTTTGTGGCTTACAGGAGGAGGGGGGCGGGGGTAGGCCTAGCAGTAAATAAATTAAGGATATAGGAAAAAGGAGAAGACAGGCCTAAAAATTGCACGGCACACACAGTCGCACGAGTAATTGAAAAGCTAAATAAAACATTTTTAAGACTCGACTAACCCACCTCACATACACACACCTCCCCGCCGCCCCTTCC
>VZTU01003001.1:2241-38408 GCA_013400835.1 Zapornia atra | reverse complement strand
CTCCAGGGCCCGTGAAGTGTGGAGACACCAGCGTCTTCTTCCTCCGGGCTCCCGGCACAAAATGGCTGCCGCCGCCCCAACCCGCTTCAGTTACGTTACGGGCGCCCCGGCGCTGCGCAAACTGCGGCCCTCGAAAATACCTACGCCTATTCCCGGAAGCCAACTACACCCTAAACCCGCTTAGCGAAGCAGTGCTCCGCGCGGGAGGCAGGATACGAAAGGCGCGTAACGTTCTTTCCTTGAGCCGGGTCCCTGCATGAGGAAAGGAAGGAGGAGAAAAACGCTGCCGCTATTCCTCAAAGTCTGCTACGCAAAAAGTCAGCCCAGTAAACCTTTCCGAACGGTAGCGAAAACCCAGGCCGAGCCGTACGTTACGTAAGTACACGGCGTACGCGAGTTGCGTAACTCACGCTGGCGTAGGCCAGGAAGAGCCCGTGTGTTTTGCGTAAAATTCTTCTGCGGGTTGTGCAGGCAGGGTTGGCAGAGGGTCGGTGGATTGCGTTAATTTTACAGCGTAGTTGGGTTTGGAGAATACGGCCTTTCGCCTACGCGCCCGCTGGCCCCGTGGAGGTTGGCAGAGGGGCTGAGGAGACAATAACGAGACCACGGGGCGGGGGCCCGGCACGGCGGGGCGGGGAGCGGCCCCTCGGGCCTCCGCGATGTCTCTGGCGAGGTCGCACGGCTCCGGCGAGTTTGGGGTTTTTCCTGTGCGTTTTTTGTTTTGGGTTTGTGTGGATTTTTTCCCCTGGCAGATTGTCTTGGCGCGATGCTGTGGCAGGAGTGGGAGCAACAGCAGCCATGATGCTTGCGTTTGCCAGTGCCAGGAGAAAATGGCTTAACGGACCCAGCATGGGTCACGCTGGCAACCCTGGTCACAGCCCTGTGCAGCTGCTGGAGAGGTTCTTGACAGCCTCTCCAGAAAATAAACCAACTCAGCTCACCAAGACATTATTGCAAGCGTCAAAGATTTGAAGTACTGGAAAGGATGCTGGTCATGGCATGTTTATGGTCTGATTCCCAAATCAATCATGAAATAAGCTGCAAGGCACCTATGTGGCCCAGGCCATTGGCCCTTCAGTGCTGTGTGTATATTTCCAGTACCTACCAACAAGCAGCCGGTTGTGTGACCTGGCACAAGGAGCTGCAGCTGGTGGGTGATGGGTGTACTCAGCCAAACCAAGCCTTGGTAGGGTAATGACGTAAGCTGTTGCCAGTGCTGATGCTTGGTTTGGGAAGGACAGGCACGTGCAAAGAACTAGACGTTACATTAAATAATGATGGCTGATCCATTCGGAGGTCTTTCCGATCAGCCACCCTTCCTGCCTTTGTCTCTCTAGACTTCACGGTAAAAACCAACAATTTACCTCAAGAGAAATATAAAATACATCTTAAGAAACCACTCAAGGAAGTGGTTTCCCCTCTAGCTCTGTCACAGGGTAAATCCTGGCTACAGTGTCAGGCTCTTTTTGGGTCAATTTCTGGTCATCACAGCGTTTTTACCTCATGTTGTCTATTCTTGTATCCATGAGGACAACTTCCTAGCCAAAGTTAGACCCATTCTAATGATTTTTATACAAAAGGACAAAGTAAGGCCTTCACTTTAAAGTGTCTGTTGAGTTTATTTTAAAGCAAGCAATCCTATGAGCATTGAAGACAATGTAATCTGAATCAGTATTTTGTCCCTTGATCCTGCACTTCCTTATTTATTCCCAGTTTATTTTGTGCCCCCATGACATATATCACTAGCTGGTTTGGTGCTCTGACAGTGCTGGCTGGCCTGCAGGCAGCACTCCCCCAGCAAGCCCAGTCATCAGCGTAAGTACCTGTATCGTCCTCTCCCCCCTGTCTAGCCACTGCAGGGTTTTCTTCTTCTGATTTTTAGTAACAGTATTTAATATCACTTAATAACCATTCATATTCTTACTTATATTAGGAGACAATTGGGCAATTACATAGTTTGTTACTTTATAGAACTAGGTTTTAATATGTTGGGTTGCATCTGGTTTATTCCTCTCGTGAAGGATCAGTGAGATTACTGAGAGCGGGTTTTGAGTCAAAGCACTCAAACATAAGCGGAGTGCAGTTCTAATTTGTAGTCTTTATTTTTAATAACAGTTTTAACGCATTATCTCAAAAAAGTAGAAGATGATAAATACAAATATAAAAATTGTCTGGTCAAAATAAAAATGCCTAGAAACATATTAACTATTCCTCTATGGCACATGAGATTTGAAGTTCTCAGGCTGTTCCTCCTGCTGCTGCCTTTTCAATCTATGTCAGTTTTATAACTGAGTTTTTTCCAATTCCGTTCCATTTTGCACTATTAAATTCTATCACATAGACACCCTCTTGGAAAGAAACTAAGAAGTAAATTAGTCTCTTGTGGAAGGGCAGCTTTGATTTTCACAAAATGCAGGAAAAAGATTCTTTGAATGATTCACAAATTTATTCCTTAAATCTGTGAAAAATTAAGACCCTAAATGAACCAAGTTATATTAAGATCAATAAAACTGAACTGTACAGAGTTCCTCCCAGTAATCTCCCAAAATGTCTCAAATGGTTCCCAAAAGATGGAAATGCAGCCAGGCAGTCAGTGGCTTTGCACAAATCTTCACCCCGGCAGCCCGCGTGGTTTTCAGCTGTACATTTACATTGGTTTTCTGCCTATTCTTTGGCATCCCCAATCCCTCCAGCAGTTATTGCAAATGTGGCTTCGTTTTCAGGCATCTCAGGGCTGGGGGGCGGGGAAAAAAGCAAAACCAACGTGGGTTTCCCCCTGTTAAATGCAGTTGTGAAACAGTCCCCAAAAGGTAAGCTACCTGGAATACTTCAACATCTTCATACCTATAGGCAAACTGCAGAATGTGATCAGTATGATCCAGATCAGAAAATAATCTTGGAAGATGACAGACAGGAGGGAGGGGGATGAGAAAGGTGCAGGAAAGGGAAAGGTTCTGTCTGCAAACTCTTCATTCCAGTTTCTTAGTTCCTGACCAGAAACAGCGCTTCCTCCATGCAGTATCACTGGTCATTTTTAATGACTTGTGTCTATCACAGCTTATCAGGTAAAGCACCACTAATTGTGTCAGCAAAACTTAGTAATTGGACAACTCTGGAAGTTTCCAGACAAGGGACCACCAGTGTTACCAAACTATTTTATGGTGGTCGTTAAATGTGAGCACTAGGAAGATTTATGATGAAAGATTATGTAATTTGATTTATGTGATGCGCAAGACAACTTTAAGTCTGGCAATTAGTTTGTCCTTTCAGATCTTCTCTCAACTTACATCCAGAAAGGCGGTTAGCTTGCAGCCATGAATTGCCAATAAGCTGTTACATTTCAGTACTGTGAACTTTGTCACTGTACAGTTGCTTTTAATACAGCTTCCTTCCTGTGAAGGAAAGATAACTTACCTGTCATATATCTTTGCAATACGCAGCTCCCCTCTGCCTTTCCTCAAACTAATCCTGGTAGTCGAAGCATGAGCAAGGATATGTCCCCCAATGGGCTTTTTTGGGTCTGCCTGAAAGCTAAATTAACAAGAAAATTGTGATGGTTGAGCACTGTGCAAATTCCATAGGTTAACACCATGACTTACTGTCAGACGAGGCATACCAAACTCAGTAATGAATAATAAATAGGCAAATAGGTAAAAAAGGGCTTTAACACACTTGCCTCAATATACGATGTTCACATGTTTCACCCTGGCATCATTCTCATTAAATTCAAGAGGCTCAAGAAATACACACATTAAACTTCATATATAGGCTGCTCCAAAACAAAGCGGGGTGCTTTTTCAGTACTATATTTAAGGCTTGTTCTCTTCAAGTCGCAGGGAAATAAGCCATCATGCCAGGCAGCAGATAAAACAATCTCATTATGAAAACTGAGAGAAACCTATATAGAGAAACTGGACCAATGACCAGTCTGAACCTTCATGTCATGCCTCTTGCTCCAAACAATCCCAGTTCTCATCCTCGTCTCATATTCAACAATATTTAATATAAAAGAGATTATTTAAGCCCCCACCAAAACAGAAGTATCTTACGTCATAGTTGCTCCTGGATCAGCAGTCATCTGGTTCGTCACAAACACAGCCACATTATATTCTGCAGTAGAAAACAATGCAAAGAAGGTGGACTATATCCAGTTAGAATTCCTAAATATTCCCCCATCTGTGCTAAAAGCGAGGCTGCTGCTGAAGCACTTCACATCTCAAACAAAAGCAAAGCAAGTTTTCTGTGCATCCTATGGCTGGAGTTAATCAGGAGACAGCCTAAATTTGCTCCTGTGTGACTTCAGCTGTAATACTTATGCCAAAAATGAGCACTTCCCAGAATTCCACTGAATAAGTCTTTCTCAGTTCCCATCTTCTCTGTTGGCTCCCTGCCCTCAGCCCCCACCTTTTTTTTCTGTTTGTTCTTTACATTTTATTTATTTATTTACTGCATGGAAAAAAAACCATCAACCCATTTACTTTACTCATTCCTCATGAACACTTCTGAGACATTCCGATGAAGAGCAACCCTGTTCGTCCTGTCATCCTCCCTCAGCACTGCAAAGTATTGGGAACGTGGCAGTGGGCACGGCTATTTTATCTCTGTGCTTTGCTCCCTTTTTCTGTTCCTCATGTTTCTTGTGTATTTAGATTGTGAACATTCGGGGAAGACAATTTCTGTTACTGGATATTCATCCAGCTTTACAACCTATTCTCTCATTTAGGACTTCCCTTGACTGTATTAGAAATGCTCTTAATGTGGAAAACGTCTAAAGACTCCTTAATCTGTCACCCTGAAATAATGTATCAGTTTGATCTTTGGTATCTTACAGAGGTGTAAAGTGAGGAAAGATTCCAGGGCCAGCGCCTGACTGATAATACACTCAGACTACTAGGTGATTGTGCTACCAACAGCTACTGTTTCAGTAACTCCTGTCTACATTTTTCCAAATTCTTCAATGTTTCCCTTACCTTCTGATATTTTTTGAAGCCTTGACAGCATCTGAGCCAGTTTCTGTTGTCGTTCAGCCAGCTCTCCACGACCACTGAAATCCACACGGAAAAGGGCCATTATGGAGTCAATGATCTGCATTGTAATTATGCTAGGTAAGTAAATACAGTGACAGAAAATAGGAAAATGTATTCTAAAAGCAGTTAGCTTACAAAAAATACAATGACTGCTGTACCAATAGCTTGAAGATACCAGCTTCCTCATGGAACTTGGCTGCCACATAGTCAAGCAATTCCATCTGATGTTCACCTGGTGGGAAGCAAGGTTGCCAAATGAAATTAGGACCAGGAAGAGCTCAGAAGTAACAAAGGCCTGAATTTTAAAATTCCACTTTAAACATCTGCTCTGTTTACATTGTCACTGCCAGCAGTTTCAAATCCAGTGCCCAACAGCAAGCTACTTCTACAATAACCAGCAGTGTCCATGCTTCTGCAGGTTCCAGTTTCCACTTGCCCAGCTAACAAAACTGTGCATGTCTTTTGTTAACAACTGAAAAGCAATATAAACATTTGAATTTAACGTTGAATTAAATGATACACGGAAGTTGTATTAATTGTATCCTTTGTGTTCATATTATACTGTCAAAGTAGGAGTCATATTTAAAACTTCCTTGAAGTTTTAATGCAGTGTCTTGTGACTGACCATGTTGGAGTTGTCCCTATAATGTTCAGTTCACGAGATCATACAGAATATCTCAACAGCATTTATAGAGTTAACTCACATTCAGGCCATTGTGATTAGGTTAATCGATGCTTCTTTTTCTGAGATGCTACGCTGACACGCATCATCTACATGTCAGACTTCACTTAATGTGGCAAACTGCAAAGCATTATTGTTTACGTGGTGCAGCTGAGCTGGAATACTGAGGCTGAGCAAATCTGCTCAGTGTACAGCAACAGAAACAGGAAATGGAAGCAAGCTTATGACTTCTTTTGTTAACTGGAAAACATTCTTTATGATCCACAGTGGGCAATCACAGTTAATACGCTGAGAAGTATTAAAATGGGAGCCTCAGAAAAAACATAGATACCATGCCAGTTGCAATAATGGTCTTACTAGTATATGCACGTGCGTACAGCACGTTGTCGAGTACTGCATCGTGGTCAACACTGAAGCGATCGGCGATGTCACGGAGACGGTCTGGTCGGCTGACAGTCACAGTTAAGGATTTCTCTTTGTACAGATCACCCACTGAAAATAATAAAACTCTATTCTGACACAGAGCTGTGGAAAAACAGAGAATATTTGTCCTAGAGAAGACTGAATTTTTCTCTTCCTGCTCTCCCACATACCCTAAAGATAGCTTAGGGTTCATGATGGTAATTGTTTTGTGTTTAGGGTTTGAGGTGGGGGGGTGACATATGGGTATCTGTGCTCTAGGAATTTAGCTGTGAGCAAAACCTATTTATAGAGTCTACCACAGATAAGTGTTAAGAATAGTGTTTCTTTTTAAGTAAATAGAAAAGCTTCTATCACCTGTATCATTATTATGAAGGCATATTAGATTAGGGAAAAAAAAAGCAGTTAAAATAAAATCTGTATCCTAACTCTCATTTTTCCAGGTTGGATTACTCAGATGACAGAGAAAAAAAGTCACTGCCTTGTGGGCCGCTACGCACTGTGCTCTCCATCATGTCAGTCATCAGGTTTTACAGGTAGGAAGTTACCTGGAGCCTCCTACTTGCTTATAACAAAGTGATCTGTCTTTGTGGTTCATCATACCTGTAGCTTTTAGCAGTCCAAAAGATACAAAGTGTTTTCAGTATCAATGAAGATAATCTTTCCGCCTGTGTAGCCGTTTGGTCCTGGAAGCTGAGCTGTCACTACAGTGAATCATGGAGGATAAAAATGAAAAAGCAGGATAAATATTTTCTTATTCCCTCTATTTTTATTTTTTTAAATAAAATACAACTATTTATCTGCATCACAAAAAAGCACCAGTTTTAATCAATGTGAAAATACGGAGTATCTGAAGTCTTGCTCCATCTTGAGAGGAAACTCAAGATGCTTTCCTCAACTGGACATCAGATGAGATTTAATTAATGGTGTCAAAATTGTGGTTTATCCAGTACCATCACTACATCTGTTTGTTTTATATTGAAAGTAGGTAAGGATATTACTGGTAAGTTGTTAACGCACAAAGCGTCCTCTTAATCCTCTGCCCAAATTAATGGTATTGATTTAGTAGAGCTTTTTCCCAGCTGTAAATCATATGATCAGAAATTATTTGTATGTGAATTTTCCTGATGGGTGAGTAGTTGCTGATTGTGGGTTTTGTCTCTGTGGAGTGAATGAGCTGAAATACTCAATTCATTCAGGCAGAGGGTATGACTGCTGACCGTTAGACTGTACTAAATGGAAGAGACCTTATTTTTCCAGAAGGTGCCAAAATTTCTTTTGTAGTACTGGGTTCATTTAAGGGAATGTTTGTCTACTTGGTGTCTAGTTTGTTTAATAGTTAAATTGGTTATTACTTACTACTATTTACAAATCGAGAGGTATCACTAGGAAATCAAGAGTCCTGCTGTATTTGGTGCTGCCTGAATATGGGGACTGGCAAAGTCTTTGTTTATCCAGTTACTGTCAGCCAGTGGCATCCCTGCAGTGCCCTTTCAGAATGTCGTATTCAGCAAAACCTCTCGAAAGCAGGAAATTAGAAAAGAATCTTGCCTTTGCCCTTTTCTGAGCAGTGCCCCTGCCCACCCTTATTTGTACTCTGCTTTTCCAGGTGGTGTGTTTCACTGGCTTCTCTAAGTCTATTATCTTCTCTCTCCTTATGTCAAAAGTGAAATTGATGTGCGCAGTATTAAAAATTAATAATTTATTGAGTTCTCATTCAAATACAATTAATGGTGGTAAGAGTTACCTAGGGCTCTACCACTGTATTTCTAGAGATAAAAGATTCTGAGTTGTGTCTCTATGTTTCATTCTCACATAGTTGTAAAGAATGGAGAAGACATGGCTGGCTGCTTTAAGGCTGTACACCTACCACAGAGGGTGTGAGATAGCTGGGTTTTGCCTGTGCGGAACTCTGTTAAATAAAGAAAATGGAGAAAAAACCAAAGGTCAAGGTTTCTTTTTCTGAGTTTCCCAGATTCAGGAGTTATTGCAGTTAGAAACACTCTTACTTTCAAAATTCACCTCTATCTCTACCTTTTTACATCTTTTAACCCCAATTTACAAATCATATTCTGTGCAGTACAAATGTGTTATGTGAAAAGTGAAATCCAAATTGCTTAATTAATTTGATCATGCTTGACTGCTAAGGTCATTTATTCTTTTCTGTGTAGAAGTTAAAACCACATGGCACCGGTGCAAAAGTGTTAATTGAGGGAGAGGGGAAAAGAAATGGTTCATGCCACTGACCTGGCCTGGTTTCACTTTCAGTATAATTATCAGTGAGAAGCTCAAGAGTTTATTAATCTCATTGTATCCAATTATATCCTCCTGCGGTTCAGCTTTTCTAGAGTACTATGTATTATGAACTCTTATTGAAGTGTTAACTACTAAGTGATCGAATTGACTATAATAGTATCTTAAATGGGATTTCAGAACCTTCTATGAAATGTGGTGTACCCTAAGCGTGCATCAACAAACTATCTTTTGTGGCAGGTCTGTTACTGGAAAGGAACACAGATTGCATCAGGGACATCTTTCCCGTATGACACATGAGCAGTAGCACTAATAACGCTACGTTGCAGTGAATCAGCATGCCCCAAGTGTAACAATTACTCAGCTCAAACTTCGTCTGCAAGCAAATGAAGAGGAAAGATGGGAAAACATCAAGTGAATTCTTTCCTCTTACCTCGTTCAGGTACTTGTCTTTATGACTACAGTGTGATATGCTTAAGAGAAGCAATCCAGCTTCATTTAAAATCTCAACTAAATTGCAATTCTTTGTTCAGTAATAACCATTTGATGTGGTTTTCTCACCTCCAAAGGCCTCAGTGATTGCCATGCTTTCAATCCCACCACCCAGAAGTTTACTGGAGAAAGGGAGAGGATTATGATGCAGTTAAATCACAAGAGGAAAGTAAAGAAGAGAAATTTTTGACACTTGAAGAATTATTTCTGTCCTAAAGCCCCTCACTTAATGCATTAAGTGCCAGGCACTAAATGATAATTGATTCATAAAGAATTAACTGTCTCAGCCTTCCTCTCTGTATGCAAGAGAAAGATATATAGGAATTATTGCCAAAAAGAAAGAAAAAGATAAAATACCTTTGAGAAAATAACATTCCATAAAAAAATCTCAAAGGAGGGCTTATAGACTTAGAATTTTGATATAAGACCTGCCGGTTGTTTTGACTAGCTGAAAAAACCGATAGTTTCAGGATTCTTGGATGCAAACTCTGTTTACCTACAACTGTACAAAGTCCAGCTTCCCCTCAGGAAAGGAGTTGGTTTTGTTACTGGCTGATGCAGGCAACTCTGAGCCACCACTAGCTCCAAATACAAGGTAACCTAAGTGTCCCAGCTGGATTAATATTTGTTTTAAAGACAAGGAGTATGATTATTGGAACAATTTGGACTAAGGAAGGATTTAAGCAGAGCTTACTCAAATTCCTGGCTGCCGGTAGTAATATGAAATACCATCTTCCGTTTTTCACTGTACTCGAAGGCGGTCAGGAAGCCTGGTTCCTAAGGAAGACCAAAGAGAACCTGAGACCTTTATTGTAGCTTTAACCCGAAGTGCAATATCCCAGAGAAATATCTTCTCTCCACCCTAGCCTCATTTACACAGGTTGGGTATGAAAAGCACCACAGCATTTGTCTGGATGTTGTAGAGTATGAAGTATTACTCCTTTAGAGTAACAAGCAGAACAGTTTTCAAAATTATCATGATGGTGTGAAAAAAATCTTACAAGAGAAATGTTGCACTGTGCTTTGGAGAGGCCAGTGTAAGTTTAAACTACCAGGAAAGTGACCAACTTACAATCAGCTTGTTTGCGGCTTCTTTAATCTTGTCCACTTTGGCTTCCGAAAGCCCTTTTACATTGCACAGTGCCCGTCTTGTGGTCATCTGGATTCCTTTGATTGTGCAGATCCCAACTGACTTCAGTTTTTTAATATCTGCTACATTCTGTGAAGAAAGTTCCCTTCTATGAGTACTTGTGACAGTTAACAACTAGAAGGCAAAGAAAATCTTTTTATCACACATTCATTATACATGTGTATTTTCATCAAGAAAGTAAGAGATTTACAGTGAACTTTTTGCTATGTAGTTTGTGATACCAGCAACAGAAAATTTTGAGTAACACTGGTGTTGAGGGATCCTGATGCTTTTGAGAGAAAGGCGTCTTGGGTCCAGTTGTGTTTAGTTGACCCTGTTCAGTGCCAGTCTTTCCAGATCCAGGCTGGTAGCAAGGAAACAGTACAGATTATTTCAGATAATGTGGAGCCCAACGAGAAAAACCCTGTAACACCCAATGTGTCTTTGGTCCCTTAGCACAGGTAGTCTGTAAAGAAGATAATCTGATCGTGGATAACTGAGAGCTGGCTCGCAAGGATCGTTGGAAACTGACTCAAACTGCTGTGCTGTTTCTGCATGTTCACAGTATGTCCAGTTAAAACAAGCATATACTCCAGGTCTGACTGACACTTTGGACTGGGAAGAACTTACTGAGTTTTCCATAAATTGGGTTCAGCAGTGACTTCAAGTCAGAGTCCTACTGACACATTTTGCTTCTTTGTCACCTCATTTTATGGTTCTGACATCAGTGGAAACTTAAAGGCAAGCAACAGATTACTCACAAGAAAGCAAACTATGTGAAACGTTTAGGATAATACTTCAATTTACCATTTTGAGACAAGTTTTTTTCTTTGAAAAAAACCCCCAACTATGAACTGTATGCATCATCTATTTGTCGAGTGTGTGTGGGTGCATAGGACATAAGAATGAAGGGGGACTATGTTAGAAATTAGTCATGTTCATTGGGAAGCTTATTTCTCATCCTGTGATGAGTTTTTTGATTATTCCATTAATAGAGATAGATGAGGTAAAATCATTTATGGAAAAAAAATGACAATTCCACCCAAGAGAATAACCAGCAACATAAAAAGGATTGAACTGTTTTACCGTGTTTTTCTACTAAGACAACAGACTACAGCCACAAAGATAATTTTTTTAGACTGGAACTTTTAAATGCATTATGCTGCTTCTACATTTCTTCAGTGGTTTGTCCTTCTGGTCACATCAAACTTAAGGCTGTTCTGCATAACAGGTCTCAGTGTGGTAGACCCGGTAATGGAAGTTCTTGTTCGCTGCTGCACAGACAGACCTTTCACCAACAGCTTACGTACCAACCAAGGCCCTAGGATACAGGCCTCCTTAGACTATAGCTCAATGCTATGAAGCGTGCAGCAGTACTCCTGGCTACACCCTTACACCCGCCACCTGCCCCGATCCTCTACCTTATATTGCAGCCCTGTCGCAGTTGCATGCCTCTGAGGTAGAAAAGGGAGAATTTACCAATAAAAAAACCCTAAATCGCCTGCTTTGTTTTTTTTCCTGTGATATTTTTTTGACTAATTGATTGATAAATCCAGTTCACAGGGTGTGCCAGAGGAAGGGATAGCATGCTCCAGGGGCAGGCTGCAAGCTGACAGCACCTTCATTCCTAACAAATGCTTCTGAACATCAAACCACAGCCTAGGTTGTGCTAATCTGACTCTTAATTCTGCTTCTGTAACACTCCATGTAATAGAGTTCCAACCCATGAGCCAGTATCCTGGATAAACATGTAATAATGGTAATTTGAATAAATAGGTGGTTTATGTGATAATAATAATAATGATGATAACAATTATAGGAATTCATATTTGATGAAGATAACTAACCACTATTTCTCTAGCTACTAATATTTTCCTCACGCCCACTCTACCCCGTTCACCAGAATGCTGAAAATAGTATGGCAACAATTGTCACAGTGTAATTTCACAAGCACCAAAAATGCAGGAGTAATTACAAAGATTGGCAGGAACAGGAAGTAATCTATCACACAGTTTTCAAATAAATTAGCAAGTAGTTGGTTTTTCAAGAGTGCTGGGTGCTAAATACTTTGAGTATCTTGCCACTTTATTTAGGAATCTGACGGGAATGAGATTTTCTGAAAACCTGTCTTATCACCAACGGCAAAATTTGTCTTCACATGGCTGATTCGGAATTTACTGCAAGGAGGAATTTCAGTTATTTTTATCAATGTGTATACGCTGGAGAGAACTTTACAGTAGCTCTACATGGACAGTTCTGTGTGTAAAGTCATTGCTAATACTTACAATTCCATGCTTTTGTAGCAGGTCAATATCCTGAAAAAAGGATTCCTAAAAAAAAAAAAAAAAAGAAAAAAATAACAGAAGAAAATAACAATCTGGTTTGCTTTTTCTCATAATTAAATCTATCTCACTGCTGTCCATTTCAAATTTGTAAACATTTAAATAGTTTTCCCTAATAACACATAACTTGTCGGACTACCCAAAAAAGCACAGCCATAGTGAGCCAAGGAGGCCTACACATTTCCTATCACCTTCTTCATAGTGTATTTTTCACAGGCAAGCAATCCTCTGTTGTGCTTATAAAACTTCTTGATCCTTTTCACAGTTCCTCAGTCTTTTCAGGCTGATGACCATTCCTTGGAAGCATAAAACCAACTGATAGTCCCTTTGCATTTAATATAGAAGTGTAAAATAGAAATAATGATAAGCCCATTAAACCCCATGAATAGCTTTTGAGAGATTAATGAAGAGTACTTGAAGAGCAAGGCTGTACAGGGCCTGGGAGAATGTGGTTGTCTTGGTATTAGACTGGAACAAAATTCTAAATGCGCTGAACTCCCTGATGGTCTTTGAGGGAGCTCCTGTCCCTCTGTGGATTTCATAACACTATCACAATACCTTCAAACAACATTTGCTGCACGTATTTTTCAATGAAACTTAAATTTACCTCATCATCCTGGTATCCAGGTTCTTCTTGGACTACTTGATCCTCCATGGCCTTCATCATGAAAGGGGAGGCAATAAAGTATTGATCGCTACTGGGAAATGCAAACAAAAGTAGTATTGGGGTGGCAATAAATGAGTAAATGACTGTAAAAGGACTTTTAATAAATCCTTGAACTACAAAATTTTCTCAGTATGCTGTCACATGTGGATTTAAACTCAGATTCTGCTCCAAACTCTTAATTACCTGGCCTACCAGACCAACAGGAGAAAATGACTGCATTGCTCTCTGTTTGTCTAGAAAGGGTTTAACAGGTATTGGGAAATGAGACCTCAGTCATTCCTTTGTGAGAGTCTTGGGTCAGAGATGAGTTGGGATCATTTTAAATGATCTATTAGTGAATTTTTTTTTTTGTAAGATAGTTAAAGGCAATCTGTATTTTTATAAGAAAACTCAGCAGTCGCAGACAGAATGGGTTGTGGAAAGGCTACATGTCAGTTTCTCCATCCTTAGGTGACAGAAAGCCCACAAAACCTGCTATTGAGAAAGGTACAACTCCTTAGTCATGTATCTTGAGAGTTGACTATAAAGCTGTATTTTTTTTCAAGTTCTTCCTGAAGTTTAGAATACCTAGTATGTGCTAAAGACATGCAAGTAATGCCTGTAAAACTAAAATAAGGTCATGTAATAAAAATCTGAGGCATTTATTATGCAAAAATGTATACAGAGGTTATTTTGTAGTTAGCTTGCCACGCCTGTACTCTACTACAGCTTCACTGCCCTCTTTATCTGACTTCTATAAGCAAGGCCTAAAGCCAGAACAGCCATTTACTTGATAAACCAAAAGTAGTTCCTTAGAAATACGATCTTAAAACCTGCTCTATCATTTTTGTGGATTTGTAAATGGATTGGTTGCTTCTGTCTTAAATGTGAGTTTGCATTCACTGTTCTAGCTATGGCTGATGAAAAGTTTTGTAGAACACCTCATCCAGATGTGTTTATATGTTTGCTTGCTCATCCTTGCTACTAAAAATCCATGAAAGGTAAGACAGGCTTGTTATGAAACTACAAGATGGGCCACGTCTAACAGAGGATGAGATAATTTATACTAGATGCCTGCAAATAGCTTTTTTTCAGCTTCTAAATGGATACTTAAAATCTGCCTAACTTTCCTGCAAGAATCTTGTGTATACAGAGGCTGGGAGAAGGAAGAAGTAAAATATTATTTCAGAATGAGCTTATTTGGTTTTAGAGGGACAAATAATTGTATAATGGTGTCACTTTTGTTAGTATTTAATGGAAATATTCCTATAAAATCAGTTGTTTTTATAGTATCAGGATATATTTAATTTCTGTTTCAGAACCCTGGCAGTTATGGAATGAGACATTATGCCTTTGCATCATGCTTAATATCAGAAAAGTAATTACAGTAAAACATTAATTAAAAAAATACTTGGAGAGATTTTCAAAGCCCTTTAGCTTCAAATATAGAAGGAAAGAAAACAAGTAATGCAAAAGGCTTTAGGGGCATTACAATCCCTTTCTCCATAAAAAGCACCCCCCTTAAATGCACATAATCCTGCACTCCAAGCACAGCTGAACACGTCAGGGGTTTGCTCTACTCCCCATCCTTAGGTAACTGGCATCTCACAGCAGAAAAACAAGGCAGACCCAGGCCTGTGCCTTCCTGCAGGCTACAAGGGAAAACAAATTATACCACACCCTACTAAAAGCTTTAGGGATGAACAAAATCCTCCTGGTTAGTGGAGGGTCCTCCTGTTTCTGGTGTGTTGGCTCACCCAAGACCCAGAGGATTTCTGCCACCACTGCCTGCAATGAAGAAGATAAAAGGGTGACAGTCTGAGATAACGGAGCAAATGAGGACCTTTGTGAGGAAACACGTCTTTATGGCACCTCAGGTGCCCTGACCCTGCCACTACCACCCTTAGAGCTATTAATGAGATAGATATGTGAGGAAGAGCTGCATGCTGCAATCCTTTCATGAGATAGAGGTTGTGGTGCCAGGGAGCTGGCCCCAGCACTGAGCGTTGGGTTTAATGAGCAGGTTTTGATCTGACAGAAACATGGGGGCTGACATGGCTGGTGCAGTTTGTGCCCCATGTTAGGGGCAGGAGGGGCCCCGCCCTGCCCCGGGGGCCCCCCCCCCCCGGGTGGAATTTCACATCTATTGACTCAGACGAAAATAAATGATTAATCGTGTATCAACACACGGATTTATTTGGCTTTTCCTTGCCAGCTGCCTTTTCAGTGGATGTAAATGTCTGTTCCCAGGAGGTGAGGCACGGCAGAATTTCCCTCCCCCGTGGAGCACCAAAATTCCCCGTCAAAATTACAACAGTAATTAAAACACAGCTCATCCCCGGGCACCTCCAGGAGCTATGAGCCTGCGGCTGCTTACAGTATCCCAGGGCTCCGTACACCCGTCCCAGCCGCCGTGCCCGCCCGCCTCCTGAGCGAACAGCCCCGGCGCTTTTCCCGCCGCAGGGGGAAGCTGCCCTCGCGCCGAAACCAGGCGGCCGTTACCAGCTCGCGCTGAGTCCCCACCGCCGTGAAGGAGGCGCACAGGCTCCTGACATGAGCGGCGACTGCCCCTTTCCTTATCCCCCTGCGCTGAAATACAGTTGAATTACTGCCTTCAATTACTTTCTCTTCCAAAATTTATCAGCTGCTTTATTTGCCATCTCTGAGGAATATTGCATTACCCTTATTTTACAGCCGACAAAGACAGGCTTAATTAAAAACATGGAGTGGCATCAGTTTGGAGGATGTTCTTCTGTTTCACGCAGCTCTGCTTTATTTTATTGGGGTGCTACATGCCCATCTTCCTAAACAAGGCACATGGCATTTTTGGATTGGATGGTCAAAACCCATCAGAGAGCATCTGTTTCCAAAAGCTGGAAGAGAAGTGACCTGCCTGATGTGACAGGATAAGAAAATGAGGCCAAGTCATACACATGACAATGGGCCATTTTAAAAGGATGGAAGAGGTGCTTTTTAGGGTACGAACACTTCTACAAGTTTGCAGTTTTCTTGGAGGTGGTATTTGGAAAGCAATCACCTGTGTTAGCTGGCCTCTGGCTGCACAGTCAGTATGAGATTGCACATAAAGGAGAGGTGGGAATACTCCTGTGGGCAGGAGTTGCCGGCTGTCCCTTGGAGTGTGTGGGGTGATCAGGTGGCAGATGGAAGAGGAGCAGCATCTCAGGTTTCTTGAAAGTGCTTGTGAAAACTTTCTCACTCTCCGCCTATGGGAGATTAAAAGCACACACAGGTGTTGTCAGTGCTACCAAGCTAACCAAGAAAACCCACAGCCCCTAACCACCATCAGCACGCTTCACAGTCTCCCAACTGAGACATCAAGTGCTTTATGTAAGTACCTGAAGTCTAACTCTGGGTGCCCAAGGCTTTGCTCTGTGCACAGAGAAAGTGCTTGGCACTGCTTTTGAAAACTGCATTATTCCACAAGAGCTATTCCAGAAGAGCACTTAGGCAGACAGTCCTTTAAATTCTAATTCCTTCACAAAGTATGCTTTTATTCCAGAACAGAATGCACACGCAGAGAGTGATCCTTTTGGTGCTGCTGAACAGTCCTGCAGCAGCTAATGCCTCTGTAAACAACCTTTCCTCCATTATCCATCAAGTTTGCAAAATTTTCTCAGAGGGGTCAATGAATGAACAGAACCTGAACATCTTTTCCTACCCTACAGTGCTACTTTGATCACTAAATTACATTGTATGTCTTCAAAATGCTGCGTGATCATTAACTGCTCATTTGGTTCCAGCTGGCATTGTGCCATAACCCAGCATACCTCATCACAGTACACACCAGCCAAGTTAGTCAAGGCATCCCAGAGTCTGCTCCTTCCCTCTTACAGGGAACCTCTGCCCACAGGTCAGGCACCAGCAGTAAGGCACTGTGAGGTGCGTTACTTCTCACTTGAGATCTTAACCCCAATTCGGACAAGACCAGACCCAAGTCAAACCACTGCCATAAAAATGCTAAGTATCCAGTTGATTTTTCTCATCCTCACAAACCATTGTAATCCATGACTGCAGTAAGGAAGTCACATGGGTGGTTTTTTTTTGGTTGGTTGGTTTTTGTTTTGATTCAGATTTATGTGGATCTAGAGTCAAATATAAAAGCTAGTGCCTTCTCTGAACTTTGAAGCTGGCTGGTTGCCTGTTCTTAACCAGGACATAATAATCTGATATTTGGCCTTCCTGAATATAATCCATGAAGACTTAGTCTGCTACGTGAGTACACATTTATGTCTGAACTGTTTTGGAAGAACTGTGCCTTCTGGTTTCCATAGGAATGCATTCCACTTACAGTTGGTCCTAGACTAAAACTGTGACACACCTGAAATCTTCCCAGAACTTCAGAGTGCTCCTGGGCCAAGATGCAACAATTTCTTCATATTCTTCAGCTCTCCCTCCTCTAGCAGCAATTGCTTGGTTTTGGGTTTTTTCTCCCCTGTAAAGTTGAAAATATATGTTGGGGGAAGAAGGGAAGAGAGAGAATACTGAATATGTCAAAGGCAATCCAAGTATTGAGCAGATAAAAACCTGCTTCTGTCTCCTCCAGTAAAGAAATACAGCGTGAGAGTTCAGCACCACTTTGGAAGCTATTACACCCCCAAATTACCCAAATCTGCAAATCATGATAGCCTTGCATCAGTGTTTCATTGTAGATACTCCCTTCAGTCACATGAGAATTGATGATCTCCTCTTCCGAAACAGTCTGACAAAAACCCTTCTGCAAAATAGTGCCAGGCAAAGAGATTCCCACTCAGTCAGTCCCAGGGAGAGGCCATGCTGCTTTAATGTGCCCATGGAATCTGTATTAACTAACTGCACACATCACAGCTCACTCATCTTTCTGCATGCCTGAAAGCCCTTCTGACAACCACTGTTCACTAATGGGTTACACCTCTAGCAAAAGAAAGGAACAGCAGATTCAAATTCAGGTTATCAGAACATAGTAGGGTGAATCCACACACAATTTCTGTACTTAAGAAATTCTTGCTTATCTTTCTGCCACTCCTGGTCCAAATCCTCATTTATGTCTGGTACACATCTTTGAATGCCATGTTCATCTTGTGAATATGCCTGAAACTGTCTGCGTACATCAGGGTAGATTCTAAATTTCACATAAAGGAAGCAACCTTGCCTATGGGTTCCTTTTCTTTGGTCAGAACTAAGACAAACTATAAAAGCTGTACGCATACAATGGCAAAATAGGTGATGAGCCCAGCTCCACAGTTCAAACTGGAGTAAGAAGAGGGCTATGCTGTTAAAATGGAATTACTGGAAGGAACAGGGATGGTACTGTGAGACAGTGACGTCTGTGTCCCAATCTTGAGATCTTCAGGCAAAGCCTTGAAAAATGCTTAGTACTGCGCTGTTGGGAGTGATCCCGCATTAAAAAGTCACAGATTTTGCCACCTCTAATTTACCTTGTGAATCATTAATGTTATGGTGGAGGATTAGACACTCCCTTCTATGCATCAAGAGGTCGTGTCCATGGTCCAGTGCTGTAGCTCTGGAGGAAAATGATGAATTAGAGGACTGTGCCCACTGATATTAAAGAGCTGTCAGGTCAAATCAGGACCACGACAGGTTGGATGTGACTGGAGAAGAAAAGATGCCAAAGATAGCTTAGTAATATCAAAACACAGCCTAGATAACTCAGGCATGGATATTTTTCTAAATGAAAAAGAAATAACCTGTAAATACGTCAACTATACAAATACAGTAAGTGATTGCAGAGCTCACAATAGCTTGCACCATGAGCTTCATTTTCTTTTTAGTAATTTTAATAGGTGGTTGTGAAATAAGTCATTCTTCATACATAATAAAGGATGACGTGATTAAAAAACAGCATGCAGACTGGAATAAACAAGGCAACTTTTAAACTTTGCAAAACCTAAATCCAGGCTTTCTGGAGACACACGTCAGTATGTAGAGTCCCTCAAAAAGACAAGGAGGTAAGAAAAGCAGTCCCTTTTGAGAATGCATAATGATTTTTTTTATTTAAGATAAGAAAAGCAAACTAGTAATACAGAATAGTATGATGAAAAGGGACATCAAGACATTACCTAGCTCAAAGCAGAATCAGCTAAATTCAGCAGATGTTTATTTTTGCCTGAGGAGGCTGTGAATTTTCTCATAGCAATGGGGTTTTTTTGAAGAAAGAACCTGGCAATTTCAGTGCTCGACTACCCTTGCCATTACTCTTGTTTCCCACCATTCACTATATAATGTATTTTTGTTTGTAAGAATATGCAATATACTTTGAGCTAACTTCCAGCTTTAAAAGGTCAGGTAACTGGGACGCTAATTCTAATTCACATATGGTCTATCCCAAAAGACGAAAAAATCCACCAGCATATCCAATTCTAAAAAAAAGTCAGAAACCTGATGGATTTTCTGGTAGCTTGTACCCCTTGCTCTTACCTACTGAGGGCTTTTGGGACTAAAACTTTTTAAACATGTAGCCCTGTCATACAGTATTCCCATTCTCAGTACTTTGCCATAAGCTTTGTACCAAATTTGCAAGGCCTGAGGCTTGCCAGGCTTGCTGTGTTGGATCTTCTCTCAACTCCTCTGCACCTTTGTTTTGCTTGCTTAGCTGTGACAGCCGTTTCCATCATTGACCTGCAAAGGACTCCAGATGCTGACAACTCTCCTGTATCACTCCCCCCCACACACACCAGAATGAAACCACCAACCCTACAACCCAGAGGAGCCATGGAAGGGTGAGTGAAATACAAGGAAAAGGGGTAGAAGCCAAAGGACCGTATGTGTCGCAGTTTCAAAGAAGTACTCTGACTGCATTATTTATTCTTTCTCCTTCTCCAGTTGTAACTGGATCATCACTGGACTCTTAAGATTTCAATGATACTAACAATAAACTATTTGCTTTAATTAGATGTAAGATGGACTTCCTCTTTGTCCATGAACAAGCTTTTCAGTGTAGCAGTGTGTCACTATATGACATACCCACTTCTTGATTTCATTGGTAGCTGATAAGTTAGAGGAAGCTCAAAGACTGCCTCAGCTAACAAGCAGACCAGTAGCAAACCAGACAGACGTGGATTAAGGGAACATTGCAGTAGCAGCCAAAATTCAGTCCTTTAAAATATCCCACTGAATAGATTTCTAACCTATGCTAATATCTATTTTTTAAAAAACGACAAAACCCAAGAACCAACCCAAAACTATTGGAAAGCAGCTTTTAAAATTTTTCTTAATAAAATAATTCTTCCTGCTTGGGAGGCTGGTGCTGTTACAATAAAATCAACTGTAAAGTGTGCTATGAATCAAGCTGTCACGGTCCTGCGCAAGTCCATTGTGCAGCCCTACCCCTACTGGTCTAAGGCCCGACAAGAAATATCTTCATCTGATAAGCAGGTTGTGACCATTAAAAGCTGAAGTTTAACTGATGTATTACTAGTTCAGTCACTAAACCATGGAGAACCATTTGGACTTGCCAAAAGTAACAGGAAGCTAGGGGAAACGTAATTCTGGCAGGGGAACTGTGACCACCAACTCACAGACAACCCACTCCAATTATATCACCTACTCAAAAGATAAAGACAGAGAAAAGAACTGAGCATGTGTCCTCATTTGCACGCTAGATGAAGAAATCTAACCCAATCATTTAATAGAATGAAAACACATATGCATTAGAAAGACAAATTTGTTAAAAATTTGTTTTATGTATAAATGACCACATATTTGGAGCTTTGGTGTGCTGCCTTGACAGACACCCGTATCTGCACAAATATGCTCTGAGTGTATACTGGCACATTGCAGACTGGGTTACTGAACCCCAAGTTTTGGGACAACAGTGCCATGACATTCTGCAATTGATCAATCTCTGCACAGAAGCCTCTATTGCAAGAAGCAAAATGCAGTTGGGGAAATATATTTTACGCTGAATCATGAAGAGTACACTTTGGGAGATACAGGTCCTTTTTAAACTGGGAGAGCTTTCTAAATAGCTTTTGCAGATTCCAAAATAACTGCTCTTACTAACTCTACATACAGAGATTCTTGTTCTGGAATAAGTGCATGTTGTTCTACATTAATCAATTTTATGATAAACAGGAATAACAGACTTTATGAAAATAGACTACATACCTAGCTAAGTGGGAGTAGTAATTGCAGTTAACTGATGAACTTCACTACTGCTTTCTTCATCATACTTTTATTTTTTACAAAGTTATTCTTAGTTTTCAAAGTCAGTGACATCGCCGCTGACAAGCTTACATTTGAATTGAAGCACAGACACAGTTAAAGTCCATGGGTGAATTATCTTAATTTCACTAAGTAAACCAGACGAACTGACTAAATATTCCTCTACTCACAGATGAGATGGGAAACTGCCACCCAGGGGAATGAAGTACATAATACAGCCAGTCAGGCACTAGAGCTAGGCCTGAGCAGACTACAGAGTGGGGCCAGGCTCACATGCTCCTCAGAACTAACATCTCCTGTAGCTCTCGGTTAGCCAGAGCTCTGGTCTGAGCCAGCACAGCATTATGCCCTCCCTTAACTAAATGGCTTTGCTTTTCTCCTATTTGTATTCACTCTGGTGCTCATCTGGACAGTAAAATAAAAGAAGATGGGATCAGGCAGGGAATGGCTGCCTCAGCAATGTGCTGGCCGGACCCGTTTTGCCATTTGGTGGGCTCTCACCATTCCTGTAGACAGAGGGACTTGTCTGGGACTGAATGTAAATACAGGACGTAAAATTTGCCTGGCAGCAGCTGTACATCTTGGTGGAAGAGACGAGAACCAACTGGGATTATCGCTTCAGGAGGAAGCTGAGGCAGAAAACTTGATTTAACCGCAGTAATTCATGAGAAAGGGAATTAAAACAAGAAAATTGCTAATGGCTGGGTCAACCACGCTGCAGTACACAGGACTCTGTGTGTATTCTTCACACCAAAGAAATTTTGACTCCTAATACAAACAAGCTGGAAATACTGCAAATATTGTCTTAACTGGTATAGCTTAAAGAGTCAGAGATTCTCTAACTTATTCACCCACTGGCACTGAAAATTAATCTGAAAGAGACACAAAGCAAAGCTGCTTTATCCACAGAACGTATGAGAGCTGAGTATTCAGTGTTACAGCTAAAATAGCATAATTCACAGAATGTTTTGGGTTGGTTTTTTCCCTCTGATACATTCCAGCTCACAGAAGCTGAGTGCTTCTGTTGTCAAGTAGGTTGAATAATGACTTTGAGTACACTGCTCTCTTTTGTACTGTGGACAGCATTTTCATTGGCATGCTCCAGAAAGAAGAGTGTATTTAAAGTGCAGCTAGTAGAAAATTTTTCATTTCCAGGTCACAGCAAAATTCACTGGTCACAAGGAATGGCATTTTACAAGAAAAACATTTTAAAATTTGCACTTGGAAGAGGTTCAGCACCAGCATTTGAGACATGCCTTCCTTAAAAAGAAGCACACAGACAAAAACCCCAAACTCTGAAGAGCCTCTCCTTTGAAAAACTAATTCTGTCCACAGTGCTTCCACATACCCCATGAGTTGGGAAAAGTTAAGGCCTTCTAGCTCAGCCCCTCAGTTGGTAGCAGCTTTTCTTTTAAACCAGCCATGCTGGAGAACTGAACATGCTCTTCTTTTGGCCAGTTTTCTGCTCTTGGCTTTGCCTGCTGCTTCTGCAAGGAAGTTTGTGTGTAAACCACAGCAAAACAACCAATCTTGCGCCATTTGTATTCCATATGTTTGCCAGGCTAATGGCCAGAAGAGATCATAAGCTGTTTGTTCTTCAAACCCTAAAACTTGGACAGGCATTGACTGCATCATCACAGAGTTATTCTTAGCTTAGAATAATATTTAGAGCTCTCATGAGTTTTTAGCTTTAAAATCCTGTGCTTCCTTGATTTTGCTACACATAGAACCTTAATTTTCAGTAATGGTCCAGCTAATAAGTTTAATAATTTTCTTCAATCCTGCACCTTTAAAGCTCAGAGGTTCATTAGCGTGATTATTCTGGTTTTATCCCTTGTTCTCCTTTCCTTGTTTTATCATTGTTTCTTTACTACATCTATTTCTTAAACATTTCCTCTGCCTGTATCTGAAGAAAGCTTTCACTGTCTCCTGTTACAATCACCAATTCAGCAAAAGCATTGACACACAGGTGTCTCTGAAACTCAGTGCAAATGCACAACTCCCACTCGGTTTGATATATCCCAGTACTGCCTACTGCAGCCTTTCCTCCTGTGCCCACTGTAATTTCTCCACTGGATTATTAAGGCAGTGCTTCCTGCATTAAAGGCCAGGCAATTCTAGACAGAGGAATAGGTCAGAGTTTCTGAGACCAGATTTCACACATGACCTCTGTCCATTTGGCAACGAGACAAGTAAGAAACCACATGACACTCAAATCTTCACTTTGAAAATAGCATTCAGGATTGTAACTGCAGCCATGAGACATTTCTAACTGACCAGCCACTGTTCCCCACACCCAGCAATCACAGTGCTAATGCAGCAAAACCACAATGGAGATAAGAAGGTGATGAGAACAACAACCATCTTTCATCTCAGGCATTTGTAAGGAATGACCAAGTGGCCTTGAAGAAACTGTCTCTGAACTAAAAGCATCCGTAAATCAGGTCAGACACCTGAAGTATCTGGGTGGAGGACTTTGCCATGTGTGGCTTCAGGAGGAATTTGTGTACATTTGAAAAGGGAAAAAAAAGCCAGACACAACTAGAATGAGTATGCAGTACATGGTTTGTCACCAGCGCTGTATTAAAGTTCCTAAACGGCAACTGCTAGAGGAGGCCTGTTGAGAAGCACACCATGCTTCAAGAACTGTCATCATTACAAGGCTAAAAATACACTGAAAGCACTAAGCTTTGGAAGCTGTACTTGTCAATAGTTCAACACAACAGAAGTTGTTTCAACTCTCTTAGAGGACCTGCTTCCAGAGAAAGGAGTAAAGTCCTCTCACCCATTCTTCTCAGGAAAATGAAAAGTTTTAATGGGGGACAGGGAAGGGACCTTACTGGCTTAGGGACAGAGCCTGTGCAGAAAAAATGACAAAAAAACCCAACACCAACATGCAAAGCAAGCCCACTTCTACATTCCCTTTACAGGAGCAACTGCCCTTAAGAATCTCTCCTGTATTGCAGGGCATATGGTGGATGCCAACAAGATCAGCTACGTCAGTGGGAGAGAGAAAAATTCACTTCATCTACCACATCATCTTCCACCCTTCCCTAAACACTGCATCACCTCTCTAAGATAAGGTGCTATTTTTAGTCTTCTAGTTTTAAGCATATGTTGACATGGCTTCCAAATTCTTTCTTTCTTGCCCTTCTCGAGCTTTTCATGTTGGGTCTGGAGGTCTGAGATATTAGCAGTCCAGATTCCCCTTGCTCAGCACACGTCAGTGAATCCAATACCTAGGGAAGTATTTGCACTAATTAGACACACACAAGAAGCTTGGATGGGTTCCAGCTGCTAGCACTGGCAAACATAAACATATACACACTCTCCTGCTTCTCATATGGGGAGTGTGCTCCCCACTATAGCACAGCAAAGGCCTTCAGAACAACAAGCCTGCAAAGGTTTGGTAAAGTAAATAATGTTTTACCTTTTCCCCCCCAATCTATAACTGGAAAAGTCACTGGGTTATATTTTACCTATTTGGACATGGAAGACTTTACTTGTCTGATGAGGCTGGTACTTGCTAGCAGCTCGTCCAGCTCTCAGCTCCTTCAAGAAAAATGAAAGAAAATCTTTACATAATTTACCATGTTGGTAGGATCAACACCTTAATTTATATATATTCCCTTTAAAAAGTCTAACCCATGCACAAGCAAAACATAGCAGTTTCTAGGGCAAAATACAGCAGCCACTAGTGCTAGCAGCACCACACTGCAGTCATGGAAAAAAGGAATAAAAACAGCCTCTCCTGATGAAAGGGCAGGAGAAATTTCAGGGTCATAGAAGGCAATTACAGGCTTGCGAAATAGCTATGACACCGGGGTGATGCCCTAATCTAGTAAAAACTAACTGATGGAACTCTTCCATAAAACACCCAGCCAAGTCAGCTGTCTCTTAACATAAGCAAGCATCGAAGATTTCTTCCCTCAAGATTTATTGACTCTGTAAATTGCTTTAACAAAATTAATAAAGTACATCACACTCCTGTGTATTTCAATATGCAGATCAGAGTAAAAAAATGCCACTAACATCCTATAGAATCATAGATTGGTCTGAGTTGGAAGGGACTCCAAGGATCATAGAGTTCCAAACCCACTGCCACAGGCAGGGCCACCAACCTCCAGGCCTGGATCTACACAACGTTGTCCAGGGCCTCATCCAACCTGGCCTTGAACACCCCCAGGGATGGGGCATCCACCACCTTTCTGGGCAGCCCGTTCCAGCACCTTACCACTTTCTCTGTAAAGAACTTCCCCCTAACTTCTGATCTAAACCTTCCCTCGGTTAGCTTTGATCCATTCCCCTTTGTCCTGCCACTGCCTACCCTTTTAAAAAGTTGATTCCCTTCCTGTTTATAAGCTCCCTTCAGGTACTGGAAGACTGCAGTGAGGTCCCCCCCGCAGCCTTCTCTTCTCCAGGCTGAACAAGCCCAGCTCCCTCAGCCTCTCTTTGTAGGGCAGGTGCTCCAGCCCTCTAATCATCCTTGTGGCTCCTCTGAACCCTCTCCAACAGTTCCACATCTTTCTTGTATTAAGGGCCCCAGATCTGGACACAATATTCCAGCTGGGGCCTCACAAGCGCAAAGTAGAGAGGGACAATCACCTCCCTGTCCCTGCTGGCCACCCCTCTTCTGATGGAGCCCAGGATACCATTGGCCTTCCAAGCTGCAAGAGCACACTGCCAGCTCACATTGTTTCTCATCCATCAGAACCCCCATACGGTTACTGCATTTCTTTGAGCTGGTTTTATAAGCAAGCCCAAATATCCACTCCCAGCATAATGGCTCAGTGAAATATGTTTCCCCGTGTCATTCCCCAGGGCAAAGCCGTGCTGGTAAGGGGTCTTTTTCTAACAGTCTGTATGGGCAAGAGCCTGGCTGTGGTGAGACAAATTGATATGCTGGCAGAATGGCAGGATCACTGTGATGATATTTAAATATAAGCGAAGACAGGAATTCCAAAGAATAAAAGTGATCTGGAGCCTGGCAAGATAGTATATTAAAAGAGAAAATACACCAAACTCAATTTAGCTTTGTCAAGAGAGACAGAAATTGTTGCTTACACTTGTTGACAGACATGTGACAGCACAAACTTGCATTATAAAAATATGCAGAAATCAGCAAGATTCAAGCTGAGTAAGTTGTGGACTACACCAAGAGAAGTAAAAGTTTCGGCAATATGAGTAAATATAAAAGAAAATGCTTGATATACATAATTCCAGATTTTAGGGAGAATAACACTCTCCTGCCAGCTTGCTTTCCAAGGCTCTAGATTTTAACAGCACAGTCAGATCTTATGACTGATCACTTATTTCTTTTTCCCCTCTTCAACGTACAATGCAGGTAAAAATCCACCACAAAGGGTGTAACAATGCACATACTGTTCTTAACTTTAGGAAACAACACAGTTGTTTATTTTCAAAGCATTAATAGAAAAATAAATGACTCTATCACTGCTGACTTTGAATGTTCTCACCAGCCTCTGTACCAGGTTCAGCATTCCCAGCCTCCCATTCAATGAAGCCTCTGTGTACATTTACCACTGCCATTCCTTCCACCACTCATATTTTTTTCCATGCTACTTTGCCCAAATATCCTTCTCTGGCTCTGTAACTCCTGCCTTACTTCCTTTGCTCTCTGCGCTACGGAACTTTCCCCCTTCTTTCTGTGACAAATAACAATCCTTTTCCTTTCTCCTAAACCACTAACAAAACCACACCTAATAAAGACCAATTAATTTCTACTAGACGTTTCAAAGTAATTTGCTACTCTGTATCCAAGTTCAGCAGTAATGCTCGTGCATTAGTCCATCATCCAGGTCATTCAGGTGCCAAGATTTCAAACCAGAAATTCAATCACGGACTCAGGGTTAAACAGCCAAAGCTTAAGTGCCAGGCACCTGCAGTTCCCAGGGACTGCAAAACAAATGCTTATGAGGGAGCACTTTGGAAGATGTTACTACCTATCTAGGTGACTAAATATCAAACTAGGACATTTGCTTTGGAAATGGCAGTTTTTTATATACTCGAGTCTCGGTTCCTGCAGCCCATTGAACACTGGCTCACCTATCTCAACTTGGACTACAAGCTCTCCTGTGTTGTACACCAGGCTTGACACACTGACATGATCCCTGACAACAAGTTATCAGTACCGGCTGTTTAATCTTGGAACTGAAGTAGCACATTACTTCAGCAGTAAATGAATGAATGAATTGTGCGAACAGCCTGCCTGCTGACCCATGAAAACAATTTAGCTTTCTTTCAGACTGACAAGATTTAAATCTTCAGAGACTCACTTTTTCATCTGCTTTTATTTCCAAGATTAATCCAATTACATAGATGTGTGAGCTGGGAATATTTCTAACTTTGACACCCCTTCACTCCCAGTAACATTAAAATACAAGATTCTGCAGAGTATTTAAGCACTTGGTGCCTAAGTCAAAGTTAAGTGTTATTTTCCCTGTGCCATGTTCTTCACTTACGTGCCTTCTAAGAAATGTCAGCTCTGTCTTGGCTGGGGAGTACAACACAGAGAACCGGTGTTGCCTGTGGGGTGATGACCTGCAATGAGCGAGAATCCCTACACAAAGGAAGTAAAAAAGGTGCTTGTGGAGCACATGAGTGTAATCAGTAAGATCAACTTAGAAATCGAGAAGACTGCTGGTGACTTCAAGGAATTCTTTCTCAATGGTTAAAGAAAAACTGATCAAATAAATAGATCAAATAAAACCCCCAAACCAACAAACCTGTCAGTAACAGGAACAAGATGAAGAGCTCATCAATAGATACTTCTAATGAAAGTCTCAGCTTCTGCGACACAGCCATTCGCTAGCCGTGCATCTCTGTAAGCACAGCTTTACCTTACAGTCCTGTACAAAGTGCTTCCCAGTCTTCTCTAACTGCTTGTCACCTTGAAGAAACCTGGGAAAGGGAGGCAGAATGAAAAATACAGTCCATAAGTTTAGAATCTAAGACTTAAAACCAAGTTTATGCCAAGGGAGCACCTTCATTTTGCCTGGACATTCACTGCAAATTCACAGTTTATACTTTCAGAGTGCTCTTTCCCTTGTGAGCCAGTGAAGATCCTGCTTCACTGCCATTGAACACACTGATGCTATCCAGCTATTTCAGTGACAGCTGTTGAGCTATAACAACTACCTTCTACCTGGTCCTAGTAGATCTCATATTTCCATCCCTTGCTTCCCCAGGGAACAACAGAAAATTAGGACAGGGAAACAAAACGGATGTCCCGTTTACTGCACCACAGTACCCAGCATTCACAGGTCTCATAGGAATGCATTCTAAATCTCCTGCTCGTCCCTGGGTAGCTTTTACCCCAGGTGAGCAGTCACCTGCATTCCCCAAAAACCTGAAAAGCTACCCCATCTCCCTCTGAGCTTGCAGCAGATACTCGGGACCAGAAAAGACTGTTTAGGTCACATACAGTCCCTGCCACTGCAGACACTATTACATCATCTAAAGCCCATATTACTTCCAATTTGTGCCTTTGGTTAAAGGCCATCTCCAGCCATGCCTTTCTAACACAAAGAATTAGGATGAAGTAAGACCTGTAGATCAAGGCATCCCAGGGTGGGGGGAAAAACAGACAGCTGATTTGGTTACAAAACTCCTGTTTAGATTAATGGGGACTAGGGAAAACTGCCTATGCCAGTGTTCTTATGGCGCTCGTTTCCCTTTGGTAACAGCAAACTGTTCATCTTTAATTCTTCCGGTTCCAACTGGGTATATTCCCAGCTAGTATAGCTTTCCAGGGGTGGTAATGTGCCTAAGTAGAGAGAAGGAATGGTGGAAGGGCATGGAAAAGAATACTTAACACTTTTCTCCTATCTTCATAGTGCTATGCACGCTGAGTTCCACATGTTCTCATGGTGCAGTATCACTTGTTTGTACTGACAAAGCATCATTGATGTTCATCTGAGGCACAGGATAAAGTAAGTTTAGGAGGAGGCCCTGTTGCCCTCCTACATAAACGCCACATCAGCTCAGCCCAAAGGCCCACTGTTTTTGTCTCCAGCAGCTGTCAGCTGTGGAGGATGACAACAGAGTATAAGAAACTAGTGGATACTGAGACATCCTTTCCCTGGCATAGCCTCTCTGCGCGCGCTGATTGGGAATCTCCACACTAGAGGCTTCATTTCATCATCTCCTGCAAAGGACAATGTAAGTGATGCACCACCAGATAGCTGTGAAAGAAAGAGACAAAGAGAAGAATGAAAAGACAGGCGTGGAAGCAAGCAGGGAGTAGCCAGGTAATAGGAACAGAATGAAATAGATTAGCAGCAGCTTTCACTGCTGTGTGGACTGCATATGTCCTCTGAACGTTTGGTCTCTTGATCACCAACAGCCTCATGGCAAACTCTGTCAGGAAGCAATGGATTCTATCCAGAGCATACAAGTGGCAGAACCGCCTGTACATTTGTTTCAAGTCTTTAAGGTGAACAGCATGGCTGGAACAGCAGCCAGTGATTGGCAAACCTCTTCAGAGGCCTGGGGACTTTGTATACAGCGTCATGGCTTCATACAGAGCAGAGGATACATGGTTTACAACTAGTACGTATAAGGAAGGTCTGAGTAAACAAAATGTTTACATGTAGAATGCGTATGTGTGAATTCAGGCAAGGGCAGAAACCGAATTTGAAAGGCAAAGGGTAACTCAATTTGCAGGCTACAGCTTTCCCTGACAGGAGCAAAACCACTCTCACCTACCATCCATTCTGAGATTGCACTGCAAAGCTGTGTCTTGGACTCATCACTGCTGAAGTGGGATCTTGTCAGCCTGGAACAGCAGCAGAGGTGGGATCCTGTCAGCCCGGAACAGTGGCAGGCACACAAGGCTGGACTCAGCAGGGAAGAGAAAAAAAAAAAAGGGTTTAAGGAAAGAAAAATCACAACTCTTTGGACTTTTTGGTTAAGAGATCACGGATACACTGTTCTTGCACATAGCAAAGTCTACATTTCAGCCAAAATAATGACTGCAGCTTTGAAGAGACAGTGATTAAGAAGTGCACAACTGGGGAGGGGGGGAATGAAAACATTTCTCTGTCCCCCCTTCTTTAAAGAAGATCAGGACAGCAAAGGAAAGAAAAAAATCAGACAAGTGCAGACATTTAGAACTTTGAGGAGTAAAGAAAAACCTGCTGTGAAAAGTGGAAGAAAATTACAAACCCAGGAATTTAAAAAAAAAATGGAGAGAGAGAAGGCAGAGGCTAATTAGGTGAAGGCACATGCCCTGGGTGAAAGATAGAGGGCAGACACGAGTGCCTTGAAATCAAAACTGTTTTTTACACCATTTTATTGTTTTACTGATGCTATTAAGAGCTTTACTATCCAGAAGAAAAAGGCAGGAGCTTTCCTGGCTATCACTTGGTGATTCAATGTGGGGACACCACCCATGACACCCCAGTAGCTTCAAAAGCTACAGCACAACGGATGGTTGAGTATTAGGATTCCTGTGAAAATCAATTAATAGAAGCCTGAACAGCACTCTGAAAAAAAACCCCAACTATTTATAGGACAAGCCTTAGTTTCAGACTACTCCCGCGGGGATGGATCTCTCCGTCTCGTTTCACCGCTGTTGTGTGCTCCTTGCCTTGCTGTAAGCACTCCAGTGAGGGCCTCCTGGTGGTGCAGCCACGCAGTAGGAAGCTGTCACTCCGTGCAACGCGGTGAAACAGCTGTTCCTCCGTCTCCTGAGTCGGCTGTCATGAAAAAGAAGAAACAAATAGAGAAAAAGACATGTTTGCTTTGTCAATAAGATATAGGCGAGATATTTAGTCTGATATCTAGGATACTAAAAGAAGGGACGTAATTAACTGCAGAGCACTGAGGCAACAGGAATTATCTCGCTGCTGAAGAAATTAATTAGGCATGGAATTAATTTCCATATGCAAAAAGAAAGTATTTTGTAGGTTTTCAACTGTTTTATTTAGCCTACCAATCAACATAGCAAGTTTCAAGCAGCAATAATTACAGTAAATATTCTCTTTGACATCAGAGTAAGCCTGGAGTAAATCTATTGAATTCACCAGTCAGTGGGGTTCCCCTGTATTTATTGATATAATGGAGAACAAGAATAATCCCACAGTGCCTGTGAGAAAAGCCATGAGAAACACCGTGGAGTTAAAAGCAGCTCTGAGACCATCTATAGACCAGCAATACATTCTGTACCACCTGAGCCAAAAAAGCTGAAGGTGCTCCAAATCAAGCTGCCAAGAACTTGGGTCCACTACTACCTTGGGCCTGCTCCAAAATCTCCCCACAGTCATGTGCTACAGCCCTACCTTTGGTCCCGTCACCCTCTCAGCCTTCCACCAGTGTTCCCTTGGATGTCTTCATATGAAGACACACAGTTTCCTTACGCAATGACTGCAATATGGAGGCTTCTCAACATTTAATGAGCTTTTGCAGATCCTAAGTTGTATCTCTAGTTATTGTAAAGGGAGAGAGGGAGTGCAGGTCAGGCGTTCACTTCCCCCCAGAGCGACAAGCAGAGGGATACACAGTGCTACACCACAATGCTTTTAACATCACTTAAAATCCTATGTCAAACAGACAGCTGGCAGAACAATGCAGCATACTGAGGCAATGCTAGAAACGGCAATGGTTGGCACTTGTCTCAAGACCTACCAGATCTAAGTGGAGAAATAACCACCAAAACCTACTGCCAGAATAGGCTGGGAGATTGGTGCAAGTAGGAAATTCTGTTTTTCAAGGAAATGGAGCCTGGGAGCAAATGAAATTTAGTAAAACCCATGCAAAGGAAAAAAATATATATTCCTGAAGCAAATCACACTGAAAATCAGACACTGAACTTTTGCTCTGGAGCTTCTGGAGAAGCCTTCTGAACTCTCATCACAAGCCCTATTGACTGTGAAGCTGCTTAGGTGCATGTTAGCATCTGTGCAGAGGGCTGTCGGGCACACGGAAGTGCACACAGCTCACACGCCAAGGCAGCCGGGATGGGCTGCCCAGCTTTATCCAAGTCTCTGAGACAGGGGCTGTCAGAGGGTCCTTGAGACACTCTGGACAGTTCAGTTTTGCAATAATTATGATGTACTACTGCAACAATCACCCTGCTTGGTGCAAGGAGAGCTCAAGCACACAACTGTGCTGAAAACATGCAGGTCTACTCTACAAAGGTGAACACTGCTACCCCCAGGGTACTGGTGGGGCATATCCTGACCAGAGCTTCTTGACATCTGGTTTTGCTCTGCAGTAACAACCCCCTGAAGCATTTATAAAGGAAACATGTGCCTTTGAGCATCTTAGGGAGATGCTTCTCTTATCTACAGATCTTTAGGTCTGAGCATTTGTTTGCAAATTCAGAATTCTTCAGTACAGCTAAAAAAAACCCCAAACATCAGCAAGGGTTAGGAGCTCCGTTCCTCGCAGTCCCGTATGGGCTTTGAATCTTATAAACACCTAGGTTAGTTACTGGTTTGGTTTATTTTGGATCAGAATTGTAATTCTGCATAGTCTCAGTTTTTCTTCCAAGGTTCCTGCCCTCGTATTGCTTCTGGCCCTTCATCTTACCATCTTTCTTATCCAGTTTATGCACACATACACATATGGATGTTAAATGCTGATAGGAGCCGCAACTGTTTCACAGAGGCCTTGTTCAGAACTGCAAGCTTTTTGTTGTTTTCCAGGGTGTTGGGGTGTGTTTGTGATCCCTGTAATCCCTTCTTATTAAAAGAAACAATGTAAATAAAGGAAAAACACTAATTTCCAATGCAGAGTCTAGCACACAGGGTCAGAAGGCTCCTGTTTCTATACTACGCATCTTGGAAGAATCAGATGTTGCTTAACTGGACTATTAGCAATACTGCTGTACCAGGGACTTTTCTTGTCTATAGACACAGAATCACTAGGTTGGAAAAGACCTTTGAGATCGAGTCTAATCGTACCTGTCCTCTACTAAACCACATCCCTGCACACCTCATCTACCCATCTTTTAAATACAACCAGGGTCGGTGACTCAACCCACTCCCCAGGCAGCCTGTGCCAGTGCCAAACAGCCCTTTTGGTGAAGAACTTTTTCCTAATGTCTAACCTGACCCTGCCCTGGCACAGCTTGAGGCCATTCCCCCTCGTCCTGTCACTTGGCCAAAGAGACCAACACCCACCTCTCTATACCCTCCTTTCAGGTAATTGTTGGCGGTGATAAGGTCTCCCCCCTCAGCCTCCTCTTCTCCAGGCTGAACAACCCCAGTTCCCTCAGCTTCTCCTTGTAATGTTCTCCAGCCCCTTCACCAGCCTGGTTGCCCATCTCTGGGCATGCTCCAGGAACCTCAATGTCTTTCTTGTAATGAGGAGCCCAAAACTGGACACACCACTTGAGGTGCAGCCACATCTATGCCAAGTACAGGGGCACAATCACCTCCCTAGACCTACTGGCCACACTATTTTTGATACAAGCCATGAAGCCATTAGGGATCTTGGCCACCTGGGCACACTGCTGGCTCATATTCAGTCTGTAGTCAACCAACATCCCCAGGTCCTTCTCCACCAGGCAGCTTTCTAGCCACCTTCCCCAAGCCTGTAGCGTAGCACTTGGCCTTGTTGAAGCTTACGCCATTGATCTCAGCCCATTGATCCAGCCTGTCCAGATCCCTCTGAAGAGCCTCCTTACTCTCACAAGCAGATCATCACATCCTCCCAGCTTAGTGTTGTCTGCAAACTTACTGAGGGAACATTTGATCCCTTCATCCATGTAATTGATAAAGCTATTGAACGGGACTGGACCCAGGACTGAGCCCTGGGGAACTTGTGACCAGCCTCCAGCTGAACTTAGCTCCATTTACTACAACTCTTTGGGCCCAGCCATCCAGTTTTTAACCTGCATCTGTCCAGGTCAGTGGTAGCCAATTTCTTGAGCAGTCCAAGTACACTATGTCCGCAGCCTTTCCCTCATCCACTAAACAGGTCTCCTTGTCAGAGAAGCTGACCAGGTTAGTCGCAGGGCTGGCACAGTGGTGTCTTTCCAATTGATCCATTGATTCCAAGTGAGCAATTTTCTGGTTCACTTCAGGCAGAGTGCCAGCTAAGCACTCTGGTAATAAGACTGCTAAAGAATGGGTTTTGTGGAGCATTAATACATGTACAAACCAAACCAAAAGGTTGGCAATTCCCTGATTGTTTTCTCCTCTCTTTCCTGGCACTTCTGATTAAATAAAAGGGGGGGGACACGACACGACTTCAGATATTGTACCCCTTTTAAGTGAATTCACAGAACCACAGACTGTTAGTTGGAAGGGATCTCCAAAGATCATCTAGTCCAACCCCTCTGCCAGAACAGGATCACCTCTAGACTAAATCACACAGGAACACATCCAGGCTGTTTTGAATGTCTCCAGAGAAGGAGATTCCACAACCTCTTTGGGCAGTCCTGTGCCAGTGCACCGCCACCCTCACAGTGAAAAAGTTTATATTCATGTGGACCTTCCTGTGCTCCAGCTTGCACCCGTTGCCCCTTGTCCTATTGCTGGCAATCACTGAGAAGAGCCTGGCTCCATCCTCCTGACTCTTGCCTTTTACATATTGATAAACATTAATAAGGTCACCCCTCAGTCTCCTCTTCTCCAAGCTAAAGAGGCCCAGCTCCCTCAGCCTGTCATCATAAGGAAGGTGTTCCACTCCCTTAGCATCTTGGTGGCCCTGCACTGGACTCTTTCAAGGAGTTCTGTGTCCTTCTGAGTGTCACCAGGGTAGAATGGAAGGGCAGAAGGACCTCTCTTGACCTACTAACCACACCCCTTCTAATACACCCCAGATGCCATTGGCCTTCTTAGCCACGAGGGCACATTGCTGGCTCAGGGTCATCCTGCTGCCCCCCAGGACCCCAAGGTACCTCTCACTAAAAAAAAATAAATCAGTGCGCTAATACCTCATTAATCTAAAATTTTCAGGAAGGGCTCACTGAGACCTCAACAGAAGCTTTTCTCACCACACAGCAAGTCATTTCAGATCACCACATTCTAACAGAGTGGAGAATTAACCTAACATTCAGAGAAGCAGAGGTATTTTGCCTCTCCAGTATAAAAAATACTGGTGGGATGTGACACCCCCTGCCATTCATTCACACTATTCTCCACACTCACTAGCAAAGCCAGTTCCCACCCAATACAAGCCAGTGAGTAACACAATAAAACGAAGTCTAGTCTCATGTGCTGAGAGGGGAGGACTTTGCAACACCCGCGGAAAATCAGACCAGAGCTCCAGAGGACAGCGTGTTCACGACCTGCCTGCTCTTCTCTCCATCTCCGGACCTGAGCTTAGGGAGTCCAGGTTCTCGGACCTTCTCCACTTCTGCACACCGCTTTCCCAAGCGGGAGGTGTCTCTGCACAATGACATACCATTGCTTAGCTGCAAAATTAATTATATATATATCTATTTTTTAAAACAACGCCTTCGGACAAGTTCAAGCCTGCGAGTAACCGGCGGGCAGGACATGGCAAGCCTGGCGCAGCCCGGCCGCCGGGGGAAGGCGCCTCCGCGGCGCCAGCGCCTCCGCGCTCCCCCTCTCCACCAAGGCCAGCGGGTCCCAGAGGGCGGGCCCAGAGACGCAGCGGCCCGCCGGGGCTACCCGAAGGCGCCTCAGCCAGGCTCTGCAGCGCGGCTTCCTCGGGCTCCTTCGCCCGCTCCCTCGCCGGCAGCCCCGGAGCGTCCCCCACGCTCACCCGCGCTCCTCACAGCAACCCCGGCCCCGGCCCCGCGCCGCCGGGGCACGACGGGGAGGAGCGGCGGAACCCCGCTGTCGCCATAGCAACGCAACGGCCGCAAATCGCTCCCGGGGCACGCGGCAGCAACGGCTGAGCCCACCGGCGCGGTGACGGACGGGGAACGCCGGGACCAAGCGCGGCTCGCCGGAGAGGTGCTGCTCCTCATCGGGCCTCCCCCTCTTTCTCCCTTCCCCCCCCCGTAATTAGGGCGAACCCCGATGGAACCGACTGGCCCGGCCGCCCCCGCACCGTG
>VZTU01003000.1:0-23874 GCA_013400835.1 Zapornia atra | reverse complement strand
TCAAATAAGAGAATCCTTATTAATAAAATAAGCATTTTCAAAAGTTTTAGACTTTCATTAAATATGTTCTTCTAAAAATTTTAAATCTTTTGTTTGTTAAATGTTTAGTACTTCCTATTAGTAACCAAAACCAGCAACAGTAGTTTTCAACAAGGTAAAGAAGCTACAGCTTTTAAAGAAGAAATTATTATCTTATTTGTAGGAACAAAAATATATTTTGTAGAGAAAAAGAGATCAGCAAAATAGTATTTGTTTAGTTTACTCCTGCTAATAAATTCATGTCTTGATCAGAAGAAAGGTTTTGTTTGCTCTAAGCTATTTAGGTCGCCAGGAGATACTCCTAAAACCTGTGCAAACTTATTGTCAAGGTGCAGGAAAACTCAGGCTAATCTTAACACTATGCGTATTAGACTAATGAAGATGTTTTAATTTCTTCTGATCAGAGTGAAAATTCTTAAGTGACAAGTATGTCACTCAAATCTTGATCAGAAACTTATTTTAATATTTTTTTTTGATCAACCTGATTTTGCTGGTTATGTCTTTTGTACAAAATGTGCAGATTTAACTAGCTTAATTTAATTGAGTTTTCAAAAAAAGAACCTTTCAGAAGTCACACTTGAAATCTATTTCTGGTTTAAAAATATGAATTATGGAGTTACAGCACTAAAAAGAATATTTTAATATGAAAATATATGAATGAATAAAATAGATTTCTGTTGACATGAAACTGTTTGCAAATAGCAATTATTTTAATTATAAATAAATTACTTTTTCAGGTAGCTGTACTTTACATCTAATTTACCTACCATGTTATAATGCTTTGTGGAAAGTTATGTAAAATATAATGGTTCTAGTCTAAGGAAATCCATAGTAGGATGGAAGACTAAATTAAATTTCATACAATTATCACAATAGTTAATGGAAGGCTTTAATTTTTACATTTGTGCTAAAATTTCCTTTTCGGATCTTACAGTGATATGAAAAGAATAGTTGCTTGACACAAAGTAAAAGTAGGGCAGTGCAGTGGCAATCTTTAGGGTGATGGTGTGACAATGTCTTGGACAGTTTCAAATCAGTGTCCATATAAACTCACTTAATTTGTTTGCATTCTGCTAACTTAATCCCCGTTGATTTATATTTAAGCAGTATTTTAAAATTCATGTTCATGAAATATCTCTAGAGGAGATACCAAAGGAGATATAAAAATCAATAATTGTGTATCTCACGTATAGATTCTTACTACAATGCACGTCTTTCATGTTCTCATGGTTAATCTTCCTTCTTTCAATTGCTTCTGCAACCCAAACAGTTGATTTCCCTTCTTAGGATCATTCTCTGTTGAACTAATTCAATAGATTAAAAGATTTAAATGATGATGTCATTAACTCCAAACATCAATAATTATAACCACAGGAAAAAAAAAAATCAAATTGCTGAAAGATCCTGCACCTCTATTACAAACTTTGGGCAATATAATTCAGATAATGCACTCAGGTTTCTCAAACAAATTCTATTGGTATTTCATGTAAATCTTACCTTTTTGTACTTCAAAGTGGTAAGTAGCAGTTGCAGAAAGAGCTCCTACTCTCTCTTCAGGAACTATGGCAAGCCTTGAGGATCCTGAGATCTGTCTAGCTGCCTCTTTTGCACAGACTTATATATATACTGTTCAGCTCTAGTAAGCATTACGAGAGTGCATCATTGCTGACAGTTTCCTTGTTCAACTTAAAAAAAAAGTCATCATATTTGCTATTCATTTCATTTGATAATTTTACAAGCAATTTCACACATTCATTCTGCTTACTTTATGACATCAATGCTAACATGGATCTGCAAAAGGAGTGAGGTAGCAATGTCCAGAGAAGTAAATATCAAACAGAAGGGCATTAGGATGACAAACAGTGGGCTAAAGGTGCCTGGGATTAAGGCAGCAATTTCTCCAAATTCTGATTTGCCACATTTAACATTTAGCATTGAGCAAAATCTTGGTCCTGTTGACATCAATAATATCAGTTCACCTATCAAGTTTAAATTTGAGTTTATAAATTTAATACACTGTTAACAATAACCAACACAACTGCTGCGAAGCCTTTGAATGATTCTTCAGGCAATCTTCTGCCGATGAAATGAACGTAAGGAGATGTGAAGTACTGCAGTGGCCACCCACTATGCAAAGCCCAACACAGGTCAAATTTAACAAACATATTTTATTACCCTCAGATGTAAAATGCCAATTTTGTAAATGCTACTGTATGGAAATTCATATTCACCGGAGAACTATATGCCAAACATTTATTCTAAACTGAATTTCACACACTATGGCCTACAGATTTATGCAAGATAAGATTTTTGCTCATGTCTTTGTTCCTTACATGGAAAACCCCCCAAAAAAACCAAAACAGATTTGCACTTTGTAGCCGTGAGGATTCGATGCAACTATTACCAAGGTGCTAAACTATTCAGTAATAGGGGTGATTTCATAGCTGTGGTGTGGCAGTATTGCCAAAGATGACTATGCCCAGCCATCTGGTGTCAGAGGTAGGAGAGATTGACACAATACTTGTTAATAACTGGCAGCTGAAAATTACTGCCAGTCAGGAATATGGATCTTTTATCCCATCTATGAATCAACATGTGAGATAATCCCCTTGAAGAAATTCCTGGAGAAGTTTTTTTCCCCAGATATTTTGTACATCATGATAACCCTTTGGAAAATGCAAAAAACCACAAAAAATTAAATATAATTATTACATATATAAGGTGCCAGGCAGTCCAGGAGACACATTAAACACAAAGGACTCCACCTTGAGTTTCAGTTCTGTTAAATACAGTGATGGGTCTTGAATCACAGAGAACATCTCATCAAACATTAATGACAGTGTGTGCTCAAGTCTGGAGTGGCCCATGATCTAAAATACTCTATCCTAAATTCCTTGCTGTGGTACCACAATATGCATTTAGGGAACGATTAAGTGCCACTACATAGTTCAAATAAACAATTTTAAATATATATTTTTGGTGTTAGGTAATTTTTTTCTCTGCTGGTGGGTCAATCTACTGAGATTCATGGTCCATTTTTGCAATTTCTAGCTACAATGCAAGTGTCTACTAACATTCCTGCTTAAAACTTAAAAGCACAGCTTCTGTTCCTCTCATTATTGCTGTTTCTACCTTCAGTGCCGAGACACTTATTTTCCCTTTTTGTTACTGTCCTTTTCAATTACTACTTCTTTTCCTCTCTTTCCCACATGTTCTCTTCACCATGCCCTCTTTCTTCCTGCTCCTAATTATATTTTTCACATCCATTTAAAGTCATGGATTCCCAGTTGGTTGGCATAGGATATACAAACTTTCACCTCAAACTTTCATTACCAGACTTGACTTCTGAGATTTTTCGTTTGAAATGATCAGAATGACCATCTCCACATACCAACCTTCCCTAGGCACACAACTCTGTAACCTCTACAACATGGTGCCAAAGGAGACAAAGTAATCCCGGAAACAACTTTACACTCAAAATCTCCTTATTTACACGAGATGCCGATTCACTGAAATACTTTGTCATCTGTATCTCAGAATTACGTTTTAATCTGCTTTTTAATCTAAATTTTATGATCGTTATATAGGAGATGGAAAGTCCCAGTTTAAAGGTAAATCCAGCAGGAAGTGTGAGAAGGCAGTGTCTCCCTGACGCGGTGAGTTTTGCGGCTGGCTCCCGGGGACGACAGGCTGCCCCCCGGGGAAGGCAGGCTGCCCAACCCTGCAATACCCCGACCGGACAGCAGATGGTGATCAAAGGGCCGTTTAGGCCTTTTTGACACCAGGATGACACATACACCCTCGCTGAAACGGATTGCTACAGACAATTATCTCACTGCGTGCTGAGTTAAAGATACACAGCTTTCTAAACAGGCAGTACAGAATGTAAGAAAATATCATCTCCTCCAGGAAGCAGGCGGTTCTTTTCTTTTTGTTTAGCTCTGTTTATTTTCTTGTGTCAGATAAAGTTCCTTGTTTACAGTAGGATGATTTCAGAAAAACAGAATGAGACAGAGCAGCTCAGTGCACCTGGTTGGGCAGGTTGTTACACAGGCAATATCATGTAGCAGGTCATCTAGCATCTAGAAGGTGACTGATTATTTGTTTTCCAAGTGATACATAGACAATAAAAAGTACAGGACAGACGCGAATTGCAATCAAGAACCACGCAACCTTCAGTTGCCATAATCCAACCTATAGTAATACATATTTCAGGGACACAGCAAACAGTTACCAAACAGAATTAGAAAATTGTAACAAGTGTATGAAACATGCGTGTGTACTCAGGTGTTTTCCTCTCAGGTTGTAAAATAGAATAGTTAGACAGCACCTTTTAGCAAAAGTCGAGGACAACCTCAGTCTGTATTATAGTTCGCACATGAGACAGAACTTCAACTGAGTCAGACTAAGAGACAGAATCTGAAAGTGACCTGCCCTCAGGAAAGTTTCATCTTAATTTTTTCATGATTCACTTGGGGTCATTAAAAAATCTGTTATCTTGGATTCAGGGTATTTGGAGTTGATCAAAGTTTCCTGCACCACCATCTCAGCACCAGGTAATGGTTGCTGTTAAGGACAGTGTACTGCACTCACTGGACAAAAACCATCGGTGGTAAAAGTACAGAAGAGGTAAAATGAGAAGCAGGATTCTTACCTGCTGCACACTGAACCTGATGTTCTAGCAGTGACCATTCCAGTTGGCACGGCTTTTCAGAAAAATAAGACCAATGCATTTGCTATAACTGGCTAGCATTCTCTTAATAGCATAATTTTCTAGGATGTTTCTCTCAACTCAAAAAAACCATTAAATCTTCAAGATTTGAATATTTGTATGAATTAGAAACTTGCTGACTTTTTAAAGCAAAAAAGTTAAAAAATCCCCAACAAATGCTCTTAAAAAGCGAACCCCCTTAATTTTTTTTGTTTCTTCATTATATATTTATTGTTATTATTATATTGTTATCCATAACATAACTAAACAACATGGGATAGAAGAGGAAGCACCTTGGGGTATGACTGCAGGCCCACACCCTTTTTTTTCTTACATTGCACAGAAAGCATTTTTCCCTCCCTAACTGTGTCAACCATGAATTCAGAGGCTGTGCTGTGTTGCCCTTTTTGTTTTCCTATCCTTGCTATAGGATAACCAGATGAAAGACCCCTGCAGTTCCATTCTGGGAATCAGTGTAACATATAGTATATGTGTAAACAGACACATACATAAAACATATGCATCATGTTCCATACATAGATGTATACATATACATAAGACACACAGGTGTGTGCATACATATGTATGCAACTCCATGGCTACACTTTGGAGAGCAAGAACAGCTTTCTGAAATGGAGGATTTGTTAAGGGTCTCAAAAACCTTTCCACTGCATGCAACTCCATGCTCACTGCCGTGGTTGCCGATGGGTTTGTACCTCAGGAAAGAGAGCTTTTGTAACTGTGCTGTAGCCCACACTGTCTGCTCACATAAATTGGAATCGCTCCATTTGAAGTCAATGGAGCTGCATCAATTTGCGCAAGCAGAAGAGCTGGCCAAGTATGTACTAGTTACTTTACATTCTGAGAAGACAATGTTCATAATTGAAAGTAATACCAAATGCTCTTAGCAAATACTATGAATTATTCAGATTAAATATAGAGCCTTCAAATGACTCTATAAAATGTACTAAACAGCTGTGCCTTGTAATTGGAACTGACTGGCAAACTGGAAAGTATTGAATGTAGTCTGAATTTGACTTGATATCTGAGTAAAATGAGTATAACACTAACCATATTCTGGAGCCTGGCTGGGGGTTATACTTGTTTTTCTGCTAATCTTGTTTGCTCTTGAGGCCTTTTCTTCTTTGCAGCGGCGGTAATCCTGAATGAAGCAAAGGATGTAGTCCCATGTTTGAGGTATGAGGATTGCATGTTCATTGATATGTACAGCTCACATAGTAAGAATGAGGTAAATGATGAAAATAAGTGTTGGGGAATGAATAGTTTGGAGTGGAACCAGTGGTTTTGCTACTATTTATGTATGCTTCCATTCCTAGAATAAAGCAGTTTTTCCTTCACAGCTCCAGCTTTATTTTGTAAAAACTAAGCAGGATTTACAGTGGACACTGACTTCTAAACAACTGTGACTATTTATCAAGTGCCTGCCTACTTCACTCAGAACAACTATGTCCTGTTTTCAGAGGCTTGTATACCTTGTTTGTATGACAGATATTTGAAGATTAAGCTTCATTGTCCGAAGGGGTATTTTTGGGTTTCTGAAATGTGAGATTCTTATTCAAAAGGAAAAACAAGAGCTGAAAGTGCTCATCATTTTCTGAAACTTGGATCCACTAAAACAAAACCGTGGGAAGCAAAACTGTTAAAACAGTTGAGGATATTCATTCATCATCTTAGAAATTCTTGTCATAAACACTACAATTTCTTAGTTTCATAATACGTTGTGTCCTGGTGTTGGCTCTTAAATACCATAACCTATGTCTGCAGTATTTATATATATATATACATACCTTGCATTTATACATAAGGCTAACCTTGAAACCTGCTTCCTCAGGACAAAGCTTTTCATCTTGAACTGTGTTGAAGCTCTGTTACACAGGAACCTATACTGTAGGCTCTATTAGAAAGGAATGGGGCAGATAACTGACCAGTGAATGTTTGTGGTGATGCTTATACATGGATTATGATTGTAGACAGCAATGCAGAATGGAAAAAGTTATCTTTCTAGAGAAGAAAAAGCTGTGGGGGATCTTATTACTATATATAAATATCTGAAGGGTAGTGTAAAGAAGATGGACCCAGGCTCTTTTCAGTGATGCCCAGTGACAGAACAAGAAGCAACAGACACAAACTGAAACACAGATGGTTCTGTCTTAACATAAGAAAACACTTTGTTACTATAAGGGTACCTGAGGACTGGCAGAAGAGGCCCAGAGAGGTTGTGGAGTCTCCATCCTTTTAGATATTCAAAAGCTGTTCGAACATAGCCCTAGGCTACCAGCTGTAGGTGGACAAGATGACCTCCACAGTTCCCTTCCAATCCTAACCATTCTGTAATTCTGTGATACTGTGATGGTAGGTTTGAAGTGCTCTGCACCATTTCTAATGAATGACTGCAATGTTACCCAGTATTAGAAGAGGTCAGAAATGTGGTGTTGCGTATGTGTTTAAAAGGGGTTTTTTTGACACTCACAGCATCCCAGGACATTTTTTCTCCAGGTCATCAAAATACAGGGTTGCTCGGTCATAAAGCTTTCAGGTTAGACATTACTCCAGCAAATCAGTGTAAATGTCACACTCTCCAGATGACATATTCCCATTCTCTATCAAGAGCACTGTGTGAGGCAAATAAATTAACAACGTCAAAAACAATGAAACACATTTTTCAGCAGCATGATGCCCTTACTTTTTTTCATGTTTTATCCCCATAGTTGCTTTCTACAAGCCAAGGTAAATGGTAGACAGTTTGGGAGACGTGTACTCTGCCTTAGGAAAGAAACAGACATAAAGGCAGATTAATAATGAAAGAGCTAATGTGACCCTTGGGAAAGAAGAACCTTCTGTTATTTTATTTGACAAATTTTCCTGAAATGTCCCCTCTTCCAAATACTTCCAGAAGCTTCTGCCTACAGACCTGTGGGCAGGGTGTGAATAATACTGTGTGCTTTGCTTTGTTACTGATAGTACCCACAAAGCTCCAATCTATCTGGCCAAATTTTCGAAGTTTATAGAATTTTCAGAAGTATCAATAAAAATAAAGGTGCAAAAATGTAAAGTGAACTTAATATATTGAAGTTTCTGTGAGATTGATACCATACTTTTTTGAAAATTGCTCTAGGTTCCCATCAACATATTCAGGTATCTAAAACCTTTAAGCATCTGGGATAAGAGCTTGATTTTCCTCTCTTTCACTAAAATGTTGTGATGGTTTCTGTGGTGTTGTATCAATGTAAGAAATAGAGAGTTAAATCTCAGTAATTCTAACTGAATTGTATTCCTTATTTGTAAAATAACTACATTACTGAGACTACTGGTGTGTGCAGCAAATGCACATAGGACCATATAATCAACATCTAATTAGCCCCACTTCATGTTATATTTGCTTAATGCTAACTTTCTTAGAGCTATAATTTTTTCCTTTAGCCATTATAGCAGCTGAATTTTAATTACATTACCAACAAAAAGCTCATTAACGTCACATAATTGGCAGCGTTTCCAAAAAAACCTGAACTAATTGAGTATTTTCTGAAGAGTTCCCATCAAAGTATAATTTAACCATTACAAACAGCTTGGCAACTACATTTACATAAAGATGTGTCTGAAGAATGTTCTCATGTGTGGAAAATCAGATTTGATATTGCCATTAACAAACGAAGGAAGCTGTTACATAGCAAATCACTTCCACATTTTAATGATTTTGGCTAAACCCCATGTTTTTGTCAAGAGGGTCAAATGAAACCCTTTGCTTTTCCACAAAGCAGCAGCAACTGATCTCTAACTGAGAGTTGGGAAGCAGCTTGCTTTGTGAGAAGCTATTCCACAGTCTTTTTCAGGTTATGTTGTACTCTCACCGGTTAATAGCAGAGATGAGATACTGTGTTAGACAGACAGTTCTTATGCAGTAGGCTAACTCAGAATTTTTTAAACATGTGCCTAGAGAATCATTCAATGTACAATGGATCTCTTGCCAATTATCTTGTTCATATTATTATATTATGACAGGACTGATTTAATTACTAATCAAAAGAATACAACTATCCCAGTCATTATTAGCCTCTAGCTAATATGACTAGCTTTTAAGACTCCCTAAAATAGTTTAACTGGAAACAAAGCAAAGAAAGCCTGCATAATCCTTTGATCCTTTCCTTCCAGTCTGGGATGAATGACACCGAGATTAATTTAAATGCTGATGTGATGATTAGAGATTAAAAACAGGCTAATATGGCTCACATACTCTGAACACAAGGAGAAAAAACACTGAGATAAAATTGCTATCACGAATGTCCTGCTTTCATATTTAAACCTTAACACTGAGAGTTTTGCAAAATTGTTTCAAGTAAAAGTTGAATAAAATTTGAACACAGCATTCTGGATAATTATCCAAACTTCAGCTTCAAATATTGTGTGTTCCTATCCCTGCTTGGATTCTTTCCAAGAAATTGGAAATAAATTTTGAGGAACTGGTTCTTGTTAGGATGCTAATTAGGTACTTGCACTGCTTTCTTTGTCCTTTCCCATTTTACAGTTGTAGTTAACAAATGCAAGCATATTCATTTGGCAGCGTGCCTTTGCAATGGACCACCTATCTTTGGATTGCAGAATGTAAGTTTAAGCAAGATGGCAATAAATGCACATGGCATTTTAAATTCTGATTTTATTTTTTCTATCAAACAGGTGTTGAATGTGTCAAAACATGTATTAGCATAACATTTGCTAATATACAATATCAAAAGTAGATGTAAACATCAAGTTTAAAACTTCAAAGTTCCTGTTATCAAGTCACCTGAAACCTATATAACCTGGGCATCGTTACCATTGCATTCTCCCAGAGATGTATCAGATGCCTTAGCATCCTCTGAATAGCGTACTTATTCTGACAAAGAAAAACATTGTTTGAGGAAGTGGGTCATATGTTTGTAGAGATGTTTGCTGGAAAGGCCTGGAATTCCATGGTTTTGGTCAGTATACCACTGAAAAAGAAAAAAAAAACCCATAAACCCCCAATGTCATGTTTTCAATTCTGAAATAGTTAAACAATACAAGAACTTTATTGTTTTACCATACAGAAGAAAATGTATGCCTCAGGAAAACAGGCGGACTTGCAAATCTTTTTCCTTTTCATTGGTTTCCAGTATATTCCTATTCTCCTTGCAAAAAAGTTTCTAAACCTTCCATAATCGAGGGGTAAGCATTACTGCCTCAGTACCAACAAGTCAGTTGTATCAAGTCAGGCAAAAGAGCTTTGACTTGCCCTTAGGAATGAAATGCCCTTGACCTGCTTCATGGCCTAGACAACAGGAGTCACAGTCTTAGGAACACTGGGCTCTAAGCACAAGCTTTCAGTTACATGTTGTGCAATTCAATTCAAAGCATCCTTTATGACAGCAGGGTCATGAACATTATGAATGGTGTACTTAAAATATATATATGAATTATGCTAACTCTTAGACATAACTGACATTTCCCCTTAACTGAACAAGGATGACTACAACAGCAGGTAGTGTTCCAAATACTTGAGAAATAATCTGGGTTTGCTAACTATCAGTGAAGGAGGCAGAAAATCTGGAATACACAAAAGGGCCTACAAACCCCAGGTACAGTGGTTTCCCTGTGTGATCCCTTTTAGGGGTGTTCATGGCCCTGTGAAAGTGGATTCAGGCAGAAGGCCAGTATGTTTGATAGCAGGCAAACACTTTGGTCATCAGCCCTGACAAAAACGGTGCAGAAGCAGAGCTTAGCATGTAATTCAGAACTAGTTTCCCCTGTTCATTACTGATTTAAATCCTCTAACCTAGTGTCTATGTTTCTCTCTTTGCCTGCACCTGCTATCCCAAAGAAGTTTTGCAGAGAAGTTGGGGTTTGGTTTTGGTTTTTTTTTTTGGGTTTTTTGGTGGGTTTTTTTTGTTTTTTGTTTGTTTTTTTTTTCCTTTCCCTGATTCTGGATATACTACTTGGATTCCTTCTACACTTTTTGCTTGTTTCACCTTGTGCTTGTGGCAGGCATGTCTAGGTCAAGACAGAATCCATCAGAACCAGTGATGGTTTTGGCCCTAGGTGCCAGCTCCTTTACCTTCCTCTCTTTTACTAGCTATCAGCAGCTTCCATAAGGAGGCTGGATTGCCATTCTCCTCCCTGGCTCATTTTAAAAGCTCTAAGTTATTCTTGACAAGAGAGAAATCCTGCTAGCATCCAAAGGGCAAGCAGAAAATGCAAAAGAACAAGCAAATCCTTTGAGGAAGAAATTGTTTATGAAGAATAATAAATGCAGCAGCAATTGCCAGTTTCTGAAGCATGTTCAGTTGAACTGCATTTTTAAAAACATCACCAAATGTCGGATAAGCTTATTTATAAAGATATAAACCACTGTTCAAAATAAAAAATAGTCTGTTATTTACCATTGCCTGGAAATCCACCTGTGCATTAACCAAAGCTTTTGCAATTTGTGCTGAGTTCTGAAAATGTACATTATCTGAAGAAGGAAAAAAAAAAGAGATTGGTTGTTGAAACGTGTAAATACCACAAAGCATAAAGTTATAGTGCATTAAGTTGTGTCCACTAATTATCAAGTGATACAGTTGACATTACTAAGAATGAGTAAGCATCTTATAATATGTCATATGGAAATCTACCAAAGATCTAAGTACTGACCCTAATCAAAGGCATAGAAAGATGCTTAATGTTTTTCAAACAAAGTGATTCTGGCTCTGTATTTGTACTGCCATTTGCAAACCTCACCATCTGCTGTTCCATGGATGAGAAGATACTCTACGTTTTGGAAATTCTTTGCTCTTGCCATCACAGTTGAATTCTGTTGAGAGGAAAAAATGAACAGTTCAGCAGCTTCAATTTAAACCACTCAGTCACAGAACTGAAAGGCTTTCATTACCTAGTAGAACAACAATCAGATTGGCATAGTAATGACAGCAGTGACTTCATATCAATTTGAGATTATAGTAGAACCTGTATGTATTTACTGCCTTTCTAAGGGCCAGTTCAGGAAAAGCACAGCACTTGTCACATGTCATTCCTGGAACACTATAATCCTGGCTACTCAGACTACTCTACCAGGGCAGTCTGATATTGAGCATTTCTGTTCTTTGGGTTGGGATGGAGAATAGGTACTGAGAACATGAACATCTTTAACAGGACTCTTTCCACTAACTGCTCTGCGTGTTAACTCAGGCTTCTCAACATCCAGAGCTGTTGTTATGTGTGCTGCTAGAGGAAGCTATAGACCTCCTATCGATGTGATGAAAATAAGAAAGGCAACCTGTTCCATGAAGGTGACACTGTTCTGACCATTTAGTATACTTATGTTGTTATCAGAGAGCTAAATTTACATGAAGCAGTTTCCATACCACCGCTATCAGTACCAATCAAAACCTTCTAAACATCAACATTTTAACTTCTCTCACATGAGTTCTTTCCTGGCTTAATGGTTTGCACTGGCAGAACTGACTTGTGCAAGTGAGAAAATAAAGAACCTTCAGTTTAGCATATTTAGGACTGATAAATACAAACCCACAAGTAACTATGGAGATACGAATTTCACAGCAGTAGCTTAGCTGCTACAGGACTGCCATTATGAGAGCTGGCGGGTCATTTTCTTTCTTCACAGTTCTACTTGTCCATGGAAGTGTGATTCAAGTTTAAGGCAGATCAAGACAGAAAGAGAATTCTCACCTTGTAGTGCTCAAGATTATCTGACTCTACAGGAAGACCCATAAATCGTTCTGTGTAGATAGATGCTGCAATGTTAAAGAAAAAAGCTATAGATAAAGAATGAACAGATATTTTTGTGCCTCCAGTAACACATAGCAAATAAAATGTTGCTTATTTTAACTGTATCTGTTCTACTTAGTTTCCTTATAACAACAAATTTAAAATATTTAAAAAAATCAGCTATCAAGATTAGTGAATAAATGTCCTCCAAGCCATTCTTGCACAAACAGTGGTCTGATACTCTTCTGTGGAACCAGAAGAAGGTTTTGTGGAAAAAAATAATGAACCGATACTGTTTTATGCTATTGGGTTGAACTCCAGAAGTCAGCTGAATGATCCTCCCCCTCTCCTCTGCCCTGGTCAGGCCCCACCTGGAGTGTTGTATCCAGTTCTGGGCTCCCTGGTGTAAAAAAGACAGGGATCTCCTGGAGAGAGTCCAGAGGAGGGCTACGAAGATGATTAAGGCCTGGAGCATCTCCCCTATGAGGAAAGGCTGAGTGAGCTGGGACTGTTCAGCCTAGAGAAAAGACTAAGGGGGACCTTATTAATGTCTATAAATATCTTAAGTATGGGATGCAGGGGGAAATGGCCAGCCCCTTTTCAGTGGTCCGTGGAGACAGGACAAAGGGCAATGGCTGCAAGTTAAGAGTATAGGAAGTTCTGCACCAACATGTGGAAGAACTTTCACAGTGAGGGTGACAGAGCCCTGGGACAGGCTGCCCAGGGAGGTGGTGGAGTCTCCATTTCTGGAGATATTCAAGACCCGTCTGGACGCCTATCTGTGCAATATGAGCTAGGGAGCTGCTTTGGCAAGGGGGGTTGGACCCGATGATCTCTCGAGGTCCCTTCCAACCCCTATGACTCTGTGGTTCTGTGATAACAGTGCACGGTAGAAAGATGACACGGACTACTTTTTGACATCTTGAAAAAAGAAACTGAGCAGAATTCCAAACTGGGATGTGTATATGCAGTAAATATGAATACATATATATATATGTATTGTAATTTTCCTGTTGAATGGATACATGAAGCAATTAGGTGTAGCAGGAAATGATACAGCCTTGTACTAAAGGAATAGTACAATTGCCGGTCAGGTCTCTGTTCCTTTTTCTAACTTCAGCAAAGGCTATTAACAGATTTGACAAAACAATTGTGAATAACTGAACAGTATCTATCACCAGGAAATAAGTAGGAATAGCTATCTTTGAGCTGCCTGGGTATCTGTAATTTAACTAAAAGCTGTTATGAAAATTTGTGGAAAACTGACGCAGCAGATGTCACTACCAGAACATTACTTTCTTTATGACCTTGCCTTGAAAGAGTCACTGACACATATTGAGCAGTCAAGCTGCAGTATTACAAGAATTTTATTTATTTAATGGAGTCAGGGCTTTCTGACAAAGAGGAGCTGGCTTCTTTCCTTCTCATAAGAGAAATGATGGCCATTCTAATCAGTAAGGAATTGGGACTGACTACCTTGTTGTTTAGTTTGGGACATTGCATGGGAAAAATGTGTTAAAATGTAGGAATGAGAATCCACCCAGGAAAGGAAAAATGACTCAATATACTCATGTTCCCATGCTTTATCATGTATCCTTTACATGTATTACCACTGAGTGCTAAAGATGTGTACTGTGTCCCCCAGATCAGCCAAGAAAGGGTCCTGAACGTAATTTGTAACAAAGTACAATAATAATCTAAGTAACCTATCTATTATCAAAATCCTTTATCAAAATCTTTTCTTGCTCAATGAAAACAGAAAATGTGCAATATCTGTTGTCAACACAGTGTCAAACAACCATATTAGGCTTAAGTTTTCAATTAAATAGACTCTTTCTGAGTGGCTGGCATTTCTACAGTATTTTGAGCCAAATTCTCCAATCTCTTCTACCAGTATAGCTACAACAAGTCCACAGAGGTCAGCAGAAATGCCTTATAATGATGAAGTGGAAGATTTGGTTTGTCAATTACTGAGGAAGAAAAAGGATATGAATTACAGATTTTAATAAACCAGTCACAGATCTAACAATTTTAACTATACATTGTCCCTGAATGTAATTTTCCTTTCTATCTTATAGCTGTTCAGCTGTTACCAACTCTGACACAAAATGGAGGTGAGTGTGAGGTTTTCAGACCAAAGATTATGGTCCAGAAAATGATCTGTGCATCTAAAAGAGGGTGGGACAGAATTTAGAATCTCTAGGGGTCAGTACATCCTCTGACATACTCAATACTACTTAGAGACTCAAATACGTAGCATCCTGTCGTTATGCCCCTACAACAGTTCACCCTAATGTTAATATGATCTGTTTAACAAAACTATGACTCATTACTTCCTTCTGTTTCCTTCCTTCCTTAGTGGAGGTACATTTGCCTGTTGGGAGTTTACAATATGTTTCTAGCAAGATTCATTAATTCCCTCCTGAAAATTCATCAAAATGAAAAAGATTGCAATGGTGCAGGGCTAATCTACTTTGATGTAAAAACATTCATTTTTTAATGCTTTGACAAGTGTTTATAATTCTTCTTTTATCAAAGGACTATTGCAAAAAATAGAGCTTTATGCCTGCATTCTGGAAATAATTTTGCAATCATGAACAAAAATGTCTTAAAAAAATCTTGATGCCAGTGAAAACATGAAGACTATGCTTCCTGTGTCATACAAATGTTTTCCCCTTTGTTTGCAAAACACCATAAATACAAGGAATGTCTGTGCTAGCAGTCAGGGAAGGAATCTTTCCCATTTAACCAAAAAATTTTCTCATAACCAAGACTTCTTAGCAAACGACCATATGCTAAGTAAATGTGTTCAAAGTGCTACATTTTGCTCATTGAAAACATGCATGCCATGATTCTTTTTTACACTAAGGTTCCTTTACACCATGCCAAAAGCTTAACGGGTCTGCAAGTATGAGTATGTGCCTGCTTTATTCACACAGTAAGGCCCTGGGACTATGCTCCTGGAGCTGTTTCCTCTGAACAGTTTGGAGCCTGCATCAATAAACATAAATAAAAGTATGTCTTGTAACACAACAAAACAGGCGATGTGGCTGAAAAACACTGAAAGGGAAAATAATTTAAAAAATCCAACTTATATCAGATACAACTGACTTGCTCTCTTTTCCACTGCTTTTGGGAAATAACTGCAATCATCAGAGGTACTGATTCCTGACAGAGATCATCTACAGTATCTTAAGTGGAAGTGCACTATGATTCCATTACTGGCAGAAGGATCATTTCAGTTGTTTTTGAATTCAGTGATACTAATTTTTAGGAAGATCACTCCGAGTATGCAGTTTGTCAAGAGGGCTTTACATACTTGCTGTTACAGATGTGCATATGTAATTATCTGGGCATACCTTTTTCTGTGTGACAAAGTCTGTTCCAAACTGCCAGTTGCAGTCAGTTATTTTCAGCAAGGAAAATATTAAACTAACATCTTTAGAATTTTATGTCTAGGTAATTGCAATGTCTTCAAGTTTCATATTGCCATCTCCTGTAATGATTTCATTTAGAAAGTCATTAAATACTACATCTTGCTTTCCAAGTCAGTATTTATGACAAGTTTCCATACCATAATATTCCCAGCTGGAAACAGGAGCTACAGCCATTCCACATTTAAATATTCCACTGCCAGATCCAAGAGCCAAAGAAGTTACGTACCCGCCGTAGGACTAGGGAGAAATCAGAGAGTTTAAAATTGTTGGTGAAGTATCATTTTGTTTACTGAATCAAACTTATATAAATGAATTCAAAAGTAAATATTTTGATTTGAATGCAGGGTGGACAAAGCAACAAAACCTTGTTAATTTTCTTTTAAAACTTATTTATTTCAGAGGGATCTGATGTGATTTTTTGTGAGAGACAGATGATTTTTGCTACTTCTTCAATCTTTATCACAGGATCCTGCCCTTATTACCACTTAGAATCATAGGAAAAATTAAGTTGGTAGGGTCCCTCAAGGTAATTTAGTGCAACCTCTATCTCAAAACAGGGCTAACTTCAAATTTAAATGAGGTTGATCAGAATCACACATTACACAGCCTCTCTGCTCAATCTGTTTCAACCCTGATCACTGTTGTCATATTTTTTTTTTTTGCATAAAATTTCCTTTGTGGCAACTTGTATTCATTGCCTCTCATCCTTTCAGTGTGCACCTTCAAGAATACCTATAGGTTTTTCCTCCCTTTAACAAACTACCTAGCTTTGGCTAATTGGCATATTGTACCAACCCTATCATAAGTACTAATAGGCTCAGCTACTTGAGCACTTGGGGCTGAGCAATTGCTCCCAACTGCCTGCCACCATCCCTGTGATTTTCTAGCCTGATTCCTCAAACTGGGACCCAGCAAGGAAGAATAAATTCACAGCTGGAAATAAGGGAAAGTAGTAAGTAAACCTGGATGTCAGAATAGAGCTGTGCAATTGCGTGGGGCTAGTTGGTCAGAGACAGGAAAATACAGGTAAATAAAAACTCCACAGGATGTGGAATTGGGGTTGGAAAATACTTGTATAAGGTAGTTGGGAAATAGTGGGTTGCTGTTTACTTTGGAATAGAGGGAAGGACAAAACTATGGGGCGTGTCATGAAGAATTCGTAAGATTATCAAACTCATCAGTATATGAAAGACTATATGAAATATGCCCAACTATTAAGTATTTTTTTTTGTACACAAGTTAGTCCCTCCCACCTCTTGACATTCCAGTTTAAAATGACAGTGAGGGCTATACTAATGGAAACAATAAGCCATACAAATTTTCTAGCTCATTTGACTGGCTCATTTGATCTTTCAAAAAAATTAGTCCACAAGGCTAAAAAGTAAAGGATTATGATCAGGAGGAAAAATCTATACAGTGTAAGCGCAAGAGAGATAGAGTTCAGAACCTGGATTACTTTAGTGGTTATTTAGGAGCTTTTGCCATCCAGAAGAGTTTGGTGAGTTTGAAAGTACAATGAGCTGCATAGCTCATGCCTACCTCCCAAGCTGCAGGCTATAAATAAAAAAACACCTTTCAACTTGCTTCAAAGGTTTATTGACCAGAAAATCATATCATAAATAGAAAAAAATGGAAAATAAAGACCATCAGGTTTGGCAGTAGTGCCATTGTTTGAATATTGTATCTGCTACTGGGATACAATACTTTAGATGAGTGTATTAGCTTTACTGAGCTGGTTCTGGAAACATTGTGGCAAAATAAAGTATAATGTGAATAAAAATATACTTTCATGTGGCCTTAACTTACTTAACATCACTTTAGAATTATTCACTTGTGTCTGTGTCACTTAATGATATGTGAACCCATTTTATCCTGGAGTTATAGCAGTGTCTGACCAAAATAATTTTCATATCAGTTAGTAGAAGCTTCATAGAAAGATTTTAGCAACCATGCTCATATGCTACCTAATATCAGGCAACTTCAACAGTTGCAGTTGAACTGAATCTTCCAAGATCCATCCTCTATTGTGTTTCTGGGAAAGCCTCTCACAATTAAACTGGCCCAATGAAAACAAACACACACACCCCAGCAAAAAATAAACAAACCAAACAGTGGCAGATAAGAATTCTCCTGGCAAAGACAGGCAGTTAAAAGAGAATGAAATTAAAGGCATTTCTGAGTGATAATCAGAGAAAAACGAATGTGTATAAAGAGAAAAATATTGGAAAATGTTAACAGCTGGCTAACATAGTGGTTAATTCTGTAAGCTTTTTTAGTCAGTGCTGCCTGTTACTGCTGGATAGCTGATACTGATTCACTCAGAGGTGTAAGCTTCTTTAGTTCCCTGATGGGTTAAACATGACACTAATGGTAGTGAAATCTGGCCATTTAATAACAGACATGCAACACATCTGGCTATAAAAGGTTATGAAAGTGTTATAAAGCAAAGTATATGAAAACCCCCCCAAAGATGAATAACAGACTGGCTAATTATTTGGAATGACTCCTATGCTGTTCAATTTTTCCATTTCTTGGTGAGACTGTCCATTTGAACACCCCTCAGACACACATTCACTTCTACTGAGCATTTCAAAGCCAGCCAAGTACACAATGGTTCAGAATGATGCAAAGATCATATTTCTCATTATTTTAATCTCAGATCAGAAAGGACAATACTTGAATGTTGACACTGTGCCAGTAAGTCCCTAACTTAAAAAGAAAGACAATTAAAACATCTCAGTTTTGTTTATCTTCAAATTGAAACAATGAATTATACATAAGCTTTTCAAAATTCACCCTTGAGCTGCCCATGATCCCTTCTTGGGGGCTGGCATTGTTGTAATTGCATGCACATAGGCACCAACAGGAACTACCCCTTTGGCAAAATCATCAAATGCTGATAGAAGAAACTTTATACACATTTAGGACAGAATAAGGAAGAGTTAGAAAAATATATACTGCAGGATTTTTTAAAGATAGGTACAAAAAGAACCATCCACTTACCCAGCCCCATATTGCTATCCTTTTCTCATCAATGAACCCCATTTCTATAAATTTCCTGTAGAAAAGAAAAACATTAATACAAATGATTGCTGATACCATAACAAATTAACAAAAAATAATTTTTCTTTCACTTTTTTCCACACATCCCACCAATTTGACCGAAGTGTCAATCAGCATAGAATATCTGTTTTATAGAAGGTATCAACTATTAACTTAATAGATAGTTCAGAAAGAAAGGAGTAATTTCTCTTGAAAGAATAAAAAATGCTGAAATTAGTATTCCCTTTGTAATAACTTTTGTTCCAGTGGCTGAGTACCCTGCCCAACAGCCTTCTTGGAAAAAAACTTCATTTTTCTTACACTTAGAATGTACCTGGGCATTTAGTTCAGAGTGGATTAAACATCATACATTCTACTCATGTTGTACATGTGCATAGGCATATATACAGCCATATGCTCATGCACATGCAAAGAATTTCAAAAGCTGTACTCCTACTAATAACCATGTTTCATATCCCATAGCTCTACCTTCCCACAGGCTATTATCGTTTTCATCATTTTAATGCAAAGGTGCTGGATTACCATTCAGATATATCCTGCAAGATACTCAACACACTCATATCACAACAAGTTGATACTCTGATCTATCAAGAGGCACAGTATCAACCTCTGAGATAAGGGATTCCTTGGAACAATAAACTTTCTTGTTTATGTGCCTGGAAAGTGTATAAAAATAACAATGAGAAAAACTAATTCTAATGCTTTGTGTAGGTGATGAGCTTGCAATGGATGAAAAGTGTACCTTGCTTAAACACTCAGTAGAAATACAGGTCAAAGAGAATCATAAATATTAGGTCTGCTACATAAATCCTGCATCAGAGTCTGAAGGCTGTATTTCCAGAGTTCTATTAGCAACAGCAAAGAAAAAGGGATGAGGCACATAGGTTCCAGAGTGACAAACAAATGAATTAGGTTCAGATACATCTCAGGATACATAATCAGCAGCTGCTGGCCTTATTTTACTAGGACAAACATGAGTGACTGACAACACCCAAAATGCAGAAAACTATCTGGGTGGGACACTTCGAAAAGCCAAAAAATTATTCAGCTTTGTTACATTGTTGTCTTAATCCCTAAGGTTCCTCCTACACTAAAAGCCCCTCCAAGTGCTTCCCACTAGGGGGAAGGATCCTCTAAAGATCATGCATCTGAAACCATGTGTTAGATCAGGAAGATGGAATGCAATACATTTAACTGAATAAGTCTAGGTGCTGACAGAAAACTGGGAAGTGTGAAGGCTGAGGTCATTTCTTCACAGCCTGTCTCAGCAGATTTTGCAACTGCAGAATCAGTTTAGGTTCCCTCTGTCTCTGACATTTTATGTTTGAGTGATGATTCAGAGTAATAAAAAAAATAATTCCTTCTCTTGTGATATTTTAAAGTATGCTATTGCTGGCAGAAGTTTCAAGAAATAAAATAACAGATTAATAGAAGAACCTGCCATGATATACAGCTATTCTGTTTCACTTATCACCTAAAAGGATAATGGTGTCTTTATATCACTGAGGAGGAAATGAATTACCAGAAAGCAGAAAGAGTACGGAGCAGATACCCTCCTCACACACACCTGCAAAACCAAGAAGTATTCTCAAACAAGCAGAGAAAGCGGTGGAAACCTGGACTGCTCCATCCAGTTTCTAGTGAAGCTACTCAGAGTCAGATCTATTACTGGGGGAAAGAAGGTATTGTTGCACCTGGAAATCTATCCATGCTTTGATGGGCCAAATTCCACACCAAAGTCTAGACTAAATTCTTTATTCCTGCCTTGCCCTCATTTCTGTGTGGTTCAAATTAACATTTCCTTTAAATGTTCACTTTAGCAGTGCTGCTGCATCTGTAAGCTTAACAGGCAGCCTTTCTTTACAAAACCTTAGCTTTCACCCCCTAAGCAGAGTTTAGGGAATTATTTTCCCTTGGAACACTTCAAATGTTTTGCTGCAATGGCGTTAAGTGTTGGGGAACAACTACCAGAGGACCTCAGACACTTTCTGTTGTTCATAACTACTCTAAAATAGCATGGATGGCAAGTTTCTGACTAACCAACCTCTACAAGGCTCGTACCAGGATTCAGTTTTGCTAAAAACTTCACATTTGACCTTTATCTAATCCTCGTGGTACATCATTATAGATCTTTGGCTAATTATTATGGCCACTGAGGTACCTTTCCCTGACAGGGTAAAAACCCTTCAGAATAATGATGCAAGGGTCACATTTTCTGTGATACATTGGCTTATCTCTCACCACTGATGCTTGTAGTTGCTTAGGCCTAGTATTAAAGCCTCTAGTGATGTTATAAAATGGAAGTGGCAAGGTCCAAACATGGCCTTAGTAGAATATGGACTTAATATACCACACGAAACCCCAGTGACATCAAGCACCTCAGTGATATTTTATTTCTATAAACAGTCTTCTTGTTTTATTTCCTGGAGGCCTCAGCTCTCCAGCAGAAAGGCTGGGAAGTATAATAATTTTTTTTTCCACATTACTACTTGTAGGTATGTAAATACAACAGTTAGGAAGATAATGTACTTACTTCACTGCTGAGATTTGATCCTCAACTTCATAGACTCCTAGTCTTCGATAGACTGCATGCAAAATCTTGTCACCTTGGTAAGCTGTCCCTCTGCCATCCACTAGAGCAACAACAATTCCCTCTTTGCTTGCAAGATAGGTTATCCAGCTAATGCTAAATGTTTCCTTCACATTCTGACTGCAAGGCCCTCCGTATCTAAGGATGAAAATTCACACATTTTCAGCTCATAGTTAGAAATTTATAAATATTAACTGCATACTTGACTATAGCTATAGGTACGTTTTATATTTTCCCACAAGTATTTTGGTATATGGCTGTAGTTCAGAGAGCTCAGTAGACAAACAGATCAACTACCATTTTCATCTATTTGTGATATTTTGCTATCTTAAATCCATTTCAATCCTTTAGGTTTTATGCCTAAGGCAAAACATTAGTTTTAGCTCAAACTAAAGGGGTGTAGCATCAGGTATTTTTCCTAAGGGGAATCCTTGGAAAAGTCATGACTCGGAGACTATTCTTTCCTCTCTCTAAATTCCTAAGGTGTAACTGCCCTTTTTGGTGCTTTTCTGCATTCATCTCCACATGCAGTCAGCAATGACAAAGAAAATCAGAAAAAAGTACAGGTTCTTTACACTTTCTGGCCATCCCCAGATCTTCTTTGTTTCAGCAGGGAATACTATGTACTGTTGCAGCTGAAGGGAGAACACACTCCACATAGCTGAGCAATACAGAGAGACACACCTCATGAGAATGACCATATGTAAATTACACATTTGGCCTCAAGAACTTGACTGACTTAATCTTCTACTCTGAACTTCATTCAAACATAACTTAGCATTCTTTGACCTTTGGATCATCACCGGTTAATAAAAAATGATGTAAGGGTTATTACAGCCACTCATATCTGCTTTCAGCCTCTCATTTTTTTGCACCACTGCAATTTTTGGTGTCTTTCCTGCCTGTAATAAGTTAAATTTATATCAAATGGTCTTTAGAAGAAACAAAGAAGTCCATTCACGTGGTTTAGGGGTGTTTGGGTTTTTTCTTAAAAAGTTGAAATCAGTAATTTTGGACTCATTCATGATAAACAGAAGCAGCAATAGAGCTAAAAATGCCAAGCAATAACCCATGTGTTTTTGTTCTTTTTCTTTCTCTGAGGAGCTAATCCTTTCCATGCTAAGATTAACATTAAAAGCCTCATTGATTTCTACTGGGTTGAATTTCTATTCTAAAAATACATTAAAAAATCCCATCAAAACAAACAAAACAGAACTAAATGGTTTTGCTTTTGCTTCATAAAATGTTGCAAATATCCTTGTTTTGTTAAATTATAATTTGGTTTTTTGGGGTGTTTTTTTGACGAAACAACATTCAAAGACAGGAAGTGTTACATACACTTGAATAAGCAGAGGGTACTTCTTGGATCTATCGAACTCTGGGGGTAGAAGCATTTTGTACCACAAAGCTAGAAAAGACATATGAAAATTTTATCGTTAATGTTTAAAATGATTTGCCTAAGCATAATCCAGAGTTTGGTATAATAGTAGATGAAAATGAATCAGCACAAACTACACACTATGTGAACTGTGAATCACAGAGCTGATGCAAGTAACTGTTTATATTCAGCAGTTGGAAAACAACTTTGAAGAAATTAAGTGCCCACTTTTATTTTAATTTAGCTATGCATAAAATTATTTCACATAACTCTAGCTTCTCAGTTTTCCAGGTGCCTAGAAAAGCACAACTAGGAATATAACTGTTTTTAAGATTATGAGAAATGAGTTTTGTACACTTTACACTGGTTCATTCAAGCTGCAAGAGATCCAGGAGACTCCTGGAGTCTATAGATGACAACTTCTCGTTCAGATATTGGACAGACCAACCAAAGGTGATGCATTGCTGGACCTGGGGCTCACCAATGTTGGGGTGATCATTAAAGATGTTAAGGTTGGAGACAGCCTGGGCTGCAGTGACCATGCCCTAGTTGAGTTTGTGATCTCAAGGAATGTGGGCCTGGCAAAGAGTGGGATCAGGACCCTGAACGTTAGGAGAGCAAACCTTAGGCTGTTTAAGGATTTGTTGGCCAAGATCTCCTGGGAGGTGGTCCTTAGAGACAGAAATGTTGAGGAAAGTTGGCTACGTTTTAAGGATGCCTTTCTGAGAGCTCAAGAGCATTCTGTCCCTCTGAATAAGAAAGTGGGCAGGAGGAGCAGGAGGCCAGCATGGCTAGGTAAGGACCTGTTGGTCAAACTGAGGGAAGAGAAAGGCAAGTACAAGCTCTGGAAACAAGGGTGTGTTGCCTGGAAAGAATACAGGGATGATGTTCATACTTGCAGAGATGAGATCAGGAA
>VZTU01002996.1:25275-47909 GCA_013400835.1 Zapornia atra | reverse complement strand
GGACTGCATATGACTGACCCTGTTGCTTGCCCAGCAGATATCTGGGTAATTGAAGTCCCCCATAAGGATCAGCGCCTGGGATCTCGAGGCTACTTCTAGCTGCTTGTAGAATGCACTATCAACTCTCTCCTCCTGATCCGGGGGCCTGTAGTACACACCCACAACAGTGTCACTCACACTAGCCTGCCCCTTGATTCTTACCCACAAGCACTCATTTGTTCTTAAAGAAAAACAACTCTGCTTGCTACCCACAAGACAAAGAAAGCTTTAATTCTGCGATACACATAATTTTAAGCTTAAAAAATTTATAAATTAATCAAGTTTTCTATTAAAACTCTAAAAATTATCTTCAGTTAGTGCAATTAACACAACTTTAACTGAGTGAAATCTACTCCACTTCTACTTAATTGCTCAAAGGTAGTTTCAGGCATGTTTGAATCATATTACCTGTAAGCAATAAAGCATGCTAAAATACTTTCCAGTTTGTAGGGTAGGAGATATCAATCAAGCTTGACTTACTTAAAAACTCTTTGAAGAACTGGGGCACAAAACTAAACAAGGCAAGCGAAAGTCTTTTTGTTTGCTAAAGGGCACTGATATAGTTCTGATTATTTGATTGTTTTTCCACAATGCAACTATGCTTTCTGTATATTTCCCATTGTTATCTGATAGTGAATATGGGAAAGAAAAAAATTTAACACAAAACTTTGCTCCTCACTGGCAGCTAATAACTTTTTCTGAAAGTTTTTCTTAAGATATACAAGGAAAAAAAAAGCATTTTAAAAAAATAAAAAGCATTTTTGCTCTCAAATGATGTAAGGTAGGTAGAATGGATATAGGAATTGCAGTTAAAAGCTTATATATACAGATTCATGAAAGTCCTGCACTATTACAAGAGTTGGACTATTTGAACTGCTTACATCAAAGTTATAGGATGCAAAAAGTACAACCACATAAGTATATGTATTTTTAAAAATCCTCACATCTATATGGATGAAGTAACTAATCCTACATGGAAACAAGAACAGGTGCTACATGCAGGCTTCAGGTAAGACTCAAGTAGAATCACAGCAAACCCTGGACTTACTGACTACCTTCAGTAGGTCAGAATTGTAGCTCTCCTCGTCAATACGCTGTTGTTTCTAATAGTTTGAGTTGCTGCAGCAAGAGGTGTGTGAAACTTTATAGTAGGTGGAGGTAAGATAACCTCCCTCTAACATCCCTGACACTTCAGCAGTAAATGCAAGAAAATTAGTAATGAATGACTTAGAAATCACTGTAAAGAATCTCTCTCATGGACAGGGTGTGCAAGCTAAAGCTGGTTAAGTTACACATATCTTAGTAATGATGGCTTCGGCTTCTTTCACGATGTAAGATTTGCAGCTTGGCTAAGTAAATATGAAAAGATCCCGCAACCTCTGTGTAACATCACAACCGCAACACCTAAAACGCTAATGACAGTACTTAAAAAAACATGCCCTTTATCCAGGTCCTAACATGCTCTCACTTTCACATCTCTTCCTTTCCAGTTGTCATCTTTAAACCCTCATGTGTGTTATGTATCACATAATGCACAAGGCAAGACAACCCTACTATGCAGCAAATCCCTTTACTCAAACAGGAAAAAATTCAATTCTTTCTTCCTAGTGCTAGATGGAGTTTATTTACCCCACCACAGTGACTTCTGTGGTCATAGAGTTAGCTCATTATATAAATGACTACAAAACACACATACCCAGCAATCCTCAGAGGAAACCAGAAATCATCAGTAACTGATGCATAGCTGAAAAAGAGCTGAATTTGTCCCCACAGGCTCTATTTGTGCATTCACGCACTTAATATTTCACATCACATCTGACTGTTTGAGTAAATAAAGTGACATTTTCATTATGAAACATATTAGAGACTGACAGTACTTTTATTGATCTATCAAAACATTTGAAGGATTGATTACTACAGTTTCAAAGTCATTCATTTCAACAGAGGTGTGGGCACCAGAATGCTATAGTCCATTGCAAGTAGGCAAGCACAAAGCCTGAATAATCTCAGTTAAAAATAGAAGTGCAATACTCATAAGTGAATAAAACTTTAGGAGCAATTCCACAATGTTTGCTTACTGTAGTGATGCAGCTCTTTTTTTTATGGGGCACTAAAAGAGTCTTCCTTCGTTCACTGACCTTGGTAATATCAAGGGAAAAATAATGTGGTTGACACTGAAACCATCCTAGAATGTAGTAATATATGACCAGTAATGAAACTAGACCAATCTTATTACAATTAGGTATATAACAATTAATTAAGTCTCTTCATGTTGGCTTCACCAGTAATCCTTTCTCACACTCCTGAGTGTGACCAATGCAAAACACTCCCCTACCCCCTCAATGCTACTCGAACAAATAAGTCTTCCAGATTTCATAGTAAAATGACGACCATTTGCCTTCCAAATTGTGCTGCTATCCATGTCTAGTAATTTAAAGCCTCCTAAGGTTCCCTAAAGACCCAAGAAGAGTGGGAGGCAGAAACAACACACACATCTTCAGCTGTGCAATTTTATCACTGTGATGCTTTCAAATTGTAGTCTCGCCATTATCAGGCCCCTTAGCATAATTACCTGCAGAGCCAAGGGTGGGAGAGAGTACAGAACAGAATGTAACAATGAGCAAAAGGCTTTGAGAGGTGTCATGGCCTTCCTGTAGCACACAGATGAGTTTTATAAGAACTGAAAGAAGAGATTAAAAATGAAAGAAAGGCTCAAGACCAGGACCTCTTACAAGACATATTAAGTAGCATCTCGGGACAGAAAAACAGTATGAAACACAACCTGCATGAAATAGACCCAAAAGCAGAACCAGAAGTGCAGTGCTCATGTCACATACTTCCACAAATGCCTGCATCAAATAAGGATATCTTATGTTTTCTTGTGTTTTACTGCAAGTTTTTATTCACACATCTTCATTCAGCTTCCTGAATACAATGGTAAAGGAGCTCCCTCTTGTAAATCAAAAAAAATCACCCCACAAACAAAAAAACCCAACAATAACAACAAAAACAAAACAACAGCAAAACCCCAAGAAACCCACTCCCAAAAAAAACCCCCACTGTTGCAAATACATAACTGTAGCAAGTCCTATGCTCTGCAACATGGAAACTTACAGAGCAGTAAGAGTGTGTAAGAGAGATTAACTAATACCTTTTCATATTGTAAGCTTCACCATTCCTACTGGATACGGGAGGAGAAATGCCCTTCCAAGCCGTAGTACCTACCTGGACCTCTTATTACTAGGACAACAGTGCTTTCTGTCATCCCTTTCAGAGGCCCAAATATAAACCTTAAAGCTGACCTAGATCCAGCTTAGTGTAACGGTCTTATTTTGCCTTCCTTTTCCTTGCATTTATGGCACACAGTAGGACCTTCACATATAGACCTTGTTCCAAAATCGAAGTCCAACCTTTTTGTCAGGAGTTTGAGAGCTTTTGGGTGGTTTTATTTCTGAAGCAAAAGAAAAGGGAGAAATTGTGAATACAACACTTCTGAGAAAAGGGGGAAAAAAAAGAAAAATGGAGAGGGAATTTCTGTCAGCTGAAGACAGTTTTTCAGTAAGAATCAAAAATAAAACTTTAAAGACAGTTAAAGATACACTCCATTGTACTCTGAAGGGGAATAATAATTTTAAATGTGAAGATAAGACTGTCAGTAAGTTTCCACAAGTAGACTTGTTCTCCAGAATTCTCTAAAGCAGAGAAAATCAGCTTGTTATGATGCTGTCATTGCTCTGTGGCTCCTTCTGATCCAGGATTAGGCAAGGCAGAAATAGCACCTGAATGTCCCACCACAGTTAGAATCATAAAACAGTTTGCATTGGAAGGGACCTCAAAGACTGTCCAGCTCCAGCCCCCGCTGCCATAGACAGGGACGTCTCCCTCTATCTCAGGTTGCCTGAAGCCCCATCCAACCTGGCCTTGAACATTGCCAGGGAGGGGGCAGCCAGAACTGCTCTGGGCAACCTCAACCTGTTCCAGTCTGTCGTGGATGTTACACAAAGAACTTTTCATTAAAAACATTATTCTTGTAATTTGTTTCTGTGAGTACGATACAGCAGTCTGTGAGCAAACTGGCCTGAGGAGCTGCTAGTGAAATACATGCACTCTGTACACTCATACCTTTGGTACATCAAAGCCAATTTGCATGGTACATTCAGTTGCTTTATGTGCCATTCTTTACCTCTCCTAAGTGTGGCAAACCTCTGGTACTACGTAGCTCAAATATTGATAATGAACTTTGGGTGAGTGTTTAAAAGTTAAAGTACAGAATTTTCATTGAAGCATAGAATTTTCTCCTCAAACATCATGTGATAAAGGACTAAAACCATCCAAACTTTTGATTGGTTTTGGCAATTTTTTGCTTTTACTGAGAGAGGGTTTGGCATCTAGGATTGTAGGGTTTTGTCTTCTTCTTTTCTAACTTTTCTAACTTTTCCAGTTAAAAATAATAATTAAAAAACTCCCCCCACTAGTTAGTTAACACTAGGACTATGGAAAAAAAAGAAATCAGCCTTCCTAGGAGACTCTATATGGGTTGCTTCTTCACCTCTCTATTCACCTAAATCTTCTAAACCTTGGGATCACAGGAGCAGACAATTAACTTCACCTACATAAATGTATAGGTAGGGTAGGCTTTTATTTTCTGCTGTAGATCTGCTTACTGTGGCTGAACATGAGCATGCTGTATACAACACTAAACCAACAAGATCACTGTAGTGGGCCAGTCTGGTCTTTCTGAAAAGAGTCACAACCTCTGTCAAAGATCCCAAGCAAAGTATTTACCACTGATGTCCTGTTCTAACACCTTTTAAATTAGGCTGTAGGCACCTATTCTATAAAGTAGATAAATATATCGATTGATCTATTCAGTAAGCAAGAACGATTAACCCATTGTTTTTACTAAAGATATTTCCAAAGACAAGTCATGAATGCCTGAAATTACCACTGAGAGATCATGAGACAGAAACAAAGATGGCTGTCCACACTGCAGAAGCAGTGTTACCAGTCTAGTCATGAGTCTGGAAGAGAACCTTCATATGAAAAATCCACTGCAAATTCAATGAACTGTCCCACAAATCCCTCAGAATATTAATTGTAGTCCTTCCAGAAAGTCTACCTGCCTTTTCTCCTAGAAAACCTTGTCACATAATCTTTCCCTCACCCACCCACCCCTCTGGCAGCATGCTTTTAGCAAAATGAGTTCTTTGTAGTCTCTGGGAAGGCTTCATTTTCACTGATTTTAATAAGCCACCCCATTCAAAAGGTATTGACATTCATACCGCCACTGTCAGACATACCCCATGTGAATGGTCCCTTAGACAGCCAAGCTGTAAAGAAAATACTGCTGCATACTGAACCTATTACCTGGAAGTAGATATTTGGAAAGTCTGCAAATTCACTGTACCAGCAATTCAAGTTTTTATTATAATGTGTCAGTATTTTTCATATATGCTTCAGCAAATCAGTATACCTAGTGTACAGGACAGTTTCCAGTGGCCCAGAGCTGATTTATCAGCTGCAGCCACAGAATCACAAGGCTGGAAAAGACCTTTTAGATCATCGAGTCCAACCATACCTGCCCTCTACTAAACCTTATCCCTAAGCACTACCAGAACTAGACCCAGGACTGAGAGCCAACAGGTTAAGGATTGAAAATGGGAAGAAAAAAAAAAAAAAGTGTGGCCAAAGCATTGTCTTTACTGACCACAAAAATATCATGACACAATTACGTCAGGACAGATGAAAGGCTGGGCTAATTTGCACTGAGTTTGGAAAGCATGCCAAGGCTTGAAGCATGCAGAAAGTGGTATTTGTGATGCCAGGATCATCAGACTTTATCCAAATGATGGGAATGGATCTTTTAGATCTCTAGAGCTCCATTCCTTATCCACAAACCAAGCCTTAGCATCCTCAAGGTACTCCAAAGACATTTATTTTCATTTCTGCAACTTTGTGTTCCCCAAATTCAAGCCAAACTGGAACTGAAGATTCAAAGCAAGGTTTAAGCATTCCAAACTAAGAACTGGGCACTGAGCCACTATTTGGACTGGGCTTAGTAATAGAATATACCCCTAGGCTGGCCATTAAATTAAGGAAACTCCTTATTCTGACACCTTATGTCAAAAAGAAGGCGGCATCTGACAAGACACCATCCAGAGCTTCTATAAGAAACAGAGCACATAGTTTTAAGTGGGCAGATGGGGGTGGCTGGAAGAGGAGAAAAGTCGGCCATTAGCATTTGCTAATCTAATTGAAATCTAAAAATTAGAACTATTTTTTCCTTTTACAGGGTTTTGAAAACTGCTCTAAACAATAATAAAAATCTCCTAAATATAAACTTCCTAAATGAGCTACATAATGTTCCATGCCATAATCACCACTGCAACAGAAAATTGCTCAAATACTTTTTGAGCCAGATTTGTCAGTCATGCTGCTCTGTGCTCTGAGTAACAATGTTCTGTGCAATTAATATCAAACCTTCCAAGGCAGCTCTGAGTTCTGATGTTCTGTGTGCTTCTGTCATTGCACAACCTGCGAAGCCATACTAGACTGTAATATAGAGCAGTGATGGGAAGGAGAGAGAAAGAAATGTGGGTGGAGGGAATAGAAAAAAAAAGGAAAAAAGTTTTGCAGCCAAACAGAGGCCAGGAATAGTAAGATAATTAGGGTGTGTTTTTTTACAAGATTGCAGCAGCTTGAATTGTTCCCCCCATTTTATGCTTAATTACAGTTTTTATTGCACTCGTAAGAAATTCAGCTGCTGACATAATCTAAGGAGCCAAGAACAATTCATTTCTCCCTGTTTTTCAGAAACTTTCAGCTCAGCCATTATGTACTCTCTCTTTGTAACAGCAACGGAACGAAGCGCTATTGCACTCTTGTTTATGTTAGGGTCTTAGATGCCATCATTATTCTCAACGTGCATGAAAATTCTAGGATAAGAAATGGAAGAGGGAGACACGGGCATAAAGAGGATAGAATTCTTTTTCTCTCCATCTTGCTGTGCCTCTGCACTGCAAAATTACCACTTACATCAGTAAAATACACATCAGGCGATAATGAACGTAGAGAGACCTCGCAGAGGGAAAAATCACAACTCCAATACACACAAAACACCAGCCTCCTACATATGCTTAAAATTGTACACCGTATGCTGAGACTTCTGGAGATGTTCACTCAATGAAAACGCAGGGATGGGAGAGGAAGGTCATACAACCCATTCCTAAAGAGCATCCAAACTGTTAAGTACTGATTATTGTCAAATCTTAAAGCATAATATTTAGCACAATACAAAACTGCAGATACTTAATATCTCAGACCAGATCAAAAATTAAGCCCCACACTGCCAGCCAGTAGATGGGAACAAACAGGAGGCCATTGAAAAGGCTGCATGCATTTGTCACACAGTATCTTCAAGCTTTGATCTACAACGCTGGCCCGTGTGGGTAGTCATAATGAAATCAATAAAATTTATATCCATAAGAGTTAGTGGATTGGGACAGTCACTTATTTTTCATTGTAGGAAAGCTTATTACAGTTACTTGCATTTAGACTGTGCAAACAAGACTTTTCATTCAGGAACTCTGGGGACACAGTAAGAGAGAGGAAAAATGAACTCTATATTGAAAGTTAAAACTCTACTTGAGGGAAAGACACACTAATACACTACTACTTACAGATAATTTAATTTCTCATAATTGACTTGAGTCTTGTCTGGAGCTGGCCTCTTCATAATGTTCTCCCCTAGCCTCAGCTGTCCCCTAAAAAAATGAGTAACAGTTATTTTTCAACAGAAAAGTGTGAATTAAACACTCATAAAAGCTGGAAAACCTGGCAGAAATTTCACCTATGGTACCTTCACAAGCAACTGTCTTATCTGGAGGAACAACCATTCCATTTTAGCCTGATTTGGCAACAGCAACCTTTTACCAGAATTAAGCTCAAGAGAAAAGTCTTAAATGCCACACACTTGGGGAGAAAAAAAACTGGCACAGACAAACATGCAAGTGAAACAAAAAAAAAGGGTAGTTGAACAAAAAAAAATTACCGGTGTTCACTCTTAGTAGAGCGCAGAACAGAATATTAACTACATAAAAGGAAAAAATGCTCAGTTCTTCCCTCCAGATTGGCCTTTCAAGGAGGGAACCGGTCAATTATCTAGGAAAGGAAAACCTTAGCATAGTCTATGCTAAGACTGGAATTCAGATTGTGGAAGTTAAGGAAAAAAACACTTAAAGGCATTGTGATGACTTCACATGCCTTTGACCACCAAAAATGGGTACACTTAAGGAGCAACAGCTCAGAAAGTAATTTAGGTATGAAAATAAAAGCTCACTTTAACCAAACAGGCCTTCGCAAGAAGCATTCAGCAGAAATCAGTTTCAACTATCCCCCTGAACATGAGTAGAAGACTTCTGGTGAGACACAAGGTTAACCATATCACTATTAACAATGGATAACTTTCTCTTAAGACACTTCATCTCAAGGAGCCTTCTGCAGAGTAAAAAAAGAGAACAACTTTTTCCTTCCCCTTACCTAATGGCAAAAGTATTTCAAGCCCTTGGCATCTGTCTCTACTTTTCTCACTTCCCTCTTAGCATCTGCAGGCACATCTTGCAATAATGGAGTTTACAAACCAGCAATCTCATCCCTAATCCCACCTGGCCTTGATATGCTTTGCAGAAAATCACATTTACAATAGCATTGTATTTTAAGGCCCTTATCTGTCAGAGCCAAATGAGTGTGTGTGTGTGTGTGTGTGTGTACATTAAAGAGGAAGAAAACTCAGATGGTGCTTAGAAAGAAGTTCTGGATCTGAAGAAGAAAGCATAACTAATGGGTATATAAATTGGAGCCTTCACAGCAAGCCTAGTTCAGCCATTCAGAGTTGCATTGTCTGTGCTGCACAGTCTGGTGACAAAATCAGAATGTTCCTCTGGGCATAAAATCTTCCTTGCCTCTGTGATAATACCTCTGATCTTCCTGTTTATCATTTCAGATTTTATCTCATCTCAGAACATTTGATTAATCTTGGATTTCTTGAGGAAATGCAGCAGGAGGCAGGATACAACCTCCGAGTGAGGCAATAGCACATTTACTCAGCTTTACAAAGAAACACAGGAACATCACTGCTGCAGCCAGGTCCCCCAGGGGTAAGCAAGCATCCCTCCGCATGTCCAGGATATCTGTATACCTAGGATATTGCATGAAAATGGCATAAATCAACCCAAGGGTTTCTCATCAATGAGCAGAAAAATATAAGGGTTCACTTCTTCAGCATTATATTTACTCATTGTTATAACTCCAAACTCAAAGCCCAGTTAAGCATTGGTGTACTTAGGTTTCCTGGGCCTACTAATTACCAAGAACTAGCCATCTCTATCTCTCTCAAGCCTTTTATCATTTATAATAGCTTCTTATTAAAACAATGCATCTCTCAAAATGCATATCATAAAATATTAGGTGATAACATCTCCACCTTAGAATATTCACAAGTATGCTAACACAAAATGTCAAATTCTTTTTGATTCTCTTTAGTCTTTGGATTTGACTTACAGATAGAGATTTCTGCTGGTAACTTGCCATTCAATTTCATTTTCCCAGACGTTACTAGAAGCTGTTCAGCTTGAACTCTTGCTCATATACTTAAACCTTCTGCAGTATCATAATATCAAAACTTTTCTCAGATGAAATATCATTATCTTCTATGTCCTATAAGACTTTTTTAAATTGAGAAAAAAACATGCTTAAATTGAGAAAAAAAAATGCTTCCCAGGATTCATTGACCTTGAACAGATCTAAATTCCTTTAATTGTTTTAAAATGGAAGGAAGATGGAATATCAACTCTATAAATATCTGGGAAGATTTTTCAACAGGCTTTCGTTTATACTCACACAGAGCTACTGATTAATTTTTCAGCAGAGACACACAGTAGCTCCAGAAGGCCCAAGGGAAAGTTAATTCTCTGACAACTCCTAGGCTGTATTATAGCATAAAGCAGTCACAGCTCTTGTCTTCCTTTAGCTTCTGAAAACAGGTCTGGAACAAAATACCCTCCTTGCTCTGTTTTGGACTTCCTGCCCTTTTTTTCCCCAGAAGTAGACCCTCATTTATCACAGAACTCTGGGGAAAACAACCATAGCTAAATAGGCTGAATAATACCTAACTAAAAAACAAGGGTGCTGCTTTTCTCCTTCCCTAAGACTTGCCTGCGACAGGCAAATGGCAATGGTAGCGGGGATCAGAATGAAACCTAACAAACTTCTGCCCAATCACCGTTCTATCTCTGGTCAGTTATCAGGGAGAGCCATTCCTGCCCTTGTGCAACAGAGATGCTTGAACTAGATACAGTAGTGAGCAGGGTAAAGGAGTTCTTCTGAGATTCAGTCAGCCTTGTCCCCTCCATTTTTCCTGCAGAAGATGATCAACTTTTCTCCCGTGCCAAAACCATATTCCATCAGGGCACGATACAAAGTCAAGGTAACTAAAACCAGGAATGATCTCTGTAGACATTTGCATTAAGAATGGCACAAGGCTGTTAGAATGGGGAGCAGAAATTAACCTGCTAGAAATTCACATATATTCACTGCTTCCAGGGGGAAGAGAAGAACAGGGGGAGCGTATCTTGGCAAATTGGTGGTAACAGCCTCCGCTCCTACTGCTGTTGCTAACCAAGTCTCATATGTGTCCCAGGATCCTGCCCTAAGGAAGGAAAAGCAACTCCAGGACAAAACTGCTGTTTGAATTTCCCCCTTCAGTGCGAAAAGGACATTTTTTGTACAGTTGATGTACTCAAGAGAACAACTGAGCTGGTGAGAAAAAATGGGGCATTTTGTACTGGTAGCAAATGGAAAAACAAGACAGGCAGTTTTGGATTAATAGTCTATTATGCAACCTAGATAACCTGGTGTAGAACATAGTATTTCTTTTGTTTTAATGGTGATTTTTGTGTATAAAGCTTCTCACTTTCATGAAGGAATATGAGAAGTTATCACATCCGCTATGTGTCCTTGTAGCTGAGAGCAATAAAAAGGTTCCGAGCAGAAGCAGCACTTTCTTCTCCTTTGAAGGAGGGTGTTAACTTGCACCAGATGTCCTTGGCCATTTGGGGTATACAGTTTAATAACAGAAAGGCCATTTTGCCACCCACTTTGTTGCTTATGATTTTAAACACATTTACTTGCTCTAATTTAGGCAAAGATAATGTCTATATTAGAAATCTGGAGATTGTTTGGCTTCTTGTGACATGAGACTTTTAAATGGAGGAGAAGGATTTGGAGGCAGATGAAAAGAATGAAAAATACAGTCCGAGAAAAGGATTTTCTCTTAAAAAAAAAAAAAAAAAGGGACATTATTAAGAAAACGTACACCACACACACAAATAAAAAAGAAACAGAAACCCAGGCTTTGTAACTGAACTCAATTATGTCAGTTTGAACCTTAATTTACTCACAAATGAGCAATTACACCTAAAGCACTGTTGAAGTAGGTTTTGTAGGAGAGTCCTTTTTGCATGTTACGTTAGCTTTTCCATCTCTTTTTTTAAAATGTTAAAAAAAATTCTTTAACCAGCAGCCTTTTTAAACAACACTCATATTACTTGCTACTGGGCATTTTGCAAGTACAGAAGACCTTGTAAAAGATACCTTTTACTCTGACACTAGACCTCCACTCCTGAGAGCCAAAGGAATGATGATTATTCCACTAATCATTCATTTTTGGAACAATAAGCCTCCTGTCTCCTCTCTTCCTCAACATCCTGGCAGGGTAATGGGCAATAGATGGTCACAACCGCTCCCACTTTGGCCATCCTTTCCTCAGCGTCACCAGTTTCCTCTTTCCAGTTTACAGTGGAAAGGACATGAGACGTCTGCAAGCTATAATTATTCCATCTAGACAACAGCTACATTTTGCTGATCTTCTTGGCAAGACAACAGTGAAAAGAACAGCATGGAGACTTGAAGCAGCTCCTGCACATTCCCTAAGTTTCAACCAGCTAGCAGAGAGGTTTGTTATCGTTTCTTTGACAAGCTCCTATTCTACTGGAACAGTTTCTCAGCACTGTAGAACTACTTTTGAATGCCTGAGCTTCAAACTTGTGACAATTTGAACTATTTAAACCAAAAAGAGGGATGCAAGTAAATGATCAGCTTAGGACAAAACTGCTTTTCTCATCAAAACTCTGCTGGCTGTCCAACCAGTCCTTTCAGCTTGCTGCGAGGGCAAATCCCTTTCTTCCTAATCCTGCAGCATCACATCAGCTAACAGAAAGGTTAGGCATAGTCTGCCATTGGGAACAGTAGTATTGCTGTGTAAATTTCCATTGGTTACACTTGAGGAAATGCAGTTACATCTGTGGGGGTTGCACAAGTGCCATGAAGAGCAAAATAGAGCAGGGTTGTATTACTCTTGATTAAAACAACCCAGCTCAATATTCAAAACAAGGACTGAATTTAGAAGGCTGGTGGATGAAAAAAAAAAAAAAATCAATGCACTTCAGTTTTCATCTGGTTTAGGCTGTGGCCACAACCGTTACAAGCACAAGAGCAGTTAATGACAGAGCATACCATCAGAGAACTGTCTCTTTTCGCATAGCCTGGGTATATTCTCTAGCTATGGGAAGAATATAAAGGGATCAAGTCTGATGTTTTTCCACCAGTATAAAATTCATGTATTAAAAAGAAAAAAAGTAAAAATTTTGTTTCTCTAATGCTGTTAAATATTTGTGTTTCCAGGCAAGCTGTAGGTGCAAGCAGAAGAGGATTTAGAAGAACTTGTAATACCTTAATGGACCACAGCTTCCAGGGAAGGAAGTCTTCTCCACAGACAGCAGCATTACCACTCCAGCATCAGATGCCTTTTCTGCTTGATCAAACCTTGTGACATTTACAGGACTGAAAAAAATACCTGAACAGCTCAGAGAAAGACACTTCCTTTATGTTAGTAGAAGCCAATTAGATACCGTGGGAACTGCTGTTGGCAAAAAATAATGAAGCATCGAAAAACACACTAAGAGAAGTAGGCTTACACATGAAGACACATCATCTGGATGCTCCTGGAGGCAGAAGCAAGAAGAATAACTCAATTACAATGAAGATTTAAGACACTAGAATAAAATGCAGATAACCAAACGGGAAAACAGAGTAGGGGGCAGAACAGCTGCAAGCTTCCCCTTTCACCTCTCTGACTTTCTTCATTTACTCTGTACATTCTGGAGAAGCAAGAAAAGATCTCCAAAAAGCAAATGGCTACATCAGTATGAACTAATGCCTGCGAGATTCCTTGTTAGGAGAAATAAGGACACACTTCTGTAACCGACAGATCTGCTTTGACCCTCAGAAATGTCATCCTCCAGAAATCCCTGATATAATAAACCAACAGTCACCTATTATAAGTGCCAGTTGATCAAGATAAAGTTACTGTCTGACCAAAAACTCTTAAGAAGGTGTCTTTGATGTCACAGTCAAGACATTGTTAGGGTTTTAGTCAGTGCTCCACAAAACAACCCTGCCCCTCTCCTGGTTAGTTTAACTACTGGAAAATATAACCTTACACACATACACACAAAATCATACCATTTCTTCATTCCAATATAGCCTATTGGGAAGCTTCCTATTACACAGAATAATGAACAGCAAGTCCATAGCTACCTGAACTTGGATACGTGCACATCTATTTTAAAGCTTGACCATTTTTCGTTGTGTCATGTGGAAAAGATCTGCAGGCCCTTGCTCAGACACGAGGGTTTCAGTCTTGGCAGGTTTCTTAACGCTCTCTCTAGGCTCTAGCTCATTGCCTCTGTGCTGGCAGCATGCAACTGCTCTGTGCGGCTGTTTTTTTCCCACCGTTTGTCAGTACACGCGCTCTGGGCTTCCTGCTGCCATCTGGCAATCAGTGTGAGATCACAGCTCCTGATCCCATGAGGAAGGCACCACAAGACAAGGTCACAGATAAAACAATATCAGAATACACAAACCTTTGTGCAGCTGCACCACACACTGTTTGGCATTCCTGTGACCCATTTTTTACCTTTTTGTAGCAATTCAATCAGTGATTTTGCTACAGTAGATAAGCATGAAATGAATTTTTCACAGTTGTTTACCTATACCACAAAACCACACAGCTCAGAAATTCTTGTAGGTCCTAATGCTAGTCAGTTCATTGGTATTTAATCTTTGGCAGGTGATTTCATCTAGTATCAAGAGCAAATTGCATAAAGTATTTTCCTTTATTCAAAAATCATACTGCTGATGTCTTCTTATTGCTACTTCAGAGTGTAACGAGCATTTTTGCTCTGGTTTCTTCAGCTACATAGAGAACATTACATCTCTTTTAGCATTTGCACTACCCCATTTCTTAAGAACCTCACATGTTTTGCACAGAATTACAGGATCATTGAGTTTGGATGCCTGTGCAGTTTTGCACACATAGGTAGGGAAAATCTATGAGTAACAACAAAACTGGCAAACTGATCTGCAAAGGACTGATCACAGTATCCTCAGTTCGCATCAGTATATGGCATAATCACTGTGGGGAAGTGTCATTTAGGCTGCCTGGACCTGACTAGGCCAAGAAGCAACTAAGCTACCAAAAGGCTGGGCTGAGCATTTTAGTTTACTGAAGACAAGTGCATACAAAACTTCTTATCCAGCTTCCCACATACTTAATCTCAAATTATATTTAATAAAAACTGGAAAAACAAAACCACACCAACACATAAATTAAGATTTTTTCTATTGTTTCCAGTCAGCTATTTTGTTGCTTTAAATGATTCTTTCATATGCAATAACCCAATATACTCATTCAGTTGTTAAAGAATGGCAGAGAAAAACAAAGTCTTTCTTTGCCATGTGCAGTATATTCAGTATTTTTCACAACATCCAGAACTCTTGCCTGAGAAATATTTTTTTCATAGTAATTTTCAGTGAAGCTCTGTGCAGCTTATTCCATAAACAAAATTGATCTGTCTACTTTTTATCTAGTGTAATGGAAAATTCAGATGAGAAAGCCAAGCCTTTTTAAACATGTCAAGCAACTTCTCTCCTAAATGTCGAGTAGTCATGGAAGCTATTACTATACTGTATGGCTGAAATATTTTCTTGGTTGAATAGAGTTTTCTTAATAGTTTGTGTCCACATTAAATTTCTAGTTTACTGTCCCTCCAGGGATATCAGGCCCTTCATCAAGGTAAACGTGCAGTTCAGACACTCTTTAGAATATGGATCTTTCCCTGTACTTATAAAAGACTTCATAAATACCTCGCGTTTCCCTGTAATTGAATGAAGGTACATATTCACTCTCAGAGCTGAGAACACTCCTTCTCTATTTATATTTAGGTTTTAAAAGGAATGACTCAAAACAAACTCAGTAAAGATTGTGTAACCAGAGACACATCCGAAATAAAAGCAGAAACGAAGTTGTAAGATGCAAACCTATGTAACCCCTTTGAACTATGTGAGTCCCAAATATGGTACTGATTTCTTCACTAGAAATTGCATGTATGTCAAAACTAGAAGAAGCCAGCAAGCATCTGAGCTCATTTGTGTGAATTATCCTCAATACTGAGACTCCTCTTTCTGCATACATTTAATTCAGGTAGTGCAACATTATTAGTGAAAATCATCATCCAGACATGCACATCGGGGATCACTTGGCTGGTAGGAGTTATGGTTAAAATCAGCAGTCAGAGAGGGAGAGGGAGAATGATTTTGCCAGCTAATGGTACTGCATGTTTTCATCACTACCACAAAGTTTGCCTTGTATATCATACAAGATGACAAAGCCTCCCTGCAGCTAAAACCTGGCAACAGGAATTTATGGAGGGCCTCAAGAGTAATGGGGTTCAATTTATTTCCTATTTCCCTGGGAAAATAACCAAAATTTGTCACATATATATTTTATCATGTTTAATATATTTTACTGAAAAATAAAATCTTTGTAAATATATTTCCCTCACTGAAGTATTCTGCTAAATTTAACGTTGACCTTAATCAAACCTGAGACTGGAGTTGAAGAAGAGGCGTAGCATTTTATCACACAAGATCAAGTGTGTGCACAATCGAGTTCTGTGCTTAGCCACTAGGGACAGACGTCAGGAATACCTTAACATGGCTTTCATTACCCAGATGAAGCAGGTAAAAGGATTGTCTGGGTGGGAATGGCAATTTTGAAAACTAGGTCAGAAGAGGAAAGTGAGATAAGTGAGAATAAATATAAAAAGAAAAATATTTAAGGGATGACAGTGTTCAGCCCTGTAGCAACATTAAGCAACAAAACCATCCAAAACACCCTTTTAGTCAGCAGGGTCATATTCCTGCAGGCTAAAAAGCACCAGCTCTCACACATGTAAAGACATTTAGCTGCCTACATTCATTTTCATACTTGAAGGCTGCTGAGAGCTCAGATAAGATACCTTCTGTGGTCCTCTATAGGGCTCACAATCTTACTTTTCATTGAGTACCAGAACTTGCCACAACAGCACTGTACCTATATACTCAGATACTCTGTTTAGGTAATAAACAGTGTTCAACAGCTAATTTTACAGAAACAAAAAATTTTAAATTACAGTTTAGCTCACCCAAACTAGATTTACTCAGCTATTTTTGTACATGTCATTCCATCGTGGATAGTATTCTTTCTTACCATTGATCCCGAGATACTTTATGCTTTTCTTGAGGACCCAGTTGTTAGAACCAAGAGATTATGCAGAAGTCTCAGTTGTCATGTCCCAGAGAAACACAAATGGACTCTTGCCACTGTAGTCAGAGAGGAAACCTTGAAAGCGTTCACCGACCACATCTTCTACATGTGAATGTTTTTTTTCCCTTTAAAAAAAAAATTAAATCACGCAGTCTTGAAAATCTGATGCACCATTTTGTGGCTTTTGGGAGGTTTTTGTCTTTTTCTTCCCCGCAAGATCTGGTAGTTCTCCTAGATTATTTTCACTAGGCCACATAATGCACCAGTAGAAGAGCAAAGTGCCTAGCTGACTGTCCTTCACACAGCCTTCACCTGGTCTTTTAAAGATGTGTTTGCTATAGATGCAGAATTGTGTGGCCTCTTTCCTCCTTAGATCTGCAGTATAAAAATATTGCAAGCTAAAATGAAAATAATTAATGCAATTTAGTATAAGCAATATACTGCATGTCCAAACACAGCATATATAGATCATCTTCTAGTAACTTTGCATGACTTTTGTATTATTCATTTTTGCCTAAATGAATAGACAATGTTACTCAGCCAATAGAAAATATAGCCTTGTATTAGACAGTTTCATTCCCAAAAATCCACAGAACATGTGGGTTTCTGTTTCATTTCAGAATACAATTGAGCAATTAAGAAATTCAAAGAACAAGGCTAGGGAAAAGGGGGATGGAAAGCTTTACTTTTAAAAATTAAAAGAAATCAATACAAAACACACAGTAACAGCTGCAGCGTGTCAGATTCTGCTGAAGAAAAATGGAAGCTGGAGTTAGTCATGTTCATTGTCAACACTGTTTCAAAAAAATTACAAGCAAGAACTAACATCTGCAAAAGTGTTTGTTCTCCACAGTGAGAAATTATCCATCAATCTCCTTGTGATGTTTTCTGCTATGGTGCCAACTTGTTATCCTCCCGTGCTTTGGGGGAAAAAAATAAAATCAATGCATATGCATCCTTGAATAAATTTATCTCTAAAACAGACAGCTTTCTGTATTAGTTATCTTCTGTGAATGCAGAAACTCACCTGTTAACTTCTCGCATGCAAGTTTGTATGACAGTCCAAGAGCCATTTGCTGTAGATCCCAGGGCCAATTAAAATTACAGTGGCGGTAGCTGCAAAACTACAGATGTAAGCATTCATTTGATCTGCTTACTGATATGAAACCCATTTTTACTTAACCATGAGCATAGAAATATTGATTCTTTGTTCACAAGTTATGCTTTCACTGTGAAATCTGAAAAAATTGCATTAGTTCTTCCGTGTCTACGGCTGAAAGAACAAAGCTAAAACCAGAATCATGTGCTAGCATACTTCACTGATGTCCCATTAGGGAGTATGCTCTGCATAACCAATATGCATAGACTGCTCTTTTGAAGACACCCTTTAGAAAACTCCTTTTAGTGTTCAGTGTGAAAATATTCCTTCTTCTGGGTAGTTCCCAAGAATTCAGCCCTTTCTTCCTCAGCTCCTGGGGTGTGCCATGATGCAATATCATGACTAAATTACCCAAATCCAGCATTATTTCAGGAGCCACCTCCTCATTGATGATATTACAACATCAAGTTCCTGTACTCACTTAGAACAAAAGAGCATTTCAGCCCAATGTAGCACATACAGAGGCTTACAGTTCAGTAAGGGTTCAGAATTAGCCAGATGATCTTCCCCTTTTCAACAGAGACAGATGCAATGAAGTATTAACGTGTTTGGCTGCAACAGTGCCCTTAGAAGTCAGCTCCGATCTCCAATTACGAAATTCTGCCCAAGAAAATAAAATACACAGAAAACATTTTAAAAATCTGATACTCAAAGAAATTATGGAAAGTTTAAATGGTTGTGACTAAGCAGGAGTGTCAAGACATTTGCCTTTCAGATAGTCAGCAGCAAAATAACCTTTAATTAATCTCTTTTAAATTAATCTTGAAAATATTATTTTCTTTCTGAAGTTGTCTTGAAACAGTTATTCCTAATCCCAACAAAACCAAGGACAATAAAAACCATAAATACACCATTTCTTAGTTAATTTTTCACTTTAATGAACATTCCTTTGGATAACAATGATTTAATCCTTTTCAATCCCTCTTCTGTTAAAATTATTGTCTTTTCCCTGCCTCTCTATGGTGTCTAAAGTCATGTTGCCAGTTGCAACACATTTAAACCCCTGGCTGTAGCTACAAGCCACAGCTTGACTTGATTTCTGTTCAGCTCTTTACTAGAAAAAGAGACAGACCATTCAATGTTAGAAGCGGGAAAGACTTGGGTGAGGCTAAATAAAATTTATACTCTACCAACTTCCACACGGAAGTCCTATGACCTGGAAGTAAATCACAGGCAGTGTAGCACAGCTCACCGCAACAAAGGAAGCAGCTATCTGTAGCCCAAACATTTACTTGTTTGGAACACGTGTCCTCCTTGTCTTGCATGGCTCCCTTCTTCACTTATCTGAAGTCATTTTGATCTTGCTGATCACCAAGCAATGCATACACTTAGCAGACAACAAGGTCTCCAGATCCAAGCCCTGAAAATCATGTTCTTTTTAACAAGTCATAAAAAAAAGCAGTGGAGAGGTGGGGAAAACAACAATGTTGATCTCTCTCTGTTTTGGACATTTTTTCCACTTTTCCATGAATTAGAAAGGACCTGAAGTTATAAGACAATAGGAGGAGAGAAATCTATAATAGTCATGTCTGGATTTCAGAGCCAGAGGTCAGTTGAGCATCATTCACTTTTCTGCAGTGAACCCCTACTTGCAAAACAGGAATTTCAGTTCTGTATGCTTGGCCAATCTTTAGCCAAACTTGCAGTTAAGAAGGAAAAATAGGCAGAAGAGGAAAGAGAAAAATGAACAGAATAAAATTGTTCATTCCCAAGGTGGAAACCATCACGCTTCATCTTCTTATCTGAGTGCCATTTTAAAGTCTGTATAACAAAGTCTGTCCTGCTGCGAATCCATTGCTCCTCAAGGAATTGCAGAGGAATAGACACAAAAAGCATAAACACATCAGGGCTTATTTTCACACTCCCCATGCTACAGCAGCTGGTACAGAGAGAGAGATAACATTTTGATGGAGAGAGATGTCTATAGAGGCAGGAAAAAGCCCAAAAAGGTGTGTGAAGGCCTCAATAACACAGCAATGTACCAACCCCTAGCCACTATATGGTTCCTTAGAGATCGTACATAGCCAACAAAAGTTATACCAGCTTTATCTAATCTGAGCTAAGGCTGAAGCAGAATCCAAGGATCAGCTGCTGGCTTTTTGGATGGCCGCTTTGTTGTTCCTAGCAAAAAGCAGATTCATCAGAAAACATACCCCACCAAATGAAAAAAGAAAGAAAGAAAAAAATATTTAATAACAGCAACACTGAAATAAAGCATTAGGAAGTTTTTGAAGTTTGTTTACGTTCACGCATCTTGTAGGCAAAAAACCCAAGCAACCAAACACCTGCTTTCTGAAGATTAAAATATTCATGAAATAATCAGTAAAATCCAGTAATATATTGTATCTATGCATTCATTTGGTACACTGTGTTATGTTAATTGGAACTGCAATACTGATACATGCAATGCTAATGTAATTCCAGATTTTAGACTTTATTATCTCCCAGAGTACAGTTAGAACAAAGAGCATGACACTCGAGAAATCAGATGGAGTGTACAGCGTTTCTACCAACTTCCTGTGTGACACTGGGCAGATCACTTTATTCCTCCAGACTTTATCTCACCAGAGATTTGAAGGTTTATTTAGGCTGGGAGCAACCCTCGGTGGCCACCTAGTCCAAACCCCAGTTCAAAGAACATCTAATTAAATCAGATTTCTCCGGGCCTTCTCCAGGACCATTAACACCTCCAAGGCTGTAGATTCCCCCACCTCTTCTGGCAACTTGTTTAATCACCCTCATTATAAAAAGAAATCTATAAATAATACTTCATAGCACACTGTCAGAATTTCCCATGTTCCAACTGATTAACACTGCCTCTCACCCTTTTGTTGGGTACCTCCAAGAAAAATCCAACTCCAACTTACCAGTGTCCTGCAAGCAAGTAGTTGTAGACAGCAACAAGATCTCCCTCAGTCTTCTCCAGGCTACACTTCCTTTAGACTTATTTGTACATCATGTATAAGCACCCTGACCTTTTTGGCAGCCCTTCTGCCTTTACAAACAGTCTGCTGCAGTGTTCATTTTTCCTTGTGTATTTAGTCTTTCAGAGCTTTGTCAAAGGTGACACACTGGAGCAACAACTAACATCTCTTCGAATTGAAAAATCCTAGCTCTCCTTACTCAAGGAGAGTCTCCAGGAGGAGACTGCTCCTAGTGCTATAAAGGTGTTAAAATCAATTGTCAGTAACTTGAATAATTTCTCCCCTATTAAAAGGGAAAAAAACTAAAAAAAGGTAGTTCTCCCTTAGTTCTTCCTGAAGAGGAGATTTTTAGTGCAGATATTTAATTTTTTTTTAAATGACAAATAGCATGACAGAAATTTTCCTTTCCAGCATGCAACAGAAATTAAATAGTCACAAAAATGGCAGATATTTTTCCCCTTGATCAATCCACCTTGAAAGGTATTCCACATTACTTACCATTGGCAATGAGTGCCTGATGACCTAGAATATTGGCACATTTCTCATACAGACTTGTCTGTACCCATGGACCCATGCCCAGTTTTAAATTGTCTAGCACCCCAATTGCAAGGGTACCAAGTTTTGCCATCAAGGATATTCTACTATGCAATTTAATCATTTAAAGCTGGGCTTGCTTCCATGACTGTAGTTAGTTTCCGTAAGTCCTGTGACAGTGCCAGAAACATATGTCATGGGATAAGGTCTGGATATGGAATCATTTTCTCAGAAACAACCCTGAAATGACTATTCCATATTTTAATGCTAATGCCACATGCTGAATCAGCCACAATTAACCCTGCAAAACCCCTTTCCAAGTACGAGCAGAAAGTACGTTATCTGTTCTCATTAATTCATTAAGCAGTAATGAATTATTTTATCTACATTTCCCTCTGTTCTCACCAAGGTGCTAAATGAGCAACTTCTCACCAAATTAATTATCTTCTGATTCACTTTTTCCTCAAACAAATAATTTTAAGATCTCCACCTCTTCCTTACAAACACGGAGTCTCCCACATCCCACTGCACTCCTCTGTGCTCTTGCAAGACCCATTCCACTGCCCAAATCAGAACCAAGTGTTCCAGCTATTAGAGGCAAGGGCAAAACACAGCAGCAAAACTGTGCCATGCAGAGTCCTAAAGTAGGCTGGTTGGAGAAGAGTGTTCTTTGCTTGAGACCTACAGGTGGATATGAGAAAGAAAAGCTGTAGCAGTGTGCCAAGGGAAAAGACCTTTTCTACTTTTCAGTGCAGTATAATTTGGCAGCCTTCTCTCACCCTGGGACAAGGGTTAGAGAATGCCCTTAGGATCAGCTTAGGTTTTGTGTAATCACAGAATCACAGAATTGTAGGGGTTGGAAGGGACCTCGAGAGATCATCGGGTCCAACCCCCCTGCCAAAGCAGGCTCCCTAGCTCATATTACATAGATTGGCATCCAGATGAGACTTGACTATCTCCAGAGAAGGAGACTCTACCGCATGTTGGTGCGGAACTTCCTGTGCTCCAGTTTACAGCCATTGTCCCTAGTCCTGTCCCCACAGACCACTGAAGAGGGGCTGACCAATTCGCCCTGCATCCCATGCCTAAGATATTTATAAACATTAATTAGGTCCCCCCTAAGTCTTCTTTTCTCCAGACTAAACAGTCCCAGCTCACTCAGCCTGTCCTCACACGGGAGATGTTCTAGTCCCCTAATCATCTTCATAGCCCTTCTCTGGACTCTCTCCAGGAGGTCCCTGTCTTTTTTATACCAGGGAGCCCAGAACTGGACACA
>VZTU01002996.1:0-25086 GCA_013400835.1 Zapornia atra | reverse complement strand
CAGTGTTCCTGCGTGTCAGTCACCCCTCCCAGCTTTGTATCATCTGCACTTGCTGAGGGTGGATGCTATTCCCTCATCAAGGTCGTCAATGAAGATATTAAACAGGACTGGACCCAACACCAAGCCCTGGGGAACACTGCTAGTCACAGGTCTCCATTCAGATTCTACTCCACACATCATGACCCCCTGAGCCCGGTTCGACAGCCAGTTCTCAACCCACCTCACTGTCCACTCATGTATCTCTTGTTCTCTCAGCTTTTCTATCAGGATGTTGTGGGAGACAGTGTCGAAAGCCTTGCTAAAGTCAAGGTAGATGACATCCACTGCTCTCCCTCCATCCACCAAACAAGGTAGTAAAATAAAATTCACACCTTGATTCTCATCCAGCACTACAGTGCATGGTCTATTGCTCTAGATGCTCTCAAAATGCATTAACAACTTTACAAAGATCATAAGGCTGACTGCATCTCCTCTTCTGAAAAGCCACAGGGTTTGCAGTCTCTGTGTGGGAAATCTTACTAAAAACAATATAGCTGCAAGAATCAGGTCAATCAAGTGACAGTCTATGGGCATTTGCCAGTGTAGTCCATGTCAAAGCATCTCTTGTGCTTGCACATAAACAACTAGCAACAAGCTGGAGCCACAGCAATACACAGTAAGGATGAACACATGTGCTGGAGCCCAGTCTGAATGAGGAGATAAAAACAGTTTCTGATCTACTTCTGCACAGACATCTGTATCTGTGGCTGCTACAGGATAGCCCTGAGTGAAACATTTGTGCCAAGCAATGCAACATCAGCAAACCTCACATACAGTGAGGCCAAACTATACCTGGAAGGAGGATGTTAGCTTACTGCAGCTGGTGCAGCTGCCTCTTTACAGCAGTCAGGAACTCAAACAATAAAAATTCTGTAGTATTTCCAGACATACTGGTGCTATGCGTGGAGCTCAGACACTTCCAGGAGCATCACTTAAACCCTTACTGCCCGTCAACAACTACCTTGGTTTCTCACATCCTCTTGTCTGCTATGCATTTATTCCCATGAGCAGACAAGAAGCAGAAGCAGGTGCAGTACCACCAGTTCTGTCGCTAGCACCCGAGGCAGAAGTATCATACAGGGCATATTTGTTGTTCTCTCTTTCCTCAGGAGGGGCAATGGGGTCATGGTCTCCCACACGAATGCCATGGTACTGCTATGACTGCTGGGGGAAAACAAGAGGGTTGAAAGAGGGATCTTGCTTTTCAGTTCCATTTCTCCTTTTGCACTATGCAACAAAGATGAAGTGTGACACTGCAATATCACCATTTCCTGTTTAAAATCTGGGTGCTGATTTTTAAAGTAACATTTTTAAGGAAGGAGAAACCACAAAATTTCCCCACAGCCCTGAGACAGCATTCAGCAAAGGAAAAGCCAAGTCTTTTGGTTCCTCTAGGCAGCTGATTCAGCCTCTTGCAGTATTTCTCTGTGTTCTGGAGTATGCTGGTAAAGCTCAGTTACACTCTGACTGCCTCTTGCTGCCTCTTTCATGTCCAATGCCAACCCTCTATGGCCTCTTTCATGTCCACCCTCTACGGTCCTAGGAAAAGGGAAACACTTTCTCCTGCTCTTGGCATTTCAGGCAGGTAAAAAGAGTCAGAGTAAAGCTGGGAATTCAGTGTTGGGCACAGCACCAGCACTAAGCATAGTGTGAAGACAGAACCATTATAGAAGAGAGGAGACCAGGAATAATTGTGCTCCCAGTGCTGTTTCTTGAAGTGCTCCATGGTTACGACAGTCACAAGTTGCATTAGTTGCAACAAAGCGGCATCAAAATACATTTTTAAATGCTGCTACATGTGGCTGCTGCTTAATTAGGGTCAAGATCACCCTCTATTCTACCCAAATACCTATCTATTGGCTTTCTACCTCTACCGTAGGCAACTAAATTTGGCTTCAAATTTTAACAACAGAGTAGATAGTAAAGGGAAGATATATAACAAAGTATGTCTGCATAAGATCCATGTCTTCAGGCAAATAGTGTCAACAAATTAAAATGAAAAACCTCTCTGTGCTGGCTACAGAGGCTCCCATATTCAAATTAGTTACTAAACAGAGTTGCACAAAATCCTTTTCAGACATTCCTATGTATGATTTTTGGTTTTCAGGGGGAGAAACTGAGGCAGCAAATATCTTTCCAAGGGCAGATAACACCACTTACTGTGATGGATAAAAGGTAGAAATTGCTTCCTCTAAACCTGTTGTAAAATAGTTACCACGACTTTTTCCTCTGCTGTTCTGTCAACACCACTTGGGGCTACAAAAGCAACCATTGAAGAGGACCATTAAGGTCACCACTAATCAGTCTCTTGGAACTTTCATACACCTGGGACATTTTTCCCTGATTTCCAGGAAGCTGCAATCTTTGTTAGATCTAATGAGCAACAGAGGCCAGACAATGATTGAGTTTACTGAAGAAAATACTCTGAAGTGGCTTTCAGAGGTGACATTCTACTCCTACAAAGGGGTCATCTAAAAAAATGCCTTCCAATGTCCAGTACGTTATTTCATGCTTTGTGTTGCCTCCAGACCAAGCTGACTCCCTTAATTTTTTATTATTTTTTCTTTTTAGAAAAATATACATTCAATACTACTGCTTTCTGTAAGTTAAACTCTTTAGTATTACTAAATTACGCAGAGATTACACCAAAGAGAAGCACTCTGCAGAGTAATACAGCAGCATGCTCCTGGTCTCAAAGCTTTCCACTGTGCTTGTCATCAGTGAGTATTGTTAGCGAGCAATAAAGGGCACACAGGGAGCTCAGCCTGCATTTGCAGACACACGTGTAGAATCCAGGTGTTCCAGAAGTCATTCAGCAGGTTAGTTGCATTTAAGAGGATGGAGGAAATAAAAATCATACTCTGTTTCCTTACGGATCTGAAGTTATTTTGCTGCATTGCAAAGCATTGCCTTTTGTTCCATTTATTATTTTTCTGGGCAGAATTTTTACTGAAGAAAGTATCTTTTAAAATAGCCAGCTTAAAGCTCTGGAAGTTTGCTTCTGAGCTCCCAATGGTTTTGTGCATTTATTCACCCAAGTGCTGCAGGCCAAATGCCTTGTCTCCTTCCAAAGGAATTCAATGAGCGCTTTGGTTTACATGACACAGACAATCGGCTCATCACATAATTCGCAACAACAGGGTGGCCTGCAGGCCTTCCCTGTGCCAGTGAACAATGCAGCCATCAGCCCCGCTAATCAGGCAGGCCTCCAACAGGCTTCACGCTGCGCAGAACCCTCAGAGCAGCAGCGTCTTCTGCATTGTCAAATCCCTCCCTATGACGCACAGTGAGGGGAAAGGCGCAGAATCCACACAGAAGGGACAGAGCCCATAGGGTCTCTCGGCCCGTTGTTTTGCTGGATATCAGCTACGAAGCAAAATCCTTCCACGACAAACCTGCGAATCCTCAACACCTGCATGAGAAGCAAATAGGTGAATGTATGCATCTACTCTAGCTTTTGCACCTAAACTGCAGGTATGAAGGAAGGAGAGCAAAGATGCTAGTTAGATGGATTTCTGGCATGTGATGGGAAGATGTCTGGTGGGAGCAAAAAGAGCAATTTGACAGCTCTGCACATGCCGTTCAATTGTCTATCTTCCTGCCTCCGATCAGAAGGGAAAAACAGCTGTCCTAGTATGTCACCCCAACTACCTCCAGCATCTAGTCAGACCACACTTTGGGCTTCCTCCATGCATGGTGCCTCTTGCTACTTTGTGACCATTTGTCTCCTGGCCCTCACTCCCACAAGCTACCTCACATTTTTATTCCATAGCTTTATATCTGTGCTGTGACATAGTGTCACTGTGCTCGCAATAAAAAAAGACAATCTCTGCCGAATGCAAGGGAGACTGACAATTTCAGGAAAAAATCTGCATTGCTACAAGTTAATATTAGTTCAGATGAGGCCAAAGGGAGATGTTTTACCTGGGGAACAGAAGATATGTGGACGTTCCATGGTACTTTCCTCCTTGTGGAGATACATTGCATCATTTCAGAACAGCAGCTACAGAACATCTGTCTGTTACCCCAACAGCATATTGCACCTGAGGAGAAATTTTACCGATGGTGATTGTGGTGTCCACTCAGAAGTATGAAACAGTTGGATGGACAGGAGGAGGAAAAGGAAATCAGGATCTCTCACCTCCAGGTTCTTGCATGCTTTCTATTTACCACTCATGACCATAGCTGTATCTACTTTGGACTGCTTTCAACCAAGAAAACTCTGCCAGAGCTACTCTACTGACAGTTTTCTTGCTATATCATAGCTGCAGACATATATTTTAGAGCCAGAAAGTGAGAAGCTGTTAGCCTAAGGGGAACAGAGACAACAAAGGCATAAAAGGATGTATTGGTAAGTTGTAGGGGAAAAAAACCCCACCACCAAAAACCCAAACAAATTTTTCTAATCAAAATCATCAAGTGAAAGAGAGAAAGGGTGCTAAACACAGTAGAAAGGTAAGAGACAGAAAAAACCTGTTCTCTAGCTAACACCATGGCATGTTCACATCAGGGAGTCTTTTGTCTAACCAGCAGCCTCCAGCCACTCCTTCGGACTGTGGCTGAGGTCTCATATCCACTTGTGGCAGCTAAAATAATCAAAACCATGAGATAGATCCCAAAGAGGCCTTGTCCCTTGATAGCCATTTTTCACAATCCTAGGTCAAGCTGTCTATGCCCACAGTGTAGATAGAAGAGCTTCACATGCTTTTGCTTTTCACCATCTTTCAGGGCCTGTGATAGCAGTCACTGCAAATGCATGTTTTACAACTAACCAACAGCCAGGAATGAAGGCAATACACTGCTGCACAGTGAAGGATGTACTTGCCAGTATCCTCCAACTATTGCACAAGTAGTAGCAGGGAGTTATACTACCATCTATTAAGGCTGTGTCTTTTTTCTTCCATTATATCTTTTTTTTTCCTTCCCCCCATCCCCCCCCCCCACTCAAGTTGGTTACCATTTGGGAGCACTTGGGCTAGTTTCCCCTGTCAACATCCGTCTCAGGCTGAACCTTTGTGGAACACTTCAGTCAAAATGATTCAGCCATTTCTGAACACACAAGTAGAAATACATTATTCCAGCCAATCTGAAAAATTTTGACAGGGTCTGCTTTGGGTCACAAAAATACTTTTTCCTAACCTTGTGAAAGACTGCCAAAGCCTGGGTGAGTTACAAGCCTTCAAAATGTCACAGTTCATATACCCTCAGATAAAAACCCAGCTAGGAAAACCTCTGAGGGTTCTGTCTGAACTGGATACGCTTCATTTTCTTGCAAAGCTTAGTACTCCACAGACTGCACAAGCAGAGACTAGCTGGATACGGCTTCTATGGAGACCCACATAGTGGCAGCTTCAGATGAGGGTGGGTTTGAGGCATCGCTCTGGCAGAGATGGGATTTTGTGCAAATCAGTTGTGGAAACCTCTCTTTGCAGGCTCAAAAAAAACTCCAAATCAAAAAGTCATGAACTCAACAGGAGGACTTGTGTGAGACAAAGTTCACAAGTTAGAGATGTTAGGATGAAAGATAGTTAAGGAATGTTAAATATAGTTAAGAAAACTTTCTTTTTATTAGACAGACCTATGAAATTCCTTAGTCGCGTTCTAACAGATGTAGCTGATTGTCAGACTTGGCTGGTAGCAAATTCTGCTGTATCTTTTTGGTAAACAACTATCTGTTCAGACTGCTTATAGCAGCAAGACACAAGCCCAGCTTCTATTGGAAACATAAAATGTTTATCCACCACCTGCTAGGAAGGCTTTTGTTACTTGAAATTTGTCTTTCGAGCTCTGTGGAAAGCAAGTATGTATTCTAAATGTATTTTCAAATAATGAAGCAGTTTTGATGCCTTAAAACATGTTTTCTTCAAAATAAATAACAGGTTTTATCACTGGAATTGACTTTTAAATGTTTATAAAAAGGTTCAGGATGAACACCCTAGAGAGAATAAGTTTCTCAATTCTCAGAGAGCCAGACTGTAAATCCCTTACCGCCAATGGCAAACAACTACTCACATGCATAACCCTGTGAGCACTTGTGTGACAATTCTTCACCGACAGGAATTAAGCCTCCGTATTTCTAGCTCAGTACAGCAGAAAATGGTAACCATCAGTATATGTCTTCCCCTTGACATTCTTCAAAACGTGCAGAACACATCAGCCTGGAAGGATTTCAGGATTTAAAAAAAAAAAAAAAAAAAAAAATCACCAGAAACCAGCATTTGCTGGAGCAAAAGTTAGATGCTCTTTCCATGGAAAAGAATTTTTTTCGATAGCATGCTGGACACAAGTACCTTGTGCTATACAGGAAGCATAGAACCATCAAAAGCAAGAAGTACTGGTCTGTCTTGACTTGGGCTGAAGGTGAGCCAGTCGGTATGGGAACGGGACACCCTGAACCCTCTGCCACCAGACCCCAGCAGCCATTGTAATTTATAATGGGACCCTGGCAGTGGAGAATTTGAAGAAGAAATAATAGCATATCAGCAAACATTTATCAAAAATGGCATCATTAAAACATTGGAAAGGGACTTTTTTTTTTTTAGAATTCTTCATCAGCTCTAACAGAATTCTCTCCTGCATACTGGCAGTGCTATTAAAAAGAATAGATTTGTGGATTTTAGAGCCAGAGGAGAACATTGTTAGCAATTTTCTCTGACCTAAATATACAAAATCACATCCAAATAAAATACTTTAAAAATAATGCCATTAAGGTCGCATAATCCAGCATTCAAAAGTCTCAAAATGGCAGTATTAAGGTTGCCTGCATGACCTTAATTCAGCAACCCTTAATTCAGCCTCCCTCTGAGTCGCATTATGTGACTGCAGAGAATGGACAAGGCCCCTTAAATAGGTAGCTAATCAGCTTCTACTTTTGCCCTTGCTCGACTTGTATCCCAGAGAAGCAGCTAACACATATCACGTAAACCCAGCCCCAGAACTGCCTGTCATTTTACAGGTCATTACAGGCCCAGAGCAACACTCAGTGACCCCAGGCCACAGCACTCACGGGGGATTCAGAAACAGTATCTCAAGGCTGAAACTGAAGGAACAGGAAAGGCACAGGCCAGATATTTAGAACTTTATTGAAACTTGACTGCCATCTAAAGAGCCTAAGTCCAAAACTTGGAACCTCTGCATCACCACTTTTAACCTGTTGTGCCTGCTCTCCTTTATTGGTAAATAAAGCACCTGCTTCTAGATATACACAAAAGAGCTTATGTACAGGCAGCACTACTCTTCTCATAACTACACTCCAAATGAAACCCTGTACTTACACTTCCAACCTCTGTGGTCCACGGTGGTAATATACTCATAAATAACTACAGTGGCCAGAGGGAGGGGTGGTGTGCCTGCCTCCTCACTCATCATGCTCTTTAGCACACCGGTCAGACCAGTCACATCATGCTGAAGAGCCCTGGGCCTCAAGGTATCCTTTCCCTAAGTGCATTTGCACACATCTTGGAAGAATACTTCCATTGCATCAAATCAGCATTTTTTGAGCTGTCACACACGTCAACAACAGGACTGGATGTTTTGGTATCACAGCACAATTACTTTTTGTTTCCACAGCATCCAACTCAACGTAGACCAGTATGTTCTTTCCTCAGTTTCAGACACACATTCTAGATGGAACAAGGTAAATACTAAACCAGAAAAAAGGGAGTCCACCTTTGGATTTTCCAGCATCCCTTAATATAACCTAATCTGAACCCAGGAGTCATAGCTCAGAAGGAGGATGTAAAAGAACTTGCTTCTGTAAAAGTACAGCAAGTAGTGAACTTCTAGTCCTTTAAGTCAGCTTTGATAATTCAAACATTTCAGATATAAATGTATCTTGATACAGCCTTCCCAAAGAATATGTCCCTGCTGCATAGTGCAGTGCCATGCAAAGACACACAATCTAGCAAACCTGCGTTTTCCAACTGATAAACCAAACAGCAAAGACAGAGGATATACTAATGGCTGTTCCTTATGCAGGTGCTGGTAAACAGCAGATCAAAGTACAGTGGCTTTCCTAAACTTGGAAGCTGTCAAAAAACATCGTCCTTTCACTCCTTCCAGTGCCCATAGGCCTAGACAAGCCAGAAACAGCGTTTCTACAAAGATTTCCTGCTCCGCTGCCCAGTTTCTGACTGTATATCCATGCAACCTAATCCTCCAGCTGCTGTGCTGATGAGGACAGGATCTCTGAAGGCTTTGGATACCCCAGGCAGGTAATTCCTGAGGTAATTCTGAAAGCAAAACAAAGTGACAGTCTGCTTCCTTATCTGTTTTTCTAGGAAAATTATGTTTTACGGCCAATTCTGTCCTTACATACTGACTATAAAATTAACTTATTAGCTGACTCAACTCCATTTCGTGTGAAGGATTGAGAAGGATTGCCTCCAGCCCTTGTCCCTTTAACTCTAATTATCAAGTGTATACCAGATTAAATTCAGAATGAAGTAGCCGGGTCAGGCAATCTACTTAAAGTTTAATGGAAGTTAATGATTCATTGATCAAACTCATTTATGTCTAATTAAAGCTTTCCTGCATTATAAAAGACAAGGGGGAAGTTTTATAATGCAACTCACTCCCTCTCTGAGCATGGCGGATTTGCCGTAGAACTGAATGGAAAATTCACAGCATCTGTCTTTCCCATGTACATGGTTTGGCAACAGCCCTGTAGGTTTAAAAGTGTAATTATTTTAGATGACTTCACAGAACGGACGGGGTTTACGCAATGCAGACAAACACAATACTGATATCCAGCTGCACGCAGCCGGACTATTAACTAAAGCTTGTATGCACCAGCTCACAACAGCGAAGTCCCGGGAGCTTAATCAGAACCAGACCTGCGTGTGGCTCTCAAGCACAAGCCTCACTGGCACCAGGCAGCAGTGACGTTAAGCTTGAGAGGGAGAGGAAAGCTTCCCACTGCATGTGGATTCGCTTTACACACTGCTCACACTTCAAAGCTGGCAAAGCAACAGAGCCACCCAAAGCACGGCACAGATAACATTCAACGTTCAAGCATAAACGAGAGTGACAGGCAACCCACTGCAACAGTTAGGTTTTATTCCTTCCTCCACTGACTGTCCCTTCTTATTAAACACTTTCCAGACATCATCATGTATATAAGCATGTGATCACACTACAGTGCCCCTAATGAGGAGCTATCCACCAGATCATTACTTTTGGAACATGTATTAAAGACAGTATAATTAATCAGGAATACCATGGCCTACCTACATACTTATCATTCTGTTACATGGTTTTAAATTTTATACTATTCAGGTGAAGAGGAATAAAAAAACCACAACGAAACACCTTTTTACAGTCTCAAGCTGCCAGGGTACAGAAAGAGCTTTTCCCCCCTACCCCTCCATAAATTGGAATGGTTGGTCCCTCACATGTTACATAGCATTATTCAGTCTTTAAAATTATTCTTTCCAAACCTTTTTTGATGTATAGATCCTCAGTTGTTTACCAAATACAGTATAAAACCAGTTGACCTTGCATATTCACGGACAGTTTAAACAGATTTGTGTCAGAGTGAGCAACAGGTTTTCACATGATGGAAGGATACCACTTTCTCCCCTCTCCAACAGTATTCTAGTTATATGGCATATTGCAAATTTGTATCAATGTCTAATGACAGCTTGTTGACCTATTCCTTCTGCTTCTTGCTCATTAAATTGTGGTGGAGTGCATATTTCACTGTCTTCAAAAGTACATTTCTATTTTGCATTCCTGATTGTCCAATATAATTGTACTTTAAGTAACATGTACTTTCACCCACTGGAAAGTTAATAGGAATGGCTGCTTATACATTAAATGGATACCACCACCAAAAAATGCTCAACTTGTCCCAAAGAATCATTCTGAACCATAACCAGACATAGTTCATGGATGTCTACCAGAAAAAGCAGCAAACTTTGGTCTTTCATACTTTTTGAGCTGTAGGTCTCCCTACCCTTCTATTCAGCCCTGGAACACCAGGGCAGCGCGATATCCAGTACTCTGCAAGTTGCAGAAGAAACAGGACTTTGGTAGCATCTCTTCTCACTTCCAAAGTGTTTTGCCATATATCTCCCTTGTTTTTTGCAGTTTTCTTATATAAAGCTTTAACATTTTAACCCACAGTTTAACAGCAGCACATGGCTGTTGGCATATGGCAGTAAGATATGGCTTAATCTCTATTTCTATGGTAAATTGTACAGACTCACGATGAATACACTGAGGTCCATTATCTTAAATTGTACTGTTTGATACTCTATTTCTGTCCAAATAATTTTTCTTCATCCACAACAGTTCCAAATCCAAGAAGCCAGTCAGTTCCCAGAAGTCTATAGAGCATCTTGTAATAACGAGGCTGGTTGTATGATTTGCAGTGTAAAGGTAATTTCCTACTTTTTTTCCAAGGTCTGTTAGGAATGGCTTGTATTTTCATTGTTTCTTTTTTGCTGCTTGGCCTATGTATAATTTAACTGTAATTAAATCAAATGACAATTGTAATTTAATTTAATTGCAATTTAAACTGCAATTGCAATTAATTCCAAGATCTCTGAAAGACTTTGTCAAGTTTGACTGACATATGGCCTCTCTGGACTTCTGGAGACTGGCTTTGATTTCAAAATGGTCATACGCATAGCTGGGGGGACAGGGGAGGGGAACTTCTCAGTGATCTAGGTATTATGACCCAACTGGTTTATGTATAATGCCACATACACTCAAACCATCTTCATATTTCCAGTAACCTTGAAAGACAGGTGGGGTTTATCCTAGCTGTCAGACTATTCAGGAAGAATGATGTACATGAATACCTGTAAATCTTTATTTTGTATATTGTTCACCATTTTTTTTCAGTCTCTTCCTTACAGTTCACACATAACTTTAATAACATGAAAATCAGAAAGGAACCACACAAAAAGTGGAAATAAGGATACATGACTAAGAATGAATGAGGGAGAAACAGAGCCCATAAGAATAAAATCAGAAAAACACAAAATGAGTTACAACTAGAAAGGAACATAAAAGGCTCTAAGAAAACTTCACTGATTGCATCAGAAACATTTCTATCTTATTTATTGAATATAGGGGAAAGAATAGGAAAAAAAAATAGGTGCATGGCATACTGTGGAAAAACAACAAATAAGGTATGACACAGACAAGGCTGAAATACTGACCTTTCCGCTCTCTTTTTAGAATGACAACTGATATTAAAGGGAAGAGAAGCATGGACCAGAATAAGTAAAGAACATCTTAAAAGCATGAAGGCAAGATAGATATTTTCAATGCAGCTAAACCTGATGAAGTTCAGGTCAGGAACCAGCTAAATCCATCCCTAATAATTCAGAAGGCAAAAGTGTCTCTGAGAAATAAAGAAAAGCAAAGCAGCACCAGCAGTGCGCCTGTCTAAAGAAACATTCCAATATACATTACTCAGGCTAGGTCCAGTGCTTAGAAAAACACCAGTAAAGTATACTTAAATTACTGGTTACTAGGACTAAGAAGATAAGTGGCTAATAAAAGAAATAATAAAATAAGGATAAATCACATTATTCCAGTTTAACTTGCTATATTTTTTAGGATTATTGGCCTGGATAATAGGGAGAAAAGAACAGATGACATTTATGCTCTTTACTTAAACTTTTTCACACACCTGCATGATATTCGTGTAGCAGGAAAATATCATTCAAAGGAAATGTCGGTGCATGAATACCTGATTTTAAAACACACTCAAATACTGATTAGGAATTTTCAGTCTCAAGCTGGGCTTTGACGGGATCTGTAGTGAATCCAGTGCCAGCCAGTATTTTCAGTAATAACTTAAAATGAAATAATATATATATATTTTAAGTATTTAGTGCAGTCTCCTGCTGAAAAGGATTGTTAGCACCTCAGAAACGAAGTCAGAACCTAGAATGACAGGAAAATTTAGATTGGAAGGGACCTGAGGAGACCTTTAGTCCAACTTACTGTGCAAAGAATCAGACCAGGTTGCTTAGAAAGGTTTTCAAGATTTGACTGGCAAAAGCCAAGTACAGAGCCAGCAGAAACTGCAGTCACAGCACACCATAGGCTATTTGTTCCACTGTTCTCACTGTGAAAATGTTTTCCGTCATATCCAGGCTCAACCTTTTGTATTTCCACTTACACTCATTGTCTGTCATCCTCTCACCTCTGCAAAGAGCCTCACTCTCATCGTCTTGATGACCTTCTCATTGATGTGGTGAGGAAGCTTCAAGGTCTCCACAGTCCCATTTAAACATAGTTCTTCTCCCCCTCACTGCTCTCCCTCAATCCTAAAAAGGAAAAATGTAAGAAAAACGTAAGGTTTTAGAGCCTGGAAGATCAACAAATGCACAAATACAAGTTAGGAAGTAACCTAGGAAGGCAGCAGTGAGCAGTGCTTCAAATAGTGACAGCTGTTGCACTGTATCAATACGTGTGCCACATAAAAGACATTAATGTGCTGCGCTTGGCATTTGTGAAACTTCGATTGAACTCAACCCTGAGTCACTATTTGGTTTACCAGAACTGAAGAGAGATGGATATGGACTGGAGACTATTGTGGAACTAATACAATTCACAAATTTGGAGATAAACTCTGTTAGGAAAGACAGGTTGGAGGAAGAGAGAAAATACTGAAGAGGGACATGGAAACAGTTTCCCATAGCTCAGAAGGTAGAACTCTTCCAGTATCAAGGAAAAAGAGCAACACTCCCCGTGCATACTGTGATCATGAAAATAGAAATATACTCTAAGACAAAACACATTAGAGTAGATAGCATGAAAGAACATTTAACTGAAACTTTCACTACAAGAATAATCAAGTGGTAAATCAGGCTGCAAAACAGGGCCATGGAATCTACATCACTGCAACCTTCCAGCCAAGGGTACGCAAATACATCAGGTTAGGGACTGTCATCCCCATGTCAGGGCAGAGAGGAACAGCAGATGACATCTTGTAGTCCTTCCTATTCAAAGAGTGAAAAATTTTTACAAGTTTGATTGATGATTCAGATAGTCCCCTATTCTAAATAAAATCTAAACAAGAACACGTTTGTGAAGTTTTGATGTCATTAAAAGCAGCCAAGGAAACACTGGTCAAAAGCAACATCTTCTATGATGCTTACAAAATATACATTTTCAACATAAATATTTTCCCTTAGAAATTTCTTGTCGTTCACTGTGTCCTTATTACATCACTTTCTTGTTAGCAGAACTTTACTTTGGCTTTGCTTGATTATTTTTTTTAGCATATTTTGTCTATCCTAGCTTATTCACTGATATTCTATAGTTTGTTTATCATTTTTGTCCTTTTTTCTTTGAGAGCGAGTCTTGACATATTTATTTCTTTTTTACAGAAGGTGCTTCTCATAGCTTTACAATGCATTATATTTTCTTGTTTGTCCAGAGGCTTGATTTTTTGAGGTTTTTTTCTTAAGTGCACTTATGCAGCATTCATACAAGAAAAACCATATAATCTTATTCTTTGCATAATACGCTTCTCTAAGAATTTTTTTCTTTTCTTTCCAAGCTTGCAAGCTTTGGTAGATCTTTTCTCTTATCACAGTTGTTTCATGTGACTTGCTATACAACTTCATATGTGTATGTCTGCAGACATCTACAGCTTGGCACAGATGATGCTTGTTTTCAAAGCATTTCCATTTAAATCATGTATCTTTTGGCCCTAGGGAATGGGATCACAATCTTTGCAACAAGGGACTGAGATACTCTCTAATTCCAAAACATCATACATGTGGTACAGACCACAAGTGAAGAAAAATTGGAGACTGAATAAATTGCCAAGTATAAGAAAGGAATGGTGAACTATTTAGCAAAGGAACACCCTCAGCCCCCCTAATGGGTCCACCGGGAGTTGCTCAAAACGATTGGCCAGTCAAGCTCCAAAGGGCACTCTACCAATGAGAGACCCATTTACTACCTGGAAGTCCTCATCCTGCACCTTACCATGGCTTCTAATGGATGATACCAATAGGGAACTTCTTATAGATTATTTCTTATCACAAATAAGTTTGACTTTTATAGATAGATATTCATATGATAACATTAATGACATAATTTTAGTTGCTTTGACACAGTATTTGAAAACTTTCCTTTTGTATATCTTTTCCACTGCACTTCTGGCAAGCAGAAAGCATTCTGGAATACAATTAAGATCCTACAAGAGACCTTACCTGCTCCCAGCACATCTAGGAGCATAAAACCCTCTCCACCCATTAAAGCAAGATGCAACTGCTTTTATCAAACTCTTAAAGTGAGTTTTTTCCCTACTGCGAGCCAAAGACTAATTGCTACAAACATAGCACCCTTTTACATTTATCTGCTTTATTCTTTTGGGAGAATGGTAGAAAAAAAAAGTCATCTTCATTGTATTTTATTTGTTTTTGTAATAACTCCAGTATCTGATAAACCATACCTGCAGAAAGCTGACTCACTTTGGAAACTGTGTTCAATATATTTATATAAAATATAAATAAATAAATATTGTGAACACACAAACAGTGTTCAATACAGTAAAAAATTCATGCATTTAGGGGTTTTATTCCTTGTCCTAAGTGTAATTTTCTCTCTCATCAGGCCATTCCTGGAAGGATTTACCTGAGGTATTTTCTCAGTATAGTAACAGTTTGCTCCATCCTTGGATGCCTTCTCTTGGGTCCTGTCCACTGCACATACACCTTTCAAGTAACAGTGCTGTGCTTCTGCTTTTCTTTGGAGAAAAGGACCCTGTAACTTAACCACATTTCTCAGTGTGATGTTATCCCATGGAGCCTTGATACCCAGCAGGCTTAAGCTTAACAGCTCCCCTTAGGGAGTCTTGCATAATAAAGGTATGCAGCAGCTTTCTCAAAACAAAGTATCCATAAAAACCGCCAAGGCACTCAAAGCCATTTAAAGAACAGCTTTCTGTGGGCAGTCTCTTTCTTATTTTCAGCATTCCTCTTAACACCATAGGGTGACATGACTTCAGGACAGGCTCTTTTGAAGATGGCATTTCTATGCACCTGATCTTAGTGCGCCCACTTCACCTTGCTGGCATTAACTCCCCTACATCCATTTCCTCGCTTTCCACCCAATTTTCTGAGCTCTGACTCCTCAACATTGTCATTCAGCCAGGAGATGCCATTCAAGGGTAAGACAGCTTTCAGTGCAAAAAAAAAAAAAAGAAAAAAAATTCCAGTGCAGCTCTCTATCAGAAGAGTCCATAAATGTATGTGCAAAGCTGCAGGTGACCTCCTGTCACACAGCTGCTGACACACTTTCGACTTTCTTCATGTTCTGGAAAACAAGCCACTCTTTGGTTACCGCTTTGCTAAGGGCAGCTGGGGGAAAAAAACCCTAAAAAAAAGCCAACAGCAACAACACCAAGACCACCCAAAAAACCCAAAAACCAACAAACAAAAAAATGCCAACAAAAACAAATCAAAGACAAAACACACACCAAAACAAAACCAAAAGGCAAACTGGTACTTATGAAGTTCCAGTATTTGGAATGTAAACCTCTGTGCCTTTCATTTTTAAGGAGACTTAGATGTTACATTTGGAGAAGTTAGCATAGAATCATAGAATGCATTAGGTTGGAAGAGACCCTTAAAGACCATATAGTCCAACCCCCCTGCAGTAAGCAGGGGCATCATTACTAGATGAGGTCGCCCAGAGCCCCATCAAACCTGACCTTGAATATCTCCAGAGATGGGGCTTGCACTACCTCTCTGGGCTACCTGTTCAAATGAGCATCTGGGAACCTGATCTGCGAGAAATATTCAGAGAACACTGATCTCTGTAAGACCCTATAAAAATGTTAGGACTGTCCTGCCTGAATTTTCTCTCCCAGTGGGTACTGTTAAGTTACTTAGGAGCACCATAAACAGAACTAAAAGAATAAGCACTTTCTGGCTTAAGTAAATAAAAAAAGACGTGGAAGTTTTCTGAAATTACTGAAGTGGTAGGAAAGCAATCAAAATCATGAAAAACCCACAAACCACCAAATCACCACCACTTTTACATTCTAGAAAATCTCAACTGAGCAGCTCACATGGCCAGGAAGGAAAAAGCAAAAGGGCAGAAGCACTGATTTACCATCCCCTAAGTCTGATAACAAGTCACTTCAATGGTTCAGAGCAATCGTGAGGGCTTAGCAAAACAGCAAGACTTCCCTGACTGGAATCCTCCTATATTATGAGACGTGTAACAAAAACATATCCCCTACCCTGCAGAGGTTTACCACAAACCGGAAGATGACCGGAGACACAAGCACATTTATTGACTGATAGAAACGCAGAGGGACAAGCAAGATAGCAAGAGAGAGATGCTCTTTCCTGAACTTCACTGCTGAAAAAAAAGTTAAGTATCTATAAGGTGCATATTTTCTAGTGGAACAATAGGAAAAAACAAACCAAAATTAACCATAATCTGTAGCGTCTATGTCATCTTTGGAATATGGCTGAATATGAGCCAAATAGAATAACTATGTTTTAATTAAGATTTAAGCACAATTCGCAGGCAATATTGAGGAAAAAAAAATAGCAGTGATCTCAAACAAGGCAGTTTCAAAACACAAAATAACAACTATCCTTAAAAACAGCATTTAATTTTCTTCTTGGAGGAAACTTAAGCAGCTATGGAAATTCTTGAACTACAATATTTAATAGTAAGTAGTACATTTTTTTCATGAACAGTAGACCTAGTGAAATCTGTCTTCTTAAAAATTTTATCTTTCCTACACAGGACATCACTTCCTATCTCAATACCAAATCATATCCTCAGCCTTCCTACAAAACTTCCTCTGTAGGTAAGAAGTCAGAGATTCCCATCCCTCTTTCAAAAAAGCTTTGTCAAAACTGGCTAAAAAGGGCCCACCTATTTCTAGGGTCAGAAAAGCAGAAAAAATAAATTTAAAAAAAAATAAATCACATTATCTGATATTCTCAAAGAAACAGGATATAACTGAGAAGGTTCCTAAACTCTCACACTTCATTGCAGTCTTCCTCCTTGAGTGACTGCAGTATATAAAAATATGTACCTTGGCCTGTAAGGGAAGCAACCAATGCAGTTATCACTCCAAGCCTCAGCCTGGGTCCTGTTGAGCTTCACAGGGCTGGGAATCGGGAGTCGTCCTCTCACAGGACCGTACTTGTGGGTCCTGCAACCCAGCAGTCTTTGCCAAACAAACAGCCTGGGGTTTTTTAGCCCACTGCCCTGTTAACTAGCAGACACAGTCACCACAAGCCTGCTTAGACTTTCCGATTTTTAATGCTTTCAGACCGAAGTATAAGTTTATCACTAGCTTGTTCCAGAATGACGACTCCTGTGGCTTTAGTGTCTAAACTTTAAAGTAGCACTACTATACCCCTGTTAAAACAACCTACCTTTGAAAGATTAGTGACATACACGATTTTAAGAAAATTCTGATGTGAAGATCAAAACCAACTGTAGTACCCAACGGTTATGAAGCATTTCAGAAAAAATTAATAGGCTTCAAGCAAAGGCATTGCCACAGTGAATAATCACCCATGTATGTTTTAACTTTAAGCCCATTAATATCAGCTACATGGTTGAAAAGATGGATGCTGATTAATTAATAACCAGTTGTAGTTTCTTATTACATTGTAAAACCAAAGACCATATTAATTTAAAATTAGGTGGCTAAAAATCATAGAAAAAGCACCAACTCCTATACATTAATTACAAAATGTCTAAGTTTTCTCTTTTCCTGTTGTATCTACTGTCACATAACCAAAGGCTAAAAGGTCCAATCTTCCTCCCTACAAAGTTTCTAGAGATGGCAATTTGCTTTCATCAGATATATGAGCAACTAGTACAGGAGGGTACTTCTACCCACACATAAAGTCATAGATGGTCACATAGCCAACAAAATTTAGGTAGTCTTCAGCCTGCTAACTTCTTAACGTTGAGTACGCTCTTTGAAATTCCCTTTAAAATTGTATTTGTAGTTTTAACATAGGGAAGGAAGAATAAGAGTTATGTAAATTTCCAGCAAAGCAAAATCACAAGGATGGTCTAGACAATTTTATTGCAACAAGTATCTGACATGACCAGGAATGTTGTAGCATTACAGCCAAATGAAAAACTCTTTCAAAGGACTGCAGTATGATGGACTGCAGTCATGAAGTTGTGGGTGTGGGAAGTAGAAAGCCTGCGGCATACTAAGATGGAAAGCATATGGATAGAAAACAGATTTCACGGAAAAGCCTTGCCAGGAGAGATTAAGATAACTGGTTTTGACATTAAAAAGTAGGATTTAAGTTCTAAGGTCCCACCTGAATTCAGAACAGGTTTCTCCTCTCTTCTAACACAAAAGGGAGTGAGTCTGCTTTCTTCTAGTCTTAGAGTTGCACCCATCTTGGGAACAATCTTCAGTCTTGATAAATAAACATTATTGAATAAAGTTGAATTTTTGTGAGCTTTATTTTGTTCAATAAATGTTTCCTGTTAAATTCTGGAGGTTTTTCAGATCTTCAAGACTAAGCATGAGCAATCTTGAAATTATCACTACATCTACAGAGAGTTTATGCCAGCTGTTTTCAACTGGAGAGCAGATTGCAGTAAAATCTCCTACAGTGCTCTGAATCTCAAAAGTGAGCACAAGATAATCATTCTCACCTGTCCTTGCTGTTCCCAGAGAAAAGGCTGGAGATAAGGGGAAAATAGGAAAAAGGAACTGCAGTAAAGATGAGAAACAATCAGCATTGTATCTGTCAAAAGAAAAAGGAAGAAATCAAGAACAGGTATTTCTCCAGGAAAAGAAAGTATACCTGTGTAACAAACACTGGGTAAAGAGACAAACACCTGTAGCTGGAGTGAAAAAAAAAAGATATAAAAGATATTCAGTTACTATCTGTATTAAAAGATCCAGTTTCCAACTTGAAGGAAATTCTTCATGGAAATGCCTATGCTGTACATGACAGTGAATACGTGCCCTATGTCACGTATGGGATAAAACGCATTTCAGAGAAAAGTCCTTTAAGAAAGACAACCACACCCAGTCGTATGGATGATATTTACATACACACACCTCTCAAATAGGTCCATTAAGTGCTCCAAGATCCTGAGCTACACAACCACAGTATTGTGATAGCTTGTAACCGATGGCCAGTACATATGTGTCAGGTTAAGTCATCCTGCCAGGAAAGCACTGTGCCCAAACCTCGTGGGACCACAAAGGATAACAAAATAGAAAAGACCAGCAAAACAAGCTTCCTCAGTGGTAGGAAGCACTTAAGGCAGAATAACAAGAACAGGGCATGCAGATGGAAGAAAGAAGCTTGAAAGACTGGGGCAAAAAGGAGCCAAAGTGTCACTTTCTAGACATCACACAGTCAAAGTGTAAGATACCATCAATGTCACTGACTGTTTGGAGTTTAGACAAAACTTAACTTACAGCATTGAATATTCTTTCGGTGGCCACATTTGTGTTCCACTAGGAAGGGTGTATCTGCGTTGCTAATACTGAAATTGTGACTCAAACATCATTCTTGTCACTCTCTTCAGACTTGAAGCACTAATTTTCTGCATCAGAATGTTTTAATACATGATGCATTACAGGAAAAGATGAAAGAATATAACTGCATTAGAGAATACAATATCTTAATAAGCTTTTAATGATATTTAGTCAAAAGTACTTTCAAACAATTGTCATATAAGATCTGTATCTACTTGTTCTCTGGGTAATTGCTGGGTTTTGTGGGGTGTTTTTTGGTTGTTTTGTTAAAGAAACAAAAATTACCTATCACTCTCCCACTACAAGGAGAAAACTTTAGAAAGCACACCAGACAATCCCAACACCCAACCCTTAAGTTCCTTTATGAGCATATTCTTAATCTAACAAACCAATCCTATTCAGAACAACATACATCAGAATTACTGTGGATTATAATCACAAAGGGTTCTTGTTGCCTGATACCATTTGAACATGTAATAACACAGAAAACTCATGTTTTTTCATGTTAACTGAGAAACCTTTATCAAGAAGGAAAAGATAAGGTCAAAAAGGTAAAAATTGATAGATGCTTTCCTTTGTTGCCTATCCATACACACCAATTCATGATTTAGTGGGCCACATGGCACCTACTTAGAATCAGTACAGGCTTAGTACTGTTCAGAAAGGACATGATCTGCAAATATTATAGGTACAGATGTTGGAAGCCTCATAGCATTACCTAGAAATACAGAACTATAAAACGTGGAACTTTTATTGTGTGTGTTCAAGTAAAAATCAAAAAAATCAATCTTAAAGGAATCCAATAAAATTGCTTTTAGATTATAACATCTTTCACAGCAAAATGAAAACCAAAAAAAAACCCCATACAGCTAATTACTCTTGTGAATTATCATAGGCAGAAAATAGATGGTGAAGAGTCCCCATAATAGGAAAAATTGGCTGGACCTCTTTTAAAGGCCTCAAAAGAGAATGACAAAAGCTTTCTTTGTTTTTACAGTTCTACTTCAATCCCCCAAGCTTTGCAGTCTCCCTCCAGGCCTGTCTCAATGAATGCTGTTGAAATTAGTCCGTTTAAAAGATAGGTTGAGCCATTTTCACATTGACTTATATAAAGTAATTTTTCTGTTTTATTAGTCACATTAGCATTCTATTGCCCTTTAAATGTCACAAGTTCAAGAGCATAGCTGTACATATCCTGGAAATATTCCTGTTTGATGTAATAAAACAGAAAGCTACAATTTCCTGGGACAGATAAGGTGACAAAAAGAGGGAAACAAACAGGGCATAACAGCATGGAGTAAAACAACAAGCAGTAAAGCAAAATTGTTTCCAAGTGAAGGAGGAGCAGGATTGTTACTAGAAGCAGAGATTTAGAAAGGCTTGTTTGTGTTGTCTCTTTCGAAACACGTGAAACATCTGATGAAGCTGACACTGACTCTACCTCACAGAAAGGAAGAAAAAATGACACTGCACTCCCTTCAGACATATTCCCTACCCTATTAGATACCTTTGCAAAGCCAAATTGTAATGGCAACTACTCTCATTTGTTAGTGGTGATTTATTTCAAAGCAGAAACCTGCAAAATTCCCTGTCTGCATCTTATCTAACCCAAAGCTTTGTCAAGGTTATCAAGGGCAATGTGAAAATCACAAGCTGGTTGGAAAGAGTTCTTGGAGGTCAAATGATTTTTGAAGTCTGCAGGATCTGACCTATCATCATCTACTGCCAAAGGCACTATAGGGGATTAAAAAAGAAAAAAAAGAAAAATGAGAAATGTTGAAGTGTGCTAAAGAGTCTGTTAAAAAAGATATAAGACTGAAAAATAGTACAGTGAAATCAAAGTAGTTATCCTTATACCGTGAACTTCTCATTTTGGAATCCACTATATGTTATTGGTGTTGCATTGTGAGTCCCTTGGGTTAAGCACTAAGGCAAACAAGCCTGCAGCCAGCAGCCCTTTAGAGCTTTGAACAGGGTACATGTGGCTTTGAGATACCACCTGAATCACAAAGTCCAATGACCTACACAGAAAACCAATGTATAATTAGATTTTTTCCCCCCAAACTGCCATGAAAACTTTGTCCCTACATGTTACCATAGCTCATACTACACAATCTCCCACCTTCTGGTAAACACAAGGCTCATTATTGTGACTTCTGAATGTCTACTGCAATGGACCACAGGAAGAGACAATTCTGTTTCTGTTACCAAGTGTCACAGGTCACCACAACTACAACTGACTCGCTAGATAAAGTTCTCAAATTACCTTAAGTGGTAAGCATGTCCCATGGTACAAAGGATGCAAATTTCTCCTCCCCTCTCCCTCCCTCCACCCCACAGAAATCCTTGCCAAGCTCATTAAGGAAAGGCCACATGCATCTACAAGGATGCACACAAGGACTTCCACAGCTACACAGCTCCTCAGCAAATTTTTAAACTTTGTGTGTTACAGCCATATCACAGCACCTGAACTGCACCCACACCAACAAACTCATGGTAGCTTCAGTGCTCTCCCAGAGGTGAGACACAGTGTGGGGAGAGGGAGTGAGGAGTACCACAGCAATACAGGATCTCCTGTACAGAAATCCCAACACCTGTGGATGTAGCTGACCTGTGTGATACCTGCTGTCAGCGTTAGATGGAAAAAAATGAGTGACTGACAGTCTGAAGATCCAGCTATGGCTCTGGGGGCACAGGGAGTCCAGCAAAGGAGAACACAGCACAACCTGCTCCCAGCAGCAGGTATGCCTACTCAAATGGAAGCAGAATCTTGCAGTACTTGCTTAGTATTCCTACCTGGTCTTATAGCTGGCAGATTGTCACCACAGTCCTGAGGGTACAGCAGGCCCTCAGCTGTGTAGAGACAGTGACCCTGTTGGGAGGCATGGCCGAGCTGCTGCAGATGCCACACAGCAAGGACTTTGCAAGCAGTACAGTTCCACACATGGCAACAGGCAAAGGAGAAACTCATCTGCCATTGCTGCTGACATGCAGCCAATGCCATGCACCCTTGTAAAAGGGGCCTTGGTGCACAAGACACGAGTGCTACTTAAGCAGAAGGCTGTTTATAAGAAAACAGAGCGATGCAGATGGCTGCAGAAGAATGTTGAGGCATGGGGATCTTTCTGTGTATGAGAAAGCCAGTCCTCAGGTGGAAGCCACTCAGGGAGAGGGCTTTCTCTGACCTAATAGGAGCTCAAACCTCCTCACCAAAATTTGGCCCTGGCAACAGGGAGAGGGCTTTCTCTGGCCTGATAGGAGCTCGACCCTCCTCACCATTATTTGGCCCTGGCAGCCATAGCCTCAACACCGTATTTAGGCAGTGCAAGTGAATAAACCATCTGGAAACTATTGTATATCATCTTGTCACAGTAAGTGGTGGAGCAGTTAGCGGCTGAAAACACGACTTCTAGTCATGCCCTACGATTTAGACTATCCTGATCCATTTCTGGCTTACATGTAGCACAGAGCTTCTTAATGAGTCCAGCATAATACTGAAGAAAGAGCTGGGCTCAGCTGTTCTGCACATGCTTTCTTCCCCAAGTCCAACTCACTGAAAAATTGGATGCAAGCGCCTTCTAAGAAACGATATAAATGTTTTCATTCATGATGCCCCTCAGAAAGTTCTTTCCTTGAAGCTGTGATGACTCTTCCCTTGCAGTCTGTTGGGTTTGCAACTAGAGCACTAAAAATGTGCTCCTAGGAACTGTTAAATCCACTTGTCAGATGCAGCACAGCAATTCTGGTCAAAGCTGACTGTGCTTCTGGAACTGACAGCCAGCACAATTCATCTTCTGTGATAGACACAGATTGCTTTCTTTGTGAGAGCAGCTCCTTGCTTTGAACTAAACACCGAAATCCCACACCTTTCATTCAGATTGGTCCAGAAACTATATCCTAGAGTGTCACCCTGCAAGTTCTGTTGGCACTCCTTCCCTTCATTGTTTCAAAATCCAGGGAGCTACATTCAAGGATTCTTCCAAGCTATAGGAACCATGCATCAATTATGCTGCACATTACATCAACATACTAGGTAATGTCCACCACCTAGTTCCAAAAAACTATTGTTGCACTTACTTATTTCTGTATTCTCATGGGAATAGGACTCAACATTGCTAACAAAGACTTATCTCTCTCAATCACAGCAGACATGTTTCTTTTTTATCTAGTTTAAAAGAGGTTTTTTAAGCTCACCCATACTGAAGTACACTAGAAAACCCCACACCACAGGATATTTTTTATTTTCCTGGGTTTTCAAAAAGTTTTTAAAAGTTGTATTTTACATAACATTAAGATTACTCCTGATGCTTTAGTTCAGTTACTTTTTCATGACTTTTTGCTTTTGTTGGACTGTCCTTATGAAGAAAAAGTTCTAAAGTGTAGAGGTCTGATATTTGTATTCCACTGCAAAAATGCAGAAGCTGTCAAGTAGAGAGTAAAACCAGAGAAAGCATGGCTAGATGTTTCTTAGAGCATCTCCCTAGGTCCCAGCAATTAAAGAAAAAAAAAAAAAGAGGGAAGCAAGAAAGAAAACTCTCCTTGGTATGAACTTTTTCAGCTCCCAATTTGTGTACAGGCAGCATACCCAAACATAAACTGTGTGGTTACTATGCCTGTTTGTCTTCTCTCATAAATTTAACCAGAGGTTTACATTTTCCGCTCTACATAATGTAGACTTCACCACTCACTATCCTCTTTCTGGGTGTAAGGAAATTAAGGTCACTTTTAGTCCTCTTTGTGTAATACCTGTTCTGAGCTGTTAAAAAATAACCTGTAGGCTCCTGTGCCAGTACCAAACCTTGCCCAAAATCATAGAATTTTTAAGTTGGAAGGAGCCTTTAAAGGTCATCTAGTCTATGCCCCTGCAGTAAGCAGTGACATCTTTATGAGATTGGGTCACCCAGATCCCCATCAAGCCTGATCTTGAATATCTTCAGGGTTGGGGCCTCCACTACCTCTCTGGGTAACCCGTTCTATTGATCTACCACCCTCATGATGAAGATTTTTTTCCTAATATCTAACATAAATCTCCGCTTTTCTAGTTTAAAAACATTAGCCCTCATCCTATTGCTACATGCCTTCATGAACAGTTCTTCCCCAGCTTTTTTATAGGCACCTTTCAGGTACTGGAAGGCCGCTATAAGGTTCTCCTGGAGCCTTCTCTTCTCCAAGTTGAACAAGCCCAACTCTCTAAGCCTGTCTTGAGAGGAGAGGTGCTCCATCCCTTTGATCATTTTGGTGGCCTTCCTCTGGATGCACTCCAACAGGTCCATGTCCTTGTGTTGAGGGCTCCAAAGCTGGACACAGTATTCCAGGTGAGGTCTCACCAAAGCAGAGCAGAGGGGCAGAATCACCTCTCTCGATCTCTCTGGGTAAACTTCTTTTGATGCACACCAGAATGCAGATGGCCTTCTGGGCTGCAGATGCCCATTGGTGGCTCATGTCCAGCTTTTCATCCATGAATACCCCCAAATCCTTTTCATCAGGGCTGCTTTCCAGCACATCATCTCTTAACCTGTATGGATAATGGGGATTGTCTCAACCCAGCTACAGGACCCTGCACTGGGCTTTGT
>VZTU01002995.1:115244-126698 GCA_013400835.1 Zapornia atra | reverse complement strand
TGTCCCAGCTGGGCGGCGGGTGTGAGCTGGCCATGATGTGTGACATCATTTATGCTGGGGAAAAGGCGCAGTTCGGGCAACCCGAAATACTGCTGGGGACCATCCCGGGTGAGTGGGGGGCACCCAGTAAGTGGGGTCCATGCTGGCTGGAACAGGGACAGCGGGGACCCCCACGTGTCCCCCTCCGGACCTTTCCCTTCCCCAAACGCCCCCAGGCGCTGGAGGGACGCAGAGGTTGACCAGGGCGGTAGGGAAGTCGCTGGCGATGGAGATGGTCCTCACTGGCGACCGGATTTCGGCAGCAGAGGCGAAGGAGGCAGGTAAGGGCTACGAGCCAGCCCTGGCACCACGGGGGTCTGGTGGAGAGCTGTCGTCCCCCCCCCACCACCACCACTCCCCCGACCTCCCACTGTCTGTCCTAGGTCTGGTCAGCAAGGTCTTTCCCGTGGAGAAGCTGCTGGACGCAGCCATCAGTTGTGCTGAGAAGATCGCCAGCAACTCCAAACTGGTGGTCGCTATGGCGAAGGAGTCGGTCAATGCTGGTAGGGGCTGGGGGTGCCAACCGGGAACCCCTCCACAGGGGCACGGGACCAGGCAATGGGGTCTCCACAACTTCTCCCTTGCTCCCAGCCTTTGAGACAACACTGACGGAGGGGAACAGGACAGAAAAGCGACTTTTTTATGCCACCTTTGCCACTGTGAGTTGGGAACTTGGCCCAAACGGGGTGGGGAGGGGACACAGCGGGGCTGCCGCAGGCCCCTTACCTCACCTCTCCGCTCCTCACAGGACGACCGCAAGGAAGGGATGACAGCCTTCGTGGAGAAGCGCAAGGCGAACTTCACCGACAGCTAATCCCAGGCACGGGGTTCACTGCAGGTCCCCATGGCCGCCAGCTGCCCGCGAGCCCCCTGCGTCCCCCCGCAGAGGGGTCTGGCAGCGAGCGGTAGGAGACAGCCAGCAGCAGAGAGTGCCTTCGCCCCTGTTATTAAAAGGTTTTCCTGGTGCTGCCGGGAGACGGGGTGTCCTTGCTGTGGGGGTCCCCTCTGAGTTGGGAAGTGTTGGGGCTCACTGAGAACCCCTTCCGGGACTCCCGTCGCACCGCTCCCTGAGGCTGGGCTGGGTGAGAGCGGCCTCACGGAGCGCACGTTCCCTGGGGAGGGGACAGCCTGCAGCATACGCGTGTGCTGAGTCTGACCAGCCTTGGCCCCACCTGAACTGAGCCTGGGGTGCTGTGCTGAGCCCTCACCCTGACCAGGGGCAAGCCTGGGAGGGGGTGTCTGCTCACAACGATGGGTTTTTGGCAGCAATAAGGACCCCACAAGAATGTGCAGAGGCGAAAGGGTTTATTGAGGGGGAGGAGGCAGGGAAGGAAGGATCGGGCTGGGTAGGGAGGGACAAGTTCCCTGGCACGTCTCCACTTAGCTGTGGCGGAGATGGTCCCGGTCCTCCTCCAGGCTGCTCTGCACTTCCAGGGACAGCATCTGCAGCGGCTCACGGACCTCCCTGGCGTCATCCTGGGGGTGGTAGAGGTGGTCGCGGTCCTCCTCCGGTTCCGCCTGAGCCCAGGCACCGCTGGAGAAGAACTTTATACCTGGTGCCAGCTCTCCAGAGGCCTTGCCCTCCTCCAGCAGATCCATGGCTTGTGTGCCCTGGGTGCTGGAAAAGGAGAGCAAGACCAGTTACAGTGCGTCGTGGTTAGCAAATAGTGTCCAGCCCCGAGGGAATCCCACCCCATCATGGTGCAAGGACCCGGGTGAAGGCACCTTCCCTTTCCCCACCCAGGAGGTTGCTTTTGGTGGCTTATCCCTGGGTGGGGTCAGGATGTTGGCGTCGCAGCAGCCACAGCTCCCTGCTGGTGCCAGTGAAGGGAAACCAGCCCAGGCTCGGTGCTCGGAGAGTTTGGGTGATTTATGGGTGAAGACAAAGCTGGAAGCCCCTCATTCTGGGGGGACACAAAGCAACAAGGGAGGGTTATCGCCCTCTGGGATGTTTTACAGTTGGGGGTGTTGCTTTGTTCCTCTTTACAAGCCAGACACAAGCACCTGAAAGTCCAGGGAGCACGGCTGCCTCTTACATTGCAGTGAGCACATCCTGCTCTGTGGCCAGGTCCTTCTCCCCGGTGTCACTCAGAGCCTGTGGGGAGAGAAGGAATCACTGGCTGGGGGGGGGTGCACATGGATCACCCGCGGGTCTCCCTGTGCCCAGGGCAGCAGGAGAAGGTGGGACTCACCCTGGTGCTCCCAGGAGTAGGCAGGAGTAGGGCAGCACCCAGCAGGACAACAACAACGCTGCGGAGCCATGCGGACATCGTGCTGACAGAGAGGTGGCAGAGCAGCCGTGTTGGCAGAACGACAGTGGTCACTGCCCACCCGCACCCTGCGCTCACAGGGTCTGCTTGATTCAGAGCACATGCCTGCACCCACAGCTCCTGCCCATGCCCGCAGTCCCCTCCTGCAACCCCCACCTGCGCCCACAGCTCCCGCTGAACCCCAGCGCCCACCCCTGCCTGCCCCCTGCGCCCGCCGACATACCTCTCCATGGCTGCCTGCCGCAGAGCCGCCCGGGCCTTGCCCTGCACTTTGCCCACGGGCGGGTGCAGCCGCGCCCAGGGGCGCCCGGCCCACACGCCCGGTGCAGCAGGGCTGGCTGGGGCCGGGTGGTGCCGGCGGCGCTGCGTGGCGGAAACAGGGCATGGGGTCAGTCAGGTTTATTGCAGCACGACGGGGCCCTTGCAAGCCGTGGGTGTCAGAAGGGAGGAGGACATGCTCCAGGCAACCTTCATTCCCACAAGGGGACCTTTCAATACCAATTGGCCCAACTCCCTGCCACAGGCAGGGACACCTTCTGCTGGCTTGGGGGCAAAGTCCTGCCCCACCTAGCTAGCCCAAACGCAGGGAAAACCGCAAGTTCTCCAACCTGTCAAGCTGAAGAGCCAGATTCGTGCTTTGAAACCAAATTGTGGTGGGGTGGTGGCTGGGCTGAAGCCCCCTCTGAGTAGATGGACTTCCGAAAGGCCCCCGGGGAGGGATAGAGATGTCCAGGCAGCAGGTAGAAGAGGCAAGTGATGCCTGCAGCCTCTCAGCACAGACATCTCCCAAGAGGCCGTCAGGGCACAGGCAGTTGCTCGGCAGGGATGGAGCCGAACAAGGACAACTTCAATAAACACAGCAAAAGGAGAGGAGCTTCATCCAGCATGGCTGTCCCTGCTCTGCTGACAACTCTGGGACTCCTCTGGCACCCCAGGTTGCCTGAACCTCTCCTGTGGCCTCCTGGCAGCTCGGTGACCTTACTGGAAGTTCTCCCAGTTGGATTGCGATGCTTGGAAAACACTTGCAGCCCCAAAATGGGCTCTGCTGGGTGAGCAGGTCTGTCCCCTCCTGCCAACGCTTATCCGTGGAGGGAGGGACGTGCTTCTGGTCCCACACCCCAAAAGCCCCAGCAGCTTCTGCAAGGATGGGTTGTGCTGGTGTGTGTGCACAGACGCTACCCAAGTCACGCTCTCTGCTCGAGCTTGCTGCCACGTGCACACACGTATATCCGGCCAGCGTGTGCATCTGATGGTGAGTCCTTACAGTTTTGGGTGGCTGGGTGGAGAAGGGAGGGCTGCAGGGGTGAATTCTGCAAGAAGCAGCCAGAAGCTCTCTGCAGGTCCCACAGAGCAAACACCAGCCGGCTCAAGGCTGGAGTTGCTGCTGACCAAGGCCGAGCCCATCAGTGATGGTCACAGCGCCTCTCGGGATCACATTGAGGAGAAAAAACCTGCCAGCAGCTGCTTTTTGCCCCCAGAGAAGGGAGTGAGAAGATGTAAGGAGCTGTGCAGGCACCAAGGCCGGTGAAGAGGGAGGGGGGATGAGGCGCCCCAGGCACTGGATAGAAAGATGCCCCTGCAGCCCATGCAGAACCCCACGGTGGGAAGTGTGTTCCCCCACAGCACATGGAAGATGATGGGGAGCAGAGACCCCACCTGCAGCCTGTGGAGGACCCCACGCTGGAGCAGGTTTGTTGGGGGGTCTTGTGACCCCATGGGGGACCAGGCTGAAGCCCCGTGGGAAAGGACTCACATTGGAGAAGTTCGTGGAGGACTGTCTCCCGTGGGTGGGACCCCACAGTGCAGCAGGGGAGGAGTGTGAGGAGACCTCCCCTGAGGAGGAAGGAGCGGCAGAGACAACATTTGATGGAAAAGACTTGCCCCCAGACTCTGGAAGAAGCTGGGGATCCCTCAGAGCCAGCCATGAGCCCTGAGGCTGCAACTCCCAATTTTTATTTCTTAACAGTGAGGGCTGACACAGGGAGAGCCAGTCTGGGGAAAAGGGAGGAAGGAATTTCCAGGTGGAAACTTCAGACCTCAACATGTAAGGGAGAGCAGATTGGGCTGCTTCTGCACATTCTTTGTACCATCACGCGTGCCAAAGGTTTCAGGTCGCTCCAGTGACGTGGGGCCTGCTTCAGATCTCCAGTTATTCCAGTGGTGGGAAAAAGCCTCATTTAGGGGCTTCCAGCACTGGCAACTCATTTTGGGCCATTACTAGTCCATGCCGACAGGTGTCCCTAGGTGGCCAGGAGCACCGGGATGGTGGCCGCATGACACAGCGAGGCAGATACCACTAGGGTGTGTGGCTGAGTGCCTGGCGGGGGGGGGGAGCGCGAGGGGGCGGCTCCCTGCTCTGTCTCCCCTTCCCCACCTGAACGTCCCTCTCCCTCCTTCTGCCCCGGCAGCAGACACTGCAGGACCCCCAGCACTGCCAGCCAGTGCCTCCCCGGGGCTGACCGCTCTCCTCGTCCCGGACACAGCTCTCTCCAGAGACAGAGGAACAGGGAGTAGCACTGATATCCCAACAGGGATAAACCAGCTGAGGGTTTTTTTTTTTAAAAATAACTGAAAAAAAAGAGCAAAGCACTTTGAAACTCACAAGGACATCTACATCTCTGTAAGCATTGTTCCTTCCTCCTCTCCACAAGGATTTTTCAAAGCCCTTTTTATCCCCCCTGCTCTCAGGGAGGAGGAAAGCAATTACAGATCCTCCTAAGTTTCTTGGATAAATGTTGTGCCAGCAACTTCTTTTTTTACCCTTTGTGGACAGTTTTGTAGGTGGCATGGTTCAACAGGACCCCAAGACCTGTTTGGGTGCGTGCTGAACCCAGTGCTGCATTTCCAGGCAGTATTTTCCTCTGGATAGGACTTTAAAACACAAAAAGTGGGAAAAATTAGCTCCAGCAGAAAGTTAACCCCCATCTCAAGCAGATTTTGGGGTGTCTGGAGCAAAAGGGAGGTTCACTGTGCACCTCTAACTCTGCCCAAGCTTCAAACCAGCATTTAAATTCTCAACGAAGACATTTTGTAAAAATGCCTTTTATTTATCCACTGGAAGTCACTGAGCTGCCTGAGGAAAGGAGCTGCAGGGCACCAGAATGCCTCTCCAGCCCAGGCAGACCTTTCCTGGGGTTCCAGAACAAACAAGGGATGGATCGGACTTCAGCAAGGCGGAGAAGGTCAGAATTAGGGAACAACGCTTTTTGGTTTGGTTTTGTTGGTGTTTCCAGCTTCCATAGAGTCAGGAGATTTTTGCCTTGGGATTCCTTGAATACGCTCCCCCCTCTCCCAAAAGGTAAAACCCAATCCTGTGTAGTCTCAGCTCCAGCAGCCGATCTCCCCTCACCTCCACGTCGCATGGCTCCACCGCAGTCCGACTCTTCCACAAGCAATTGCTGTGAGTTCCACCCGCCCCGTGCCTGCCTGCAGTCCTGAGGGCTGTCCTCACTGGGAGCTTTATAAACACTGTGAGAGAATGAAAGCATGAAGTTAGAAGAATGGAATTCATTACTGTCACCCACGGCACTGCCCTGGGCCGGCTGCAGGAGCAGGAGAGGGGACACGGCAGTATTTTGCTCGGTGTTAGCCCCGCTGCACTTCTGACAGCAATCCTTTGCAAGTTCCTCCACAAACCCTGTGCAGTTCCCCATTTCAGAACAGCATTTGGCATTTCCCAGCTCAGGCAAGATGTGACCATCTTACCTAGAAAGCCACTGCCGCCCAGAGCAGCCCTGGCACCCGAGGAGACACAAAACCCCACAGCATGGAAGCAAATTCATTTGTTGTACGATTTCAGAGGGGACAAGAAAAGAGAGCTGTGCATCTCAAGGACAAACAGAAGGACATATCAGCTCTGAAATGCTGCCAGAGGGAGGCGGTACAGAGACAGGAAGGGTTTGTAGCAAAGCACCTCCGAAGGCATCCACGTATCCCGATCCATGGCCACATAATCCCTGTTTCTGCCCTTCCACCCCCCCTGTAGGGAGGCGGGGTCCTCACAGGCAATGCCGGCAAGCATCCCCGCTGGGTCACAGCGCCATGGGAAGCGCTAGCGAGCAGCAGCGGGACACAAACCAATCACCTGGCACAGATGCGGTGCGCTGACTTTCAGACTTTCTTCCGTGGTCCTTTAAACCCTCGCGTGGCACCTTGTCCAAAGCAAACGGTGGCTGGGATCCTGGAAAAGGAGACACACCTTAACACACAGAGCCCAGCTCTTTGCAGGACTGCCAGGATGATTTATGCCTTGTGCAGTGTTTCAAACTCCCAGAGTGGGAAGAGCAGGATATTCTAAATCACCTCTTTCAGGTAACGGGTGAAATACCCATCTGCTTTCCTGTTTGTTCCGCTCCTTTCCCTCATATTCTGGCAGCCCCTCCTCTCTGTACCAGCGGGTAGGAAGGTGGGACCAAAGATAATGTAAACAGCAGCAGTAAAAGCAGCACCAGCCTTTCAGCAGCGAATGCCCCTTTATGACCTGCAGCATCAGAGCATCTGTCTGGCCCGTACGCCGTTACACCGGAGGGGCTTTTGTCAGGCAAGCCGTGACGTGCACAAGCAGACCCAACTTTTGGTGCAGCGTGCTGCGAGCGCTTTCAGGCTCCATAACTCATTAGAAAGCCCAGAAACAACAACTGCTCGCCTCGTTTCACAGAGGCAGAGCTGCCACTGGTGAAAGGCAAGAGGTTGGTGAAAGGCAGATGCAGGTTTTCCTGCTTCCAGCACAAGTCCCGGGCTCATTGCGCTGCTTCCAGACCACCAGCACTGTCAACAGATGATGTGGCAAACCTCCAGACACAGGACTGCTTTTGCTACCAGGAATAGCTCAGGCAAAACCTCTGCTGAGAGACAAAGTGATGAACCCAGTGACCTTGATGCAGGTGCTGGGAAAAGGACAAGGCCCTTTCAATGGCTATCTTTTATTACTTACAGCACAGGACCAGGGGGATTTCAAAACCAGGTTTCAACTTTTTTTTTTAAGGATTTCATTTAAATAAATAAATAAATAAACCAAACCAAAGCACCAAAAATCAGAAAAAAACCCCCCACCAAACAACCCACAGTGCTGCCCTGGCCTAACAAAACCTAAGATGCAGGGTGGGATGTTCACCTGCTTTATTTGTGCCTCGTCCTGCAGCTGCACAGGAGCCCAGGGAAAGGCACCCCACCACAGCCAGGACAGGAAAAGGGTTACAAATGTTAAAAGTAAAATAGAATTTCCTATAAATAGCATGTTAGTTTATTATTGTTATTATGAAGGAATCAGATTAATGATACAGTGTTCACAGCCATGTAGTGGCAGGTGTTTTTAAACAGTGTTCTAATGGTATTGAGCTGCCTCAGCGTCCTGTGTGCAGCCCTTTCCATGGAGGAGTTAGTCCTCAGCAGAGTCAACCAGTAGACAGTTACAAATGAAGGACTGACTGGGGTAGGTGCACAAATAGAACAGAAATGATAAAGTACTTGAGTTTAAGAGAAGAGTAAGGTGGTTTATGGTTAAGTAGAGTTCTAAGGATTTAGATGTTTGACATGGAACATCAAGACCTTGGGAAAGAAGAAGAGGAGGCAGTGACCTCTGAGGCGGGTCGGCAGAATCTAAGATCTGAAGCAGAAGTGAGACTCAGTAATCACTGACACCCAAAGAGAAGACAGCAAAGGCAAAGGACGGGCTCTCAGCCACCCAAACCAGGGGACTTTGTCTATCCAAACAGGGGGCTTTGTCTGTTCTGTAACCGTGTTAAAAGAGCAATTAAGATCATAAACATAACATTTGGGTTGCCACTCACCGAGGTGATGGCCCCACTCCGAGTTGTTACTAAAAGCAAGCCCAGAGTAACCCAAAGCTTAGTCAAATTCATTAACAACAAAGCCAGAATGAAGCTCAGTTTGAGTGTTTTGGGACAGTCATCTTCAGAGCTGGGCCGCTCTGCAGCGCCCTGGGAGGGCACCCCGGGTGGGCAGACAAACAGACACTCGGTGACACGGCTGTTACAGCTGTCCTGTCCCTCCTTAGGCTTCTCCTCTCTGGAAAACAGCTTTTAAAGCACACATGGAAACCCCACCGCTCTTATCTTCAGCACAGAAACTCGCTGAGCTGCACTGGGCACCGCAGGATGCAACTCGGACCACAGGGTCCCAGCTCTGGCAGCTGTCTGTGGCGGCGAGGCCAGCAGCACTGACCTGGACCTGCAGAGCTGCTTCTCGGGCGCCGAAGGGACAGGGACGGCCGGGGGCGGGGGCAGCTCCGTGCCCTCGCCAGGGCCTGTATCCATGGGGACCACGTGGAATCGCTCCGACGTCTCCGTGCCCACGTCCATCGGCACGCCGGCACCCTGCTTTGTGGGAGAGCTCACGTGCTGGGGGCCGCTGCAGAGACAACAGTACAGCTCTTCTCAGTAGCTGACACATAAGGAAGGGCACTTTGTGATGAAATGGGCAGGTGTGGCTGCGCACACCACTGGGAGGAGAGCTGCAGGACAGGCCTGTGGCAAGTTTCTGTTCAAGGACTCAGGGCTGGTGTGTTACAGCACGCAGCTTTGTCCCCAGGTTCCTTCCTTCAGGCCGTAACACAGAACTTGTTCACACCAGGCCACCCAAGCAAACTTTAGAAGACCCAATCACAGAATCCCAGACTGTGTGAGGTGGGAAGGGAACTTCAAAGGCCACCCAATCCCACCCCTGCCGTGAGCAGGGACACCCTAAACTAGAGCAGGTTGCTCAGAGCTTCATCCATCCTGACCTTGGATGTCTCCAGGGATGGGGCCTCCACCACATCTCTGGGCAACCTGTGCCAGGGTCTCACAAGCCTCAGAGGGAAGAAGTTATTCCTAAGGTCTCATATAACCCTGCCCTGCTCTAGTTTAAACCATCACCCCTCATCCTATCACTCCATGCCCTTACAAACAGTCCTTCCCAGTTTTCCTGTAGGTCCTCCAGGGACTGGAGGGGGCTCAGAGATCTCCCCACAGCCTTCTCTTCTCCAGGCTGAACCAGCCCAACTTTCTCAGCCTGTCTTCACAGGAGAGGTGCTCCAGTCTTTGGATCATCCTTGTGGCCTCCTCTGGACCCAGATCTCTGTGGGTGCACTCTAGCCAGCATCTCAAGGAACCCTGGGGAAAGGGGAGGCTTCACAGCCTGACTGTACTTCGGTGAAGCTAAACAGACCCCTGAACTTCTAAGCCAAACACCTGGGGTTTTTTTGCCTGTTCTTACAAGCAGCACACAGCATCATATGTGAGCCTCTCAGAACACAAACTCACTTACACTGGGCAGGGAGCAAAGCACAACCTCTCCTCTAAGGAAACCCAGCTGTGCCACCGCAGCTCGGCACTTACCTTTTCACCTTCCTTGGCCTGTCGAACCGAAAGTCGGACGGATAAAGGTGAACGCTGACCAAGTGATCCTTTCTGTCCTTGCTGCTCTTGAATTTCTCTGCACAGCCTTCTACCAGACACTTGTACTGACAGGCAGGGGGAAGAAAAGAAGATGCAATGACCAGGAAAGGTGAGCGGTATCAGGGGAACACAGGGGTGCCACCCCCGAACGGCCAGCCAGCTCATGCCCTGCATGCAGGCCACAAGGCCCTCTCTGCTCTGCCCTCGTGAGGCCCCATCTGGAGTCCTGTGTCCAGATCTGGGGCCCACAATACAAGAAAGATGTGGAACTGTTGGAGAGGGTTCAGAGGAGCCACCAAGATGATTAGAGGGCTGGAGCACCTGCCCTACAAAGAGAGGCTGAGGGAGCTGGGCTTGTTCAGCCTGGAGAAGAGAAGGCTGTGGGGGGACCTCATTGCAGCCTGCCAGTCCCTGAAGGGAGCTTATAAGTAGGGGGGGATTCAACTTTTTAAAAGGATAGACAATGGCAGGACAAAGGGGAATGGATTCAAACTAAAGGAAGGAAGGGTTAGATTAGATATTAGGGGGAAGTTTTTTACAGAAAGAGTGGTGAGGGGCTGGAACAGGCTGCCCAGAGAGGTGGTGGATGCCCCGTCCCTGGAAGTGTTCAAGGCCAGGTTGGATGGGGCCCTGGGCAACCTTGTGTAGCTCCAGGCCTGGAGGTTGGTGGCCCTGCCTGTGGCAGGGGGGTTGGAGCTCTATGATCCTTGGGGCCCTTTCCAACCCAGACCATTCTGTGAACGATTCTATGAAGGGCTGGGCATGGTGACTCACCATGTTTTGCTTCTCAGCCAGTATCTGGAAGAGCGCATCGTGCCACTCCGAGATGTGGATGTCCAGGAGGTGCCCCGACGGGAAGGAGCGCTTGCAGAAGGAACAGGCGTTCCTGTGCAGCGCGTTGTAGTGGTGCTCGTAGCCCTCCAGCGTGTCAAAGACCTGGCAGCACCCGGAGATGTGGCAGCTGAATTCAGACACCCTGAAGGCAAATTAGGACATCCACGTCGTAACTCAGATTAGAGCCCTCACTGAAGCTGCATATATCCCTCTAGAAGACTTATTTTTGTGAACATTGCTTAAACCACATGAGAGGTGCAAGGAAATTAAAATTACAAGGGTGCTGGCAACCAGAAACTCCAGCATTATGGCTGGAGCATCCTATAGATTATCATCCTCCAAAGAGGTGCTTCAGATTAAGAATAAACACCCAGCAGCAACGGTTTGCTTGAACTTCAAACTGGCAGCTGCCAAGGAAAACTTTGTGCAGATGCTGACAGCAGGTATCTGTAGGAGTCCACACAACCCTCAAAGTACTTCCTTGATTTTATTATGCCAAAGCGAGTTTTAAAACAAGAAGTAGATTAAAGACTCACAGACTGGTCAGGGTTGACAGGGACCTCCGGAGATCACCCAGCCCAACCCCTGCCAGAGCAGGTCCACCTCGAGCAAGTCCACAGGACAGCATCCAGGCAGGTCTGGGATCTCCCGAAAGAAGGAGAGTCCCCAGCCATTCTGGGCAGCCTGCCATAGTGCTCAGGCACCCACGGAGCAAAGGAGTTTTCCCCTCACGTTGGGACAGAGCAGCCTCACCCCGCTATGAGGCAAGCGGGCAGGGTTCACATCGGAGGTGCCACACACCAACACCACAACGCAGCAGGACACCCGAACCAAGACCCTCACCCGGAGCCATCGCCATGTCCCGCCTAGGCCCTGCCTCACTTACTTGGGTCTCTCCGCCACCTCGGCCAGGC
>VZTU01002995.1:82716-114814 GCA_013400835.1 Zapornia atra | reverse complement strand
CGCTGCAGTGGGTCGCCGCGGGCTGCGTCTGGCCCGCGGGTGGGCACCCCTCACCCTTCGCACCGGGACGAGCTGTTGCCTCGGAGCCAGGCCGGGTTCCCCTCTGTGGCCCGTGCCCTCCCGGGCAGGGGCCCCGGCTGGCTGAGGGGAAGTTGCTCCACGCAGATTAGGTGAGCTTGGTCCTGGCTAGGCCCTGCGAAGCCTGCGCCGGCTTGATTCGGGTTCGGTGGGCGCGCAGACCGAAGCTTTCAGAGGTCCTTTCCAGCCCGGATCATAGAGTGTCTCCAGGGATGGGGCTTCTGCCGCCTCTCTGGGCAGCCTGTGCCAGTCATCTGCCGCCCTCATACTGAAGAATTTTTTCCTGATGTCCAACCCAGGAGCGGCTGAGGGAACTGGGGCTGTTTAGCCTGGAGAAGAGGAGGCTCAGGGGAGACCTTATTGCTCTCTACAACTACTTCAAAGGAGGTTGTACTAAGCTGGGGGTCAGTGTCTTCTAACATAACCAGCGACAGGACAAGAGGGAATGGCTGCAAGTTGTGCCAGGGGAGGTTCAGGTTAGATACGAGGAGAAATTTCTTCTCTGAAAGAGCAGTTGGGCATTGGGATTGGTTGCTCAAGGAGGTGGTAGAGTCACCGTCCCTCGGGGTGTTCAAGGAAAGGTTGGATCAGGTACTCAGGACACGGTTTAGTGAGGAATATGGGTTGCAGGGAGGTGGTTGTGCTAGGTGAACTTGGAGGTCTTTTCCAACCGTTATGATTCTATGAATCTCCTGTTTCTCTAGTTTAAAACCATTGACCCTTGTCCCGTTGCTATATGCCCTCCTGAACAGTTCTTCACCAGCTTTCTTATTGAATTGTTTTGGTAAACCAAAAGTGTGTCCATGTGCAGGGTGTCACGCTCAGCACCGCGCTTGCACGGTGCCTCAATCACACCCTGGCTTCTGTAGCCATTGTGGGTGTAACTTTGTGGGACTTGTTCCTTGGCTGTTAATAAAACATGCTAGAATACAAAGCCCCCTCCCCCCCGAACTTGGAAAAATTGCATCTGAAGAGCTCCTGAAGCAGGGGCTTGGGCAGGCTGCTGAAGCTGGCGATTTCAGCTGTGCCTGTGGCCTGTCCATACAGGAACCATTTTCCCAACAACCTGAAACTTTTGCACTATCAGTGTGGTTTCTAAGGCTGAAAAGCCCTCTGCAGCTAGGTTGGGGTTTGTACAAGCACCTGTGCCAGCTCAGGCAGGATGCTTACACTCCTTGCTTTGCTTCCTTCCTACCCTTAGGTTGCGTTTCTTTGTTCCAGGTGGATATCTCAGCGTACCCCGTGGGCTCATAATGTAGCAGGGGAACGCTCTGTGTGCGGGGGTACTCTTCATTCGCAGCAGTGAAACAGTAGCTGGCCGCCTTCGCTCCGGCGGAGCGTGTGGCCTGGGGTGGGAGCATGAACGAGTTCCGCATCCACCACGACGTCAACGAGCTGCTCAGCCTGCTGCGCGTCCACGGCGGGGAAGGGGCCGAAGTCTACATCGACCTTCTGCAGAAGAACCGCACGCCCTACGTCACCACCACGGTCTCTGCCCACAGCGCCAAGGTGAGCGGCCGGGGGGCGGCGTGGGCCTCGCGGGGAGGCCCCTGGGACTCCTGAGGTGCCTTCCTTTGCAGTCATAGAATCATAGAATGGTCTGGGTTGGAAGGGACCCCAAGGATCATAGAGCTCCAACCCCCCTGCCACAGGCAGGGCCACCAACCTCCAGGCCTGGATCTACACAAGGTTGCCCAGGGCCCCATCCAACCTGGCCTTGAACGCCTCCAGGGATGGGGCATCCACTACTTCTCTGGGCAGCCTGTTCCAGCACCTCACCACTCTTTCTGTAAAAAACTTCCCCCTAATATCTAATCTAAACCTTCCTTCCTTTAGTTTTAATCCATTCCCCTTTGTCCTGCCATTATCTGCCCTTTGAAAAAGCTGATTCCCCTCCTGTTTCTCTGCTCCCTTCAGGTACTGGAAGGCTGCAATGAGGTCCCCCCGCAGCCTTCTCTTCTCCAGGCTGAACAAGCCCAGCTCCCTCAGCCTCTCTTTGTAGGGCAGGTGCTTCAGCCCTCTAATCACCTTGGTGGCCCTCCTCTGAACCCTCTCCAACAGTTCCACATCTTTCTTGTATTGGGGGCCCCAGCTCTGGACACAGTACTCCAGCTGGGGCCTCACGAGGGCAGAGTAGAGAGGGACAATCACCTCCCTGTCCCTGCTGGCCACCCCTCTTCTAATGGAGCCCAGGATCCCATTGGCCTTGCGAGCTGCAAGAGCACATGAGTCCCTTCTCCATCACCTGCAGTGCCAGGACTGGCCCCCCCTCAACTCTCCTCCAGTGTTACTGTGAGCAGGAGACCAATGCTGCAGCATTCAGGGCAAGACTCCTTTCCCTGGCATGCTGCAGCGGCAGCACCAGCCTGTGCCTTGTCTCCGTCATCACACACAATGCCCCCAAAAGCTGTGATAAGAATGTCTGTTAAACAGTTCCTGATAATGTGGTGTTTTACAGGTAAAAATAGCAGAGTTTTCTCGAACTCCTGAAGACTTTTTAAAGAAGTATGACGAGCTGAAGTCTAAAAATACAAGGCATCTGGATTCTTTAGTGTATCTGCTGTCAAAACTCACAGAAGACAAAGAGGTTCGTTTCTCCTTTAGGACTGGATGTGTTACAAGTATTCAGCAGTAGCAGCAGCTCAGTGACTGAAGCAGAGCATGCTTTCTGATGGCTGTCTGCAGTGACACGTGTTGAAATCCACAGATAAACCCTTCCTAGCATTTACTTAATAATTAAAGCACTCCTGAGAATTACACTCCTCTCCATGTAAACCACTAAGATGCAGGAAACTGGGCTGGAAGGGCCTGTGCTCTGATTCAGCACAGCTGCCTTCTGGCCATACGTTTCTCCCTTTAGTATGTGCTGAGCAGCAGTCACAACATCTTTTCTCTCTTCTTCTTTTTGGTGGATGTGCAGACACTCCAGTATTTGCAGCAAAATGCAAAAGAAAGGGCAGAACTCACAGCAACCTCAGCAGCCAGTGGCAGTGCAAACTTCTCTGTTCCCTCCTCTACTTCCAAGATATCTCTCCAGGAGCTGGAGGAGCTACGCAAGCAGCTGGGCAGCGTCGCAGCCAACTCCAGTGTGCAGCAGGTACTGCCTCTTCCTGAGGTCTAGGCACAAAAGCTTTCCCTTCTACTTGTGTATAGCTGTGCTCTTTTCATCATCTAGTGGAATTATAAACATCTCCAAATGTATTAGATTATATTAGATTTTTGTGCTGCTGTGGGGAGCAGAGGAAGTTACAGGCGCACAGACTGGTTGGGGTTGGCAGGGACCTCTGGAGATCACATAGTCCAACTCCCCCACCGGACCAGGACCACCTCGATGAGGTGAGTTGAGGTCCTTTGAGCAGGTAGTGTTACTTTGGGGGTGCCTCTCTGACCTGAAGACAATAGCACTGGGGTTACTGAGGCTGCAGCGAATGTGACCAGAGCTGGTGCTGCTTGACAGAGTGGTCCTACAGCTGATCCTTCTTTGAAGGATTTCAAGACCCAGCACTGGGCAGCTCTGAGAATATGAAAAATGTCTGGGCCTTGGTGCAAATCAACTCTCCCTCACAGGCAGGAGAACCGGTCTTGAAGGTGCACAGCTCACCTGTATGTTTGGTCCCTTCCCAAGTTCCTCTCTCCTCTGAGGCTTTCTGTGAGAGGAGACACCCTGTGTGCATCCCATTTCACCTGTGCATCCGTGGAGCTTGAGAAATGGCATTTGTAAGCATATGCCCCAATCTTTGTGCACTCGGGGCCCTAAATGTTCACATAAGTTGTACACCTTGCAGCCCTCTCCAGTGGGTAACTAATCTTACCCTCTGTTTATTTTAGTGTCAGAGACCCAGAGCCAGCGGGCCTGTGTGTGCCTTAGTGTCTAGGGTGGTGGGAAGGGGTGCAGAAGGGCATCATTTGATACACCCTCTGATAAAAAGGCAGCTAACTGTGCTAAAAAAATCACCTCTGCAGCACTGAGACCAACAGACCAGAGGGTCTGGGGAGACCAAGTCCTATGCTGTGCTACGCAAACGTGAACTATTCAACTTTCTCTTCTCAAGTTACCAGTTTACAGCCAATTTCTGCTTAAAATTAACCATTTCTTGGACTTAGGAAGATCCCTCTCTTTTTTTTTTTTTGTTTAATTTCTTTCCTTTCTCTCTTGACCCAACAGCCTCTGGAGCTGACACGAAAAATCCTCAGAGATAAGCAGAACAAGAAGAATTTCGGTCAGCCCATTCCAGTATTTCCATCCTGGGTGTATGAGAGACCTGCACTTATTGGTGATTTCTTAATTGGCACCAGTTTGAGCACTGACACAACAGTACCTATTGGTAGGTGATACATGGGGGAAAAGCTGTGTAAGCTTGTGTGATGTTGTGTACTTGCTCAGGTGTTGTGATGCTCGGGATGAAAGCACGGCTTGGGTCCTCATGCTCTGCAGATGAAGGGCAGGGTTCAAAGAAAAACCCCAAACCAACCCCTAAACTCACCAACCCTGTTATTTTTTTGGGTTGCAGTAAGGTTTTTGATATACTGTCCCTCACAGTGTCTTGCTGGACAAAATGGCAGCAAACAACTAGGCAAAGCTGTCATGCATTGGATGGGCTGACGGGTCGGGCCCAGAGGGTGGTGGTGAACGGGGCAGCGTCTGGCTGGCAGCCAGTCACTGGTGGGGCTCCCCAGGGCTCCATTCTAGGCCCAGTTCTTTTTAACATTTTCATAAACAACCTGGACTCAGGACTAGAGGGTGTCTTAAGTAAATCTGCAGATGACACCAAATTTGGAGGAGCTGTCGACTCCGCTGAGGGTGGAGAAGCCTTGCAGAGAGACCTGGACAGATCAGAGGGCTGGGCAATCACCAACAGCATGAGGTTTAACAGGGACAAGTGCCAGATTCTGCACCTGGGAAGGGGTGACCCTGGTTGCACGTCCAGCCCGGGGGATCAGACACTGGGGGCCAGCTGTGCTGAGAGAGATTTGGGGGTCTTGGTCAACAGTTACCCATGAGCCAGCAGTGTGCCCAGGCAGCCAGGAGGGCCAGCTGAATCCTGGGGTGCATTAAGCACGGTTTGGCCAACCAATCCAGGGGGAGGGGATTGTCCCACTCTGCACTGCTCTGGTACAGCCTCACCTCGAGTACTGGGTGCAGTTTTGGATGCCACAGTACAAGAGGGACATGGAAATATTGGGGAGAGTCCAGAGGAGGGCAAAGGGAATGACAAAGGATCTGGAGGGGGGAAGTCTTAGGAGGAGAGGCTGAAGTCATTTGGAGACCCTATAGTTTGCCATTCACCTGCAGCTTTTGCTGGGCTAGGGTTTCTTTGTGTCTCTGAGCTGTTACCTTGATATTTGAATGTTTCAGAGGACAGGAGGAAGGAGGAGTTGTTGACAAGATTGGAGCTCCTTAGGTCCAGTATAACTGAGCCCTTTTGGGTGGAAGGATGAGCAGCACAAGCTGTGGGTGATGTTTTCTTGGCCACAGATACGTAGCCCTGCCTACTTGTTTTGCTTTGAGTATAAATGAACAAGGGATTCTGTGTCCCTGGAAAGCATGGTAGATGGTTTTGGAGTTGACCTTAACTCAACTTTATGTCTCTGTATCTTGATTCAGCTTTGTGGGCTCTTCCTTCATTGTCCTTGAGTGGCAGTGTGCCTTCCTTTCAAGCTTCAGGCACTGCATGTATACGAATGGACGGTCAGGTAGCACTATGTCGTGTTCTGATTGTGTTCCTTTTCCTCCTTCTCTCTGAAAACAGGTACTTTGCCATTAGCCTCCCAAGAGTCCATGATTGTGGAGGACTTGCTGTACGTTCTGATTGGTGTGGATGGAAGATACATCACAGCACAGGCTCTTGTAGGCAGGCAGAACCGAACGTTTTCAGTCGATCCGAACTTGGACTTGTCCATCAAGGAGCTGGTGACCAGGATTCTTCCTGTAGCAGCAGGTTACTCTGCTGTCACCAGGTACCAAGTTGACATATGTTAGAAGAGGATGCTCTCTCCTTTGAGCAACAGGCTGTAGAACAGAGAATCCATTGTTGGGCAGATGTTCACTTCTAAGGTTGATTTAAAGATGTGGAGACATAAAATAAGAACAACAGTTTATTTGAAATTTAACTGCTTGTTGCTGGGTTCCTCCTCTGTGGTTTTTCACTCACCTCACCTTTGCTCTGTCACAACTTGGTCTTGGTACATGCAGGCAAAGGGCAAATGGGATGTGTCTGCTTCTTCTGACTTGTCTCTTCCCACTCTTCAAAAAGTTTCTCCATGTTTCCTGCTTTTTTCTCTCCTCTGGGCATCCAGGACTGAGACAACCTTTGCTTCTGAGCAGGAGAACCTCCTGCTGCATAGTTTCTGGTAGCTACCTTAAGTAATTGTTAAGGTGTGAGGTACACCTCATGAACAGCAGATGTTTGTCATGTAGATGTCTGCATTTGATTCAGACTCCCTAAAAGATCAGCGAAGAGAAAGAAGCATTTTTAGGATGTGATTCATCTAATCTTTTTTACATGTCTCCTTCCAGATGCTATGACTGGTGTTCAGAAGCATCTGTCTCTCTCCACTAACACTTAGGAGTCATCTAGATCTGGTCAGATAAATCCCTGCTGTGGCATGTGGTGTCAGAGGCTAGCAACAGTGCATTCCCCACATGGCTGGGCTCATGGCTCTTCCTTTTGAGAACTTTTTCTGCCCTCCAGTCTGCTGTTCATGCAAGGACAATTACCTTGAACACCCTGGCTCTCACTGTTTCCATTGTGGTTTTGCAAATAATTTTAGTTCCCTTGCAGTTGGAGAGGAGAAGTCTTCCCACAGCTTTCCATACTAGGAAACGCGGTGATGGGAAGCAGGCAGGGGACACACAGAGCAAATGTGGAACCCAAAACTCCAGCTGAAGGCTGGTACACTTGCCAGCATGTGATCTGCTCATGTGCTTGTGCAGTGTCCTGAAGGGAAAATCCCTGAAAGTGAGAGGAGATTGAAACAGCTTCCATTTTGCTTTTTACAGGTTTATAGAGGAGAAGTCTTCCTTCGAGTACGGGCAGGTCAATCACGCTCTAGCTGCTGCTATGCGGACTCTAATTAAGGAATACATGATACTAATTACCCAGCTGGAACATCTTCAGAGACAGGGACTTCTCTCACTGCAGAAGCTCTGGTTTTACATCCAGCCCACAATGAGGACCCTGGAGATTCTTGCTTCGCTTGGTAAGTTTCAAAAATGCCGTTGTTCCATCATACTACATTTTGTGAACACTTCTGTATCTCCCAACTGGAATTTCCCTCCTTGTGTCACAGTACAAGAGGGACACAAAGCTACTGGAGAGTGTCAGTGAGGATGGTGAAGGGTCTGGAGGGATAGTCTGAGGAGAAGCTGAAGTCCCTGGGTTTTTTCAGCCCTCCCTAAATCCCAGTGTCTGAGTTACATGTGTGGCTACCTCTGTGTTGCAGCTACAGAATCACAGACTGGTTAGGGTTGGCAGGGACCTCTGGAGATCATCCAGTCCAACCCCTGCCAGAGCAGGATCCCCTCCAGCAGGCTGAACGGGGCAGCAACCAGGATAATGGGGTTTGAATGTGTCCAGAGATGGAGACTCCCCAACCTCTCTGGGCAGCCTGGCCCAGGGCTCTGCCACCCTCCCAGGAAAGAAGTTCCTCCTCAGGGTTGGGTGGAACTTCCTCTAGTCCAGTTTGTGCCCATCGCCTCTTGTCCTGTCCCTGGGCACCACTGAACCACAGTTGAGAACAAAAGTGCTTCTGAACTCAGAGGTTTCTTAAGGAAGCTGCTGAAGTATGTGTTTCTTCCATTGCCGCCTGGAAGCTGGATCTCTGTACAGGGTCCCCTCAGTGTAGGAGGCTTTGGAACCCTAAGCCACCATGTATCTTGTGTCTACCTGGGTACTGTTCTCCTTCCCTGGATGGCTGGGTTTGGTTATTGCTTTTTAGATCGTGCATCATTTGGGTTTTGGTTTCAGGACACTTGAGGGTGTAAGCATTTGGTTGTGTGGTGGGATGGCCTTGCATCTTCACAGGCAGGGCCTGCAGCTGATGTGGACATTCATGACATTGGGCACTCAGCGAATGTGCACTGGTGGCTAAGAGAGCCAATGGGATCCTGGGATGCATCAGGAAGAGTGTGTCCAGCAGGTCAAAGGAGGTGATCCTCCCCCTCTACTCTGCCTTGGTCAGGCCCCACCTGGAGTACTGTGTCCAGTTCTGGGCTCCTTGGTGTAAAAAGGACAGGGATCTCCTGGAGAGAGTCCAGAGAAGGGCTACGAAGATGATTAGGGGCCTGGAACATCTACCCTATGAGGACAGGCTGAGTGAGCTGGGGCTGTTTAGTCTGGAGAAAAGAAGACTTAGGGGGGACCTAATTAGTGTTTATAAATATCTTAGGCATGGGATGCAGGGGGAAATAGCCAGCCCCTTTTCAGTGTCTGTGGGGACAGGACTAGGGGCAATGGCTGTAAGTTGGAGCACAGGAAGTTCCGCACCAACACGGGGAAGAACTTTTTCACAGTGAGGGTGACAGAGCCCTGGAATAGGCTGCCCAGGGAGGTGGTGGAGTCTCCTTCTCTGGAGATATTCAAGACCCATCTGGATGCCTATCTGTGTAATGTGAGCTGGGGAGCTGCTTTGGCAGGGGGGTTGGACCCGATGATCTCTTGAGGTCCCTTCCAACCCCTACGAGTCTATGATACTGTGAATCAACTGCTGCCTTTGTTACCTTTAATGGCACAGCTTGTGCAATTGGTCTGTCTCAGATTTGTGTCTCATATCTTTCTCTTTTTTAAATTTTAGCTACTTCTGTGGACAAGGGCGAGTGCATGGGAGGATCCACCCTGAGCTTGCTCCATGACAAGACCTTCAATTACACAGGGGACAGCCAGGCCCAGGAGCTTTGCCTCTACTTAACCAAGGCAGCCAGCGTGCCTTATTTTGAAATCCTGGAAAAGTGGATCTATCGAGGCATCATTAACGATCCCTACAGGTAAAGACCAGTTAAGGAATGAGAACAGAATGCCAAAGGGGGCACAGCCAGCCCCCTCTCCTGCAGGATCTGTGCAGCCAGGGGTCCTGGCCCTGGCAGTGTGGGCAGGTGAGGAAGGGGAGCTGCTGGAGCGTGCTTAGCTCCGCATCTTATTTGGGTCAGTGGTCATGCAGTCAGTGTAACGGTCACACACTCAGTTGCTTTATTTTTCCAAATTCAAGGAAATTCTATGCTGAAATCAAGAGCACAACAGTTCAAATAGGGAGTCTGCTCAGATTCCACCTTTGGCATGCCTGTCTCCCTTCACATCCTCCCTGACGTGCTTGTCCTCGGCATGACAGGGGCAAGCCCTCTTCCCATGGGGCGCAAGCAGGGTAACCCAGTGAGCCTCTGTTCCCTGCAGTGCACCAGTGCTCTGAGAGGAGCTAAAAATGCTGTGAAGTTTTGAGGCTTCATGGAATCACTTCACGTGTTTCGCTGGGTGTAACGGTGTGTGCAGCGTTTCTGTCCCCCACGTTTCCAGACCCCAAACCTGAAGTTACAGTAGCTGAAAGCAATGCCTTCCCTATGGCAGGAAGGCAAAGGCCAGCTCCTTCACCTCCACCCTGAAATCCAAATAATGTTTCGGCTTGGTTTGTGAACCTCTCAGATCCTGTTCGTGCCATAAGTGCTTGCAGATGATCAGACACACTCAGTGCAGCGCTTCTCCTTGCACTGTGAATGCAGGCTCCTCTCAGCTCTAGCTTACCATGCATCTCCCTGAGACCTTACTCCTTATCGATCATATTGCCAGGTTACACATCAGAAAAAGTAATCCTCATTGTACCCCTTCCTGCTTCTAAACGTCTGCTTTCACTGCTCAGTGAGTTCATGGTGGAGGAACATGAGCTGCAGAAGGAGAAGATTCAGGAGGACTATAATGACAAGTATTGGGATCAAAGATACACTGTTGTTCAGCAGCAGATTCCCTCGTTCTTGCAGAAAATGGCTGACAAAATACTGAGCACAGGTAGGTAAAGATGCACTGCTGATAGAAGAGGGGTCTTGAGACAAGTGTTGCCATTCTTTATGTAATGATAAAGTAAATGTGGTCATGCTTTGCCAGTTTGTGGGGTCCAGCCAAATGTTTTGGAGGAACAGAAGAATTGGGTTTAAAAAGAGGTTTAAAGTCCTATTATCCCACAACATGTGGGAAGGAGTCCAGCAGCATGAAGGGGCTCTCTTGCTGTGCTGTTTCGTGGGCACAGCTTTCCAACAGCTAGCTAGATGGAGCTACAGAACTGAGAACATACTGAGCCAGCAGTGTGCCCTTGGGCCAAGAAAACCAACAGCATCCTGGGATGTATCAGGAAAAGCATGGGCAGCAGGTCGAGGGAGGTTCTCCTGCCCCTCTGCTCTGCCCTGGTGAGGCCTCACCTGCAATACTGTGTGCAGTGCCGGGCTCCCCGGGTCAGGAAAGACAGGGAGCTACTGGAGAGGGGACAACAAAGGGCCATGGAGATGCTGAGGGGACTAGAACATCTCTCTGACAAGGAGAGGCTGAGGGACTCGGGACTTTTTAGCCTGGAGAAGAGAAGACTGAGGGGGGATCTTATCAATGCTGATAAACACTTGAGGGGTGGGGTCAGGAGGATGGGGTCAGTCTTTGTTCAGTGGTGCCCAGGGACAGGACAAGAGGTGATGGGCACAAACTGGACTAGAGGAAGTTCCACCCAACCCTGAGGAGGAACTTCTTTCCTGGGAGGGTGGCAGAGCCCTGGGCCAGGCTGCCCAGAGAGGCTGGGGAGTCTCTATCTCTGGAGACATTCAAACCCTGTGATCCTGGACACTGCCCTGTGCAGCCTGCTGGAGGGAATCCTGCTCTGTCAGGGGTTGGACTGGATGATCTCCAGAGGTCTCTGCCAACTCCCACCAGTCTGTGATTGTGAGCTGCAATTTGGGTGTTTAAATGAAGCATGTGGCCTGATGGCTACCATTGCTCTCTGCCGTAAGTACAACCCTGACAAAAGCTACTTTTGAAGGGTAGCACCAGACCTGCAAAGTTTTCTCTGGCTATCTGCAGAGATGTTTTGCCACCACTGGGAAACAAAACCATCTCACCATCTCTCCTTAAACATGACAGTAGGTGCCTGGTTTACAATTTTGTATCCTCTTTTGAAGGGCATCTAAATCCTTCCCAGATTTCCTCAGAACTTGGGGGGGAACATTTCATAGTACATCTTCCTCTTGGAGGAGAGTCCCTGTTGGGTGTGCAGGAGGTATGGGTCCCTGTTGGGTGTGCAGGAGGTATGAGTCCCTGTTGGGTGTGCAGGAGGTATGGGTCCCTGTTGGGTGTGCAGGAGGTATGAATGCTTTCATGCTTGCTTTGGTTTTGCTTCCAGGGAAATACTTAAACGTCGTGCGAGAGTGTGGGCGTGACGTTACCTGCCCGGTGGCTAAAGAGGTCATCTATACCTTAAAGGAGAGAGCCTATGTGGAGCAAATAGAAAAAGCATATAACTATGCTAGCAAAGTTCTTCTGGATTTTCTGATGGAGGAGAAGGAGCTGGTAGCCCACCTAAGGTTTGATTTATTTTACTAAATAGATTGGTTCTGATAGTGAACAGTGAGTATTTGTAGTTCTCTCTCTTGGGGTGTTACCAGTTTGCTCTCTCTGCTGTCATTAGGAAGGTTGACCTGAAAAAACAAGATTTGTGGGGTTTTTTTCTCAAAATCATGCAAGTGCTGGGTGAGAAGGATGGCTGGGAGTCTGTAATCCAACTTCCTTGGAAAAACTAGGTCAGGGCTTTGTCTAGCTCAGTCCCAGAACCCACCTTCAGGTACAGGTATCCCTCACTCACCACTCTCATGACTTTCCACGGCTGCGTGTTGCTCCCACCAAGGAAAGAGATTTCCTAATGTCATCTGGTATGATCAAGAAAAGCTCCATGTGAGTGAGAAATACTTTGATGTTAAGCATTGTTCACATTACATATAGGGGCAGGGTGAGCCCCAAGATCCAGTGTGGGTTTTTTCTTAAGCTGTCCTCTATAAAGTTCAGTTCAATAACCTCTGGTTTGATTCTTATAATGCCTTCAGCCAGTAGGCCTAGGGTATCCCTGCCCATGGCGTTGGGGTTGGAACTGGATGGTCTTTGAGTGCCCTTCCAACCCAAAGCATTCTGTGATTCTGTATGATTCTGAACAGCAAATGCAGGTACATTCTAGCATGTGGACCCCAGTTTCCCCATGTGACTCAAGCTTTTGCTTTATTGCTGCCTGCAGAAAACACTGGAAATGGGAAACTGAACTACCCAGAAGACCAAGACAGCAACAGATAGGCAGGAGGTTGCAGTTGGTAGCTGGTTGTAAGGTAGTTTGTAATTGGGCTGAGACCTGGCACTATAGGTTCTGCTTCATACTAGTGGTGCAGTGCAGAAGGAAGTGGTCTGAACTTCACGGGACCAGCGTGCCAAGTGACTCGCACAGGGTGATGCCTGTCAGGAGAGAGAAGCCAGAGCAGCATTAGTAATGGAAGCGAACCTGCCTGGATGGGGTTGTGGTGAGCCTGCTCTCTGCTAGGTCTGAAAGAGTTGTAGCTGCAAGCAGAGGTATCAGCCTCAAACCTGGAAACACTACAGCTGCCTCCTGGATGGATCTGCACGTGGTGAAGGTTGGGGTTTTCAGGGTAGCAAGATGAGCCCGGCAGCGCAGTGTGTGTGCTTTGTTTTCCTTAAGGTGCATTTTTCAAAGGGGAAAAAAAAAAAAAGGAACAACAGCAGCCATGATCTGACTGCACAAAAACATCTTGACTGAGCTGGTAGGGAGGAAGGGACAGCATTAAAGTGTCATCTCCATGTGGGTTTTTTATTGCTGCACGTCTTTTATGATGATGGATGTTTCGTGATCAGAGCTGGCAGGCTGGCTGGACTGATTGCTTTTGTTCCTTCAGATTGAATAGGAATTAACCTTGACTTGAAAACACATAATTAAGTGTCCCCTCATTTTTCTTGAGCAGGTCTATAAAACACTATTTCCTGATGGATCAAGGGGACTTTTTTGTTCACTTCATGGATCTCACGGAAGAGGAACTGAAGAAGCCTGTAGATGACATAATAACTACGAGGCTGGAGGCTCTGCTTGAATTAGCCCTGCGAATGAGCACAGCCAACACAGATCCTTTCAAGGACGACTTGAAGGTAAGAATGTCATGGTTTGGGAAGGTCTCTCTGCCTGTAAGACCCTGCTGAATGTACTGTGAAAGAAAAGAGACTTGATGACTGTCCTGTAGACCTTCTCTGGTGTAAGTCCTCTTCGATCTGGAGTAGCAACTGGAAGCACCCACCCTGGACGAGGGGCTGTGTTTTCTTGCTTGGCCTTGTGAGCACAGAGAAGGTGAGGAGGTGGACAGGAGGTGGACCACCAGACATGAGGTGGGAGCAGTCGTGGTGTGTCTTGTGCTTATCCTCAGTTTGGGTGCTCACTTTGGAGTAAAAACCAAGACTGGAGAGCGCCTGTGACTGGCGATTCTGCCACACGTCTGTGGCTACTCAATAGTTCCGCATATCCTGCGGCTTCATTTATTTCCTGCTTTTCCTTTACAGATTGACCTGATGCCCCATGACCTCATTACACAGCTCCTGAGAGTATTGGCCATAGAAACGAAACAGGAGAAGGCCATTATCAGTGCAGATCCCACAGAACTCACCCTCAGCGGTCTGGAAGCGTTTTCCTTTGACTACATTGTTAAGTGGCCTCTGTCCCTTATTATAAACAGGTAAAGTATCATAGAATCATAGAACCACAGAATGGTCAGGGCTGGAAAGGACCTTAAAGATCATCAAGTCCCAACCCTCTGCCATGGGCAGGGACACCTCTCACCAGACCAGGCTGCTCAGGGCCCTGTTCAACCTGGCCTTGAACACCTGCAGGGAGGGGGCAGCCACCACCTCCCTGGGCAACCTGTGCCAGTTGTGAACTGGAGGCAACCTGTTCCCTTGTGGTGAAGAACCTCTTGCTAATATCTAAATCTGCCCCCTTCCAATTTAAAGCCATTCCCCCTCATCCTATCACTGCAGGCCCTTCTAAAAAGTCCCTCCCCAGCTTTCTTGTAGGTACTGGAAGGCTGCTCTAAGATCTCCCCAGAACCTTTCTCTTCTGCAGGCTGAACAACCCCAACTCTCTCAGCCTGTCCCCATAGGAGAGGTGCTCCAGCCCTCTGATCATCTTTGTGTCCTCCTCTGGACCCATTCCAAGAGTTCCATTTCAATCCACTGAAGGGAAAAAAAAAGGGCGCAAGTTTTTGCGTGGTGTTGGAGCATGTTTCCACACAGCAAAATGCTGGAACACCTTGTATATTTAAAGTGATATTGTAAGTTGCTGGCTAGTAGGGAATGCTTTGGGGTTGTTGAGCCCTGCCTGCTCCACTTGTAGGCTATGGAGTACAGATTGTAAAGCTCTACCACCCCCTGCCTAAGGCATGCTTGGAAACTCAAACTTTGATTTTAGATGTTGGGAATACACGGACCAAAGGATGCTTTCTCAGCTTGGCTCCTGGATTTAGTTCTGACTGGTCACATGTTTTTGCTTGCTCCATTGTTTTCTGAAATGTGCCACCTGAGAATATGAATTCTCACAAGAGGATTTCCATGCAGAAATCTCAGATGTGGAGAGCAGGAAAGGATGGGGGGAAAACCCCAAAAAAGGACTTTCTGGTATCCCTGGTTGCAAACTAGAAGGATACAGGCTGTTCCTGTAATTGCTGTAGCAAGTTGGTTTACATTTATTGAGTTTTTAGGGGCTGAAGGGTTCATTTGCCTACAGGGATTTGCCCCCAGTTTCCCTGGAGAAACCCTGGGAGTCCTACTGCTGTGAACGGGGCGAGCAGGAGTGGGACCAGTGGTGTTATGCGAACGGGGAGCCAGGTGCTGCATGGTGAAATGCCAGCAATTAGTTTGTCCCTTAATTTCCCCTTTAAAAAAACAAAGCAGTTGGCACTGCAGGACTCATCTAATGATGAGATGCTCTTGGAGTTCTCTCTGTTTCAGACTGAGTGCAGGATGAGCTCTGTTGGTAGCCATGGGAGTGACAATACTGTTTGTTAAGGTTCCATGAACTGTATCGGCTGGAGCTCTGTAGACAACCTACACTCAAGTGTCTGAATGCAGACGTGGATCCAGTCCCTGAAGCTATAAATAAGCATCCCCATCTGCTTCTGACAGTGCATCGCTGGCGGGGTAATGCTGCCTGTAGCTTGGTTACAGCTTTGCCTCCATCCTCCTGAGAGCCTGGGCGAGTTGTTTTGGTGTCCCTGCCCCTGGCATCGCAGTGGGTACGTGACCACGGGCTTTCGGCCCTCCGTTCCCCACCGCTGTGGGAACGACCTTTCTGCAGGTGTAGCTCAAGGATGCTGAAAGAGGAGGCTGGTGATGTACCCTCTGGCAGGAAATACGGAGGAGGGACTCCTTGGAGACACGTTCTTTGGGATGGTTACAAATGTGATGGGTTTTTTTCTTTCCTCTTTTTCTCTTTTTCCCCCCTCTCCCTTCGGTTCAAACTGTTTCAGTGCGGATCTGTGCACGTCTGAAGGCGTAAGGAACATATTGTGTAAAGTCTCTTTTGCCTTTGAGCAGCCTCAGCCTTCACAGCTTAGTCTGTCAATCAGAACAGGGCTTAATCTGGATGGGTTTCTCCTTTCTTTCCAGGAAAGCGCTGACAAGATACCAGATGCTTTTCAGACACATGTTCTATTGCAAACACGTGGAAAGGCAGTTGTGCAATGTTTGGATCAGCAATAAGACAGCCAAGCAGTTCTCCCTGCATTCAGCTAAGTGGTATGACCTTTTTGTCTCCTTTTGCCTTTCCTGCATGATGGATCGATATGTTGTGACACGGGTCAGGTCATTTTGATGTGAAAAAGATCCTGAGAGATCAAAAGCTAACAATTTAGATTGCAGTAAGAAGTGCCTACTAATTCATCTTTGTGCTGTCCAACTCATTCCTTCTTGTTGGCACCATGTTTTGAAAAGGAAGAGATGGTCTTTAGGATCAGCTCGTTATACTGATGGGCAGACTAGCTAACCAGCAGAGCAGAGGATGCCTGTTCACACGCTGTCTTGGTCACTACTTTAGTTCTCAGCAAGATTAGTAAGGACCCCAGCAGTTTAACAGCACCATCCTTCTATTCTGGCCAGACTGCTAGGGGGGACTCGTGACCTTCACGTGGCTTGGCTGCTCTTGGGGCTTTTGATATGGTACAAATTGAATAAGTTAAAATTGGTGGGATGTTCCCCCAGGAAATCATCCTGCCTTGTTCCATCTGTGAGGGTCGTTTTTCACCTTTGGATCTTTTGGGTCACTCTTCATCCAGCGCTCTGGGTGCCGGAGGCGCCTGTTTGGAGAGCGAGGCAGAGCCCAGCATTGCCAGGCAGGACCTTTGCCTTGCTGAGGGCACTTTCTTGTGACCAGGTAACCTGGGCTGCCTTGGCGCTGACCTCAGCTGATGCGCCTGTAGCTCTGCATCTCCTGTAGTTGTAGAGGTGTTAGCAGAAGGCACCTGTGAGAGTCTCTAGCCCAGCCTCCCTCTCACCAGGTGACTGCCATCAGGAGGGCACGGGGCAGCTGTGGTTTGAAATCCCTACAGTAGAGATTCCCCACCTCCAGTGACCTCTCCCAGTTTGCTGATGTCAGTTTTCCATCACAGCCTGCATCAATTAACACTGAAAGAACCTCTATATAACCCCACAATTCTGTTTTTAAGGTGAAATCCCATTAAATTCCCTAGGTGACTTGATGAAATATTTGGATCCCCTGAACATATTGATGCAAGGCACTGAAGGTCTTTCATTGTTCATTTAGCAAGTAAGGCTGGTAAGAAACATGAATTGTTTTGGACGTGAGCCAGCAGTGTACACTTGCAGCCCAGAAGGCCAATGGCATCCTGGGCTGCACCACACAAAGTGTGGCCAGCAGATCAAGAGAGGGGATTCTTCCTTTCTGCACTGCTCTGGTGAGACCCCCCTGCAGTGCTGTGTCCAGCCCTGGAGCCCTCAGCACAGGAAGGACATCGACCTCTTCCCTTCCAGCCTCTGAAGGGACCTACAGGAAGGCTGGGCAGGACTGTTTGTAAGGGCATGGACAAGGGGCAATGGTTTAAACTAGAGCAGGGCAGGTTTAGATGAGACCTTAGGAAGAACTTCTTCCCTCTGAGGCTGGTGAGACCCTGGCACAGGTTGCCCAGAGATGTGGTGGAGGCCCCATCCCTGGAGACATCAAGGTCAGGATGGCTGAAGCTCTGAGCAACCTGTTCTAGTTCAAGGTGTCCCTGCTCACTGCAGGGGTGGGACAGGATGGCCTTTGAGGGTCCCTTCCTACCTATGGGCCTGCGATTCTATTTATCTTGCTCAGGAACATGTCTCACCACAAAGTTATGGGAGTAAAGTTGATTTAACATTTAATATTAAAATTTTAGTCAAATACAAGGAAATATCCAAAGTGATTCTCTGCTCTGCATCAGGCCCAAAGCTCTACCCTGGGCATGGAGGGAAAGCCATTTGCATATGTGGAAAGTGGGGAGGGACGCTTGGCGCTCGCTTCATAATCCCTCTCACGCTGCAGCAGTGAATTTGCTAGGACAGAAATATTTAGCTCTGCTTGACTGTGCAAGCCTGGTGATAGTTCTCTGTGGCATTTGCTAGCTCTGAGCTGTGTGGGTGTGCTTTCTCCCCTAGGTTTGCTGGTGCTTTCACACTGCGGCAGCGGATGCTGAATTTTGTACAGAATATCCAGTATTACATGATGTTTGAAGTGATGGAGCCAACGTGGCACATTCTGGAGAAGAACCTGAAGTTGGTGAGTGTGTGTGCTGGAGAGAAATCAGAATTCATAAGGCAACAAATTTAACATGGGGGGGGGAACCAAACCATCTAATTGCAGTTACTGCAGGTGGCTGTTAAACGTTTTGCTGGAGGTACTTAAAGTATCTGGGAACTGCTGTTCTTCTCACATGGCAGAGTGTGCTGCAGGTCTGCATCACCTCTCTGCTTTATTAGCCATCTATCTCTTTGCTGCATCCTCCTGTCATGTGCTCAGCTCACACTCTGCACCAATATGGCATGGTGGTGTTCTGCCAAATGGCGCTTCGCAAAAGAGAGAGACAACTGGAAAAGGAAGGAGGATGCAGGGCACAAAGATCATCAATGGATCCAGACATCTTCAGTTGATTCCTTGGCCAACTTAAGAGTGCTCCTTAAAGCTAAGCCTGTGCTTTCTCTTCTGTGAAGCTGCCAAGGACTGTCATGTTTGGACTGTCTGTTCTAAAACTGGGCCATCCTTATACCGCTGGCTATTCCATGTGTATATGCCTAATGCAGGCTGGTGAGACTGAAGAACTCTTCCACTCTGGTGGTATCTGGGAGAGGTTAAGCTCTCTTCTCACTTTTTTTTTTAATGCCTGGTGAGGGTTTATCTGGGCAAAGCATGCCCAGCGTAATCTTGGTTCCTTTTGCAGAGATGTCATGTCCTGAGCTGTGGGATTTTCCAGGTTTGTTACAAAATATTTCTGCTTTACTAGGCCAAGTCAGTGACTCCTCCAGAAGTTAACTCTTTGCCCTAGCAAAACCCCCAGGAACTCATTTTTACCTGGTGATGGCATGTGGGATGCCTTAATTGCCTCACATGGGGACATACTTAGAGTTAAGGTCACATAATCACAGACTGGTGGGGGTTGGCAGGGACCTCTAGAGATCACCCAGTCCCCTGCCAAAGCAGGGTCACCTCAAGCAGGCTGCACAGGAGTGTCCGGGCGAGTTTGGGATCTCCCCAGACAAGAAGACTCCCCAGCCTCTCTGGACAGCCTGTCCTGGTACTTGGGCACCCAGAGAGTGAAGTCTTTCCTAACGTGGAGGTGGACCTTCACATGTTACAGTTTGTGCAGCACAACCTTTGTGATGGCTGTAGTCATTTTCCTTACCCTGACAGATGCTGCATTCCTCATGGTCCTCCTCAGCTTCCTCTATGTGGTGCTGCTGTGTTGCGGCTGAGGTTAGGGTGCCCCAGCTACTGTGAGGGAACAGGAAGCAGATCTACATCACCTTATTATTCTTCCCTCTGGTTGTTGTCCTGTGATCAGACTTTTTTCCTCTTGCACCATGAGCAATGTTTATCTGATGTACCAGTGTGGTGGTTTGGCCCTGGCTGGAGGCCACATTCCCACCAAAGCTGCTATATTGCTCTCCTCTTCAGCTGGACAGGGGAGCAAATAGATACTGGGAGGCTCAGGAGTGGAGATAAGGACAGGGAGAGATCACTCCACAGTCAGTGTCATGGGCAGAACAGACCCAGCATAGAATAAAGGAGAGAAACTCTCTAATTGATGGCACTGCCCTGCACCCCCAGTGACACCAGAGTCAGGTGATGAGAAGCACGACCAGATCTTAAAGCACCTCCTCACACCCCTCCCTTCTTAACAGGCTTCACTTTATCCATGGTTTCTCTCCCTTCTTCCCTCCATTGTGGCACAGGGAGGGGCAGGGACTGGAGGTTTTGGTCAGTTCCTCATGAGTTGTTTTCCTTCTTGGCTGGGGCAGGAGGGCGTTCCTCACACTCTTCCCCTGCTCCAGTGTGGGGTCCCACCCACAGGAGACAGTCCTCCAGGAACTTCTCCAACATGAGTCCTTTCCCACAGGGCTTCAGCTCGTTGCCAGCTGCCCCAGCGTGGATCCCTTCCATGGGATGCTGACCTTCAGGCTCAGACTGCTCCAGCCTGGTCCCCCACGGAGTCACAAGTCTCCCAGCAAACTTGCTCCGGCCTGGGTCGGTCTCTGCACAGGCTGCAGGTTTTGCTGCCAGGAGGTTGCTCCAACACTGGCTTCCCACGGGGTCACAGTGTCCTTCAGGTGCCTCCACCCGCTCCAGCATGGAGTCCTCCACAGGCTGCAGGTGGGGGCTCTGCTCCCCATCATCTTCCATGGGCTGTGGGGGGACACCTGCTCCCCAATGGTCTTCTCCACGGGCTGCAGGAAAATCTCTTTCTCTGGTGCCTGGGGCTCCTCCTCCCCACCTTCTTCACTGACCTTGGTGCCTGGAGTTTCTTACATCTTCTCAGCCCCTTCTCTGGTGGCAAAAGCAGCTGCCAGTGTTCTTCTGAAATGTGATTCCCAGAGGTGCTGTGACCAGTCAATGATGGTCCAGCCTTAAGCCCAGCTGGTGTTTACTCTGTCAGGCCTGGGGGAATCTTCTTGCTGCTTCTTGCAGAAGCCACCCCTGCAGAAGCCACCCCTGCAACACCCTGTCCTCCACCAGAACCCACCCACAAAAAAACACAACCACCATACAGCCCAACGCTCCTGCAATCTGCACTAAGCCACGGCAGCTCTTTGGCAACTTAGTGCTGAGCCTTATGTATCTTCAACATCAACTGGCCCTGTCTTCTTAGCTTCTGCTCTTTGCTGAGGAATTGTTTTGGGGTCAGCCAACTGACTTTTTTGATGCCACATCATCCTTTTTCCTGGAGAATTCACAGGAGGTATCAGGTCTAGGACAGAGAGCATCTCTGCATATTCTAGGTGAGGCCTTCTGAACAACAGAAGGTTAAATGTCAAGCTCTGGGATGATCTGAGAGAAGTGTACTTGCTTCTTTATTTTAAAGTTTAGGTTTGCAAAACAGAACACTCAGTTTACTTGAACTGAGGCCCTTGAGGAAGTTACTGTGTCCTGGGTTTTTCCAGGTCTGCAGTGACAACACCCCCTGTTCAGAAGAGGTGATCTCCTGGCTCCAGAGTTCTTTGCAGAGACTTCCTGTCCAAAGATCCCTCTCTGATTTGTCTCTCAGCCACTGAGTTTCTCTGCTCCTTCAGAGATACTGTGATACTGAAGCACTTTCCTTTCAGTTCCAAAAAGGAATTTGCCAGTTTATAACCCTTTCTCAGAGGAGCCTGTTCCCAAGAAATGCCTGTAGGCCAAATGGTTTTGCTAGCCCAAGGGGACAAGAGCTTTTCCTGTGGAACATCTGCAAGCCTCCTTAGCCTGCCAGAGATGTTGAGAGAGTGGCTATGAAGTGACTTTGCTGGCAGTGGGGAAGGGTGTTTCTATGACAGACTGACAATAAGGAGACCTGTCCATGCCTTCACCATACACTTCATTTCTGAAGCCTCAAGGGCCCCCACAGTGATTTGTAAAGCATTCCTACTGTTGCTCTGTACACGAAGGGCTGCTCCCTTTCAGGAAGGAAAAGGATGATCCTTACTGGTCTCACATAGTACCTTATGCTGGTTTTTTGTTTGTCAGACTTCTCCCTTGGGCATTTCCATTTGAAGTGAAGGCACTTTCTTCCTAAAAATAGAACTGGTAACTTTATGTCCCTCTTCACAGCATCACTGTCTTCACCGACATAATTAGCATCTTCGTGGTATTAGAGAGCAGCCTTTATCCCTGTCATGGGGTGTTTTGGGTGGTTTTGGCATTGGTCCTGATGAGGCAGTGTGGGTACCTTGCAATTTTAGTCCTATGGCTCTTGACCAAGCTTGACTTGTGTTCTTAGCTTCAGCATGCCCCATAATTACACAGATCAAGAGGTGGAGTTTAATCTGTCATTAAAAGCTCCAGGCAGATCATTGGAGTAGGAGAGCTGGACAGAGGTCTTACAGAATCCTTCCAGTGCTGCATGTGCCAGTTCCTAATTGGTCTCCTGAAATATAAGATCACAGAATGGTTTGGGTTGGGAAAGAACTTAAGTCAAACTGTTAAGCAAACACTGCCCAGCCCACCACTAAACCGTGTCCCTGAGAGCCTCATCTGTGTGTCTGTGAAATCCCTCCAGGGATGGTGACTCCACCACCTCCCTGAGCAGCCTGTGCCAGTGCTTGACAACCTTTGTGGTTTCCTGGTACCCATCTAAACCTCCCCTGGTGCAACTTCAAGCCGTTTCCTCTTGTCTTATCACTTGTTACTTGAGAGAAGAAGCCAACGCCTGCCTGGCTACCCCCTCCTTCCAGGGAGTTGTAGAGAGCAATCAGGTCTCCCCTCAGCCTGCCCTACTCCAGAATAAATCCCCTAAACTGCCCCCCCACCTCCCCACTAGCAGTTCCTTCAGCTGCTGCCCACCGGGCTTGTGCTCCAGACCCTTCCCCACTCCGTTCCCCTTCTCTGGACCCGCTCTAGCACCTCACTGTCCTGTTTGTAGTGAGAGGCCAAACCCCAACGCAGCACGCGAGGGGCAGCCTCACCAGTGTCTAGCACAGGGGGATGGTCACTGCCCTGGTTCTGCTGGCCACATCATTGCTGATACAGGCCAGAATGCTCTTGGTCTTACTGGGCACACTGCTGGCTCATGTTGGGCTGTTGACCAGCACCCCCAGGGCCTTTCCCACCAGACAGCTTTCTGAGTAACCTCTATGTTTTAAGCCCCCTAAACTTCCTGACGTTTTGGATTCTTTGATTTATTTTTCTCCTTGCTACTTCCTGTAGCTGACTTTGCTGGGATTGGGAAGCTTGGAGCAGGCATGACAAACAGATTTCAAAGCAAAGGAAGGGGGTGTTCATAAAGCAGGCCATTCCATCCAGACCCTCCTTTTCCTTGGAGGGTTTGGATCGTTAAGGAAAGTGTAATTTGCTTGAGAAAGTGATGTGGTAAGTCAGAGGTAAAAGGCCTATGAAAAACTGTTGAATGTGGCAATGCTAATACAGTCTTCATCTCATGGTGTTTCTGGGAGCTGCACAGAACATGAGAAGTACCATACCATGCTCTAGAGCACATCTCAGAGGTCACTGCCAGAGGCAGGGTGCTGGGTTAGACCTTTGGCCCACCTGAGTCCTGGTTTGTTGTCTCCAGTATTGCTTGTTCATTGTTCTGCCACAGGCCTCCAATATCGACGACGTCCTGAGCCACCACACCAGCTTCCTGGATAACTGCTTGAAGGACTGCATGCTCACCAACCCAGAGCTGCTCAAGATCTTCTCCAAGCTGATGTCTGTCTGTGTCATGTTCACAAACTGCATGCAGGTATGTACAGCCCCCCTGTGTTGGCCCTGCCACTACCAGGCACGCTGTGTGCCAGCCAGCTGTGACACTCCTGCTTCTCAACCTGGCCCCTTTTGTCCTCGATGCACATTGAGGAGCCCGTTCCTCCTGCCAGCAGGCTTTAGATCTTGACAATTCTGACCCTCCTCCCTCCACAAAATGCTCTTTTTCAGTGTTGGGATCAGGTTCATATGAACCAAATTTACCTCTCTTTGGCCAGTCCTGCAGCAGAATTTGAGGTGTAATTTGTGGGGCTCTGTAGCTTTTTAACGTGGATCATTGAGGGTTAGGTGAGGGCAGGTGATTTGTCCCATGGAATCATAGAATCGAATCACAGTCTGTGTTGGGTGGGAAGGGACCTTCAAAAGTCACCTAGTCCAACCCCCTGCAGTGAGCAGGGACACCTTGAACTAGAGCAGGTTGCTCAGAGCTTCATCCACCCTGACCTTGGATGTCTCCAGGGATGGGGCCTCCACCACTTCTCTGGGCAACCTGTGCCAGGGTCTCACCACCCTCAGAGGGAAGAAGTTCTTCCTCATGTTTCATCAAAACCTGCCCTGCTCTAGTTTAAGCTATACCCCCTCATCCTATTGCTCCATGCCCTTACAAAATCCTTCCCAGCTTTCCTGTAGGTCCTTTGGGGACTGGAAGGGGCTTGGAGGTCTCCCCGCTGCCTTCTCTTCTCCAGGCTGAACCAGCCCACCAGTCCCGGCCTGTAGGAGAGGTGCTCTAGCCTCAGACCATAGAATCTTAGAATCTCCTGAGTTGGAAGGGACCCATAAGGACCATCAAGTCCAACTCCTGGCTCCACAGAGGGACAACCAAGTCAGAGCATGGGACTGAGGGCATTGTCCAGCCAAGCTTGGTGCTGTGGCCATTCCCCTGAGGAGCCTGTGCCAGTGTCCAACCCCCCTCTCAGTACAGAACCTCTTCCTAACATCCAATCTAAACCTCCCCTGTTGGCTGTTCTCTTGAGTTTTGTCCCTGATCCCCAAAGAGAGGAGATCAGCATCTGCCCCTTCACTCCCCCTAATCAGGAAGCCACAGACCATGATGAGGTCTCCCCTCAGCCTCCTCCAAGCTGAACCAACCGAGGGACTTGAGCCTCTCCTCAGACTTCCCCTCCAGGCCCCTCACCATCCTCATTGCCCTTGTCTGGACCCTGATCTTCTGGGTACACTCCAGCCAGCACCTTGGGGAAGCTGTAGCTTTAAAAAGCCCCACACCTTCCTTTGGGTTTAGGGCTCTTTGTGTGTTAACACTGCGAGTTTAATCTCGGCGCTGGCTCTCGTGGGAGGGAGTTAGCTGCAGGGCCAGCAGAACTGAGTCAGCCTCATGTTTTGCCATAACTGAACAAACAGGATCTAACCATTCCCCCAATGCTCTGCCCTTCCAAGAGGTTCACCCAAAGCATGAAGCTGGATAATGAGATGGACCGGCTCACCTTAGAGCATGGCACAATGCTGGGCCCACCCACAGAGGAGGAACGTGCTGAGGAGACTGCAAAGAAGAAGCTGACTAGTAAGGTGGGACACAGGATAGGTAACTGGGTTGTTTCTTCTGTGTGTGCTGCCTGGGGTTGCAGTTTGGCTGGGGTGGCTGTCCTACCTCTTGTAGATAGATCTTCCCAGTTTCCAGAGCACCTCGGGCTCCAAAAGCAGAATCTTTGCAGGACTGTAGGCAATTTTGAGGGCAGTGTGGAGCACAGAGTCACAGAACTGTAGGGGTTGGAAGGGACCTCCAGAGAGCATCGAGTCCAACCCCCTGGCAGAGCAGGTTCCCCCAGGACAGGTCCCACTGGTGGTGTTCTCAGGGTCTGCTTGAAGAACCTGCCTCCCACCGCAGTCCCAGCACTCGTTTCTAAGTCCATGGCTGTATTTCCAGCCGTGCAGTGGGTACCCACCCACGGGCTTCCTGCAGCTCAAGAACCTTCCTGTTTCCAGGGCTAGCATTTGGTGAGGGATGGGCCAATAAGCAGTCAGGTACGACTGCTTCCAGCCCATCCCTGTCCTGCTTGGGGTATTTGTCTTGTCTGTCTCTGTCAGGACACACATGTATGGAGTGATCTGTTTGGCACACTCTGTGGTTAGCGTGACACCGCCCCACTGAAAGCCCCTCTCTGGCACACAGCCAGTAGGGTCCATCCCACTGCAGGGCCATCAGAGTGCTCCAGAGGTTACAGCCTGTCTTGGGCAACACTTGCTTTCTGCTTACTACTGTTCCTCCTGCTTGGAAATAACCAGCAGCAGTGTGTATTGGAGGATAACCCTCCTGGGATCTCGGGGGTGCTCCCAGACAGGCACAGCAGGATTTTGAACTGCATTGCAGGGACCTCCCAACGGTTTTGATGGATTTAATCTTAGTGACTGAGCAACTGTCAAGTTTTATGGTGGTATTTCTGAGCAAGTTAGGAAATAGGGAAGGAGGTTGGCAAGTGTGAGCCATCAACACGGGGGGGCCGCCGTGCCTTTGTCTTGGCAGCTTTTAGCAGAGCACGCTGACAGCCTCCACCTGACGTCTGGCTTCGAAGCAACGATCAACAAGTTTGATAGCAATTTCTCAACACATCTGCTCGACCTGTTGGACAAACTGAGTGTCTACAGCACCAATGACTGTGAGCACAGCATGCTCAACATCATTTACAGGTGAGCCAGTGGTTGATTCATAGAATCGTAGAATGGCATGGGTTGGAAGGGACCCCAAGAGCTCCAACCCCCCTGCCACAGGCAGGGACACCAACCTCCAGGCCTGGATCTACACAAGGTTGCCCAGGGCCCCATCCAACCTGGCCTTGAACACTTCCAGGAACAGGGCATCCACCATCTCTCTGGGCAGCCTGTTCCAGCACCTCACCACTCTCTCTGTAAAACACTTCCCCCTAATATCTAATCTAAACCTTCCTTCCTTTAGTTTTAATCCATTCCCCCTTGTCCTGCCATTGTCTGCTCTTTTAAAAAGTTGAATCCCCTCCTGCTTATAAGCTCCCTTCAGGGACTGGCAGGCTGCAATGAGGTCCCCCCTCAGCCTTCTCTTCTCCAGGCTGAACAAGCCCAGCTCCCTCAGCCTCTCTTTGTAGGGCAGGTGCTCCAGCCCTCTAATCATCTTTGTGGCTCCTCTGAACCCTCTCCAACAGTTCCACATCTTTCTTGTATTGGGAGCCCCAGCTCTGGACACAGTACTCCAGATGGGGCCTCACGAGGGCAGAGTAGAGAGGGACAATCACCTCCCTGTCCCTGCTGGCCACCCCTCTTCTAATGGAGCCCAGGATCCCATTGGCCTTCCGAGCAGCAAGAGCACACTGCTGGCTCATGTTAGGTTTCTCATCCACCAGAATCCCCAAGTCCTTCTCAGCAGGGCTACTCTCTTTCCTCTGTAACTTTCCCTTCCTGCTGTTCCCAAATTCAGCTCAAGAAGAATAGTTGCCTCCGTAGCTCTGTGTGTGTCTGCTCTGTCAGGAAAAGCATGGAAATCACAAGAAATGCTGCTTTGCATTTCAACCCAGAGCTTGAAAAAAACCCCCATCACATTCCTTTGAATGACATGCAGTTGGTCTGTCAGTGTTGTAAATGTAATGGAAGTGGTGGTGTTCTTGGGAATTACATCTCTGTTCAGACAGTGGATAAGAGGATTCCTGAAAGTCAGCGTTCCAAGGTAAGAAGACCATGCAAGGGATTGACCACAAGCAGCTGGTTTAAGGTCACATCTTGTGTTTATTTAAATAACCCTCCCTTAATACGTTTTTATCGTGGCCTCGTTCATACTTCCTGGCTTCTGAGAAATCAGAATTCCCCTGGTAACACCTAGAAGTTGGGTACACAGTGCAGTGCAGGAAGAGATCTGGGCTTTTTCATGAGGTTTATACCCTTCCTGCTCCTCTTTCAACAAGAGGAGTCGCACAAGGCCTTCTCTGGAAAGACTGACACTGGCTTTTGCTCTGAGTCATGTGAGTTAGCGTTTCCATGTCTTGTTCACCACTCTATAGGGTGGTGTAGTGTGAGGGGGGGCACCTACCGTGGTGCAGCTGAGCTTTGGAGAACCACCCACCCATTGTGTTCTGGGAGCATTATCCCCAGTTCACCACGTGTGCTGTGCAAGCAGAAGGTTTCTCCCTCTGGTCCTGCTACCACTTCTTTAGGAGCATGACCAAAAAAAAAATATTCAAAAAAATACTTTGCTGGGGGAGCAGTGACTTGTTTTTGAAGTGAAGTGAGGTAGGATATGTACTGCATGTAGGCATGGCTAGAAAGAGGGTAGGATTTTCAGGCATATATGGTACTTCAGCCCTCTTTCTCAGGTACGTGCTCCGTGTCTGTAGGCCCAGTAGACACATTTGCACTGTTAGGGTGGCTGTGAACCCACAAGGCTTGAGACTGTACCTGAGTTGTCATCACTGTTAGTGAGGGCACGGAAGACAAAGCCATGCTAGATACCCATTCACCCTCCCTGTAAGCCCATGTGGCCTTATTTTCACTCATTTTTCCTTATTTTTTGTGTAAGCAGTTGTAAACAGCTCTTACAGGTCTAGAAATTAGAATCACTAAATGTAGATTGCTTGATAAACCACAGGTGAAAGGAAACAGTGCTCCCTAATTTCAAGGTCAGTTTTCACCTAAAGCCTGTAATGCTTTTTAATGGTAGAGGTACTAAGAATCAGTTGCTGGTGATAGGTAATTTGGTTCCTAAATGTGCCTGATAGCTGGTTAATGACATACATCCCTTGGTACCATTAGGGATTCGTGCCACAACCCCTTTGATAGTTAGTATAGATCAGAGTAGATTGTTACTAAGTTCTTTTTAACCCTTTGCTTTGTTTAAGTGTAGGTCTACAGCTCCTTGGCTTTGTTTGGTCTATATGAACTGCAGTTTTTGTTGGTCGCTCTCATCCTTTAATCTTGAGGAAAACCACAAGAATGTTTTATCTGCAGCCTTTGAGTTCTGCCTGCTGCCCTTCTGTACCAGGTGTCCCATTGCAGGGATCACCCAGCTGAGTCCACAGCTGGAGTTTGGTTCTCAGCTTGATGGAGAAGTCAGCGATGTCGAGTCCTTCACCAGTTTTACAGCAGGTCCTACGGCCTCCCGTCGCACTGGGTCGCATCGATGCAAAGCCTCTTCATGCAGCAGCTCAGGGGCTGCCCTCCTGCCACTGTTCCTCCACTTAGCACCACACATTCACCTCTTTTCTCATTGCCTCCCTGCTTTATGCTCCTGCCAGGGTGGTGGGACAAGCTGATGCTGCACCGTAGAGACTGGCCACATGCCTTCTTCAATTGTGGGTCCGCGGTGCCCTGGCCAGGGTCTGTCCCACCTTTGTGTTTCACAGCCTGCACACGAATGTTAGCTGTGGCAGGAGGTGACTCCTGAGCTATGGAAGCTCTGGAGCTAGTTCTTTCTTCCAAATATAGAGAGGTCAGTGTTTAGAAGAACTTCCTGCTTCAGGAGAAAGGAGAAGTGTGGTGATTCAGGCAGGCTGTGAGGAAACACACTCCACTGTTAGTGGTTTGCGTTGAGCACGGTGACCAAAGCTACAACTGGCTGTTCAGAAGATGACCAGAGTCCTTTGCCCCCTGGTGTTTCCATACCTCAGTAACACGGTGTCTCTATGCCAGCAGGACTGTCAGCACCATCAAATCCCCCAGGTTGGACTCTCTGGGACTATGTGAGGACTCTCTGGGACTACTGCCTGTGAGCAGGCTGCGCGAGGCCGCGGCTCTCTCCTCTTATGGGCTGTGTGGTAACACTGTGAGGAGTGGAAGTCCCCCCACCAGTGCCCAGATGTGACATTTGGCTCTCAGCCTGTAGAGATTATTGGATTGAGTCCTGGACTCTATGGCAACAGGAACCCAAGAACTGGAGCAGAGACGGTTGCCATCTGAAATCTTGTATTTAACTGAGAGATGGAAGAGTTTATAAGACAAGCTGGTCTCTATGCCTGCTTTTTGGGGGGTGATGGCCAACGTGTGAGGCAGATGACAAAATGTCCCTTTTATTCATCATTCTGGCACTTACTCTATCATGGGTAATGCTCAGTTTATGGCACTCAGCAACCGAGGCACGGCCATCCTGTTTGCAGCACCGAACACCAGCAGATGGGGATCCAGAGGGCTTCCTCCAAAAGAGGGGGAGCTCACGTGGCACTCAGTGTGCTGGAGTCCTGTCTGGGTGCCTTGGCTCTGTCGGTGACACTGCTGTCAGAGGATGGGCAAAGCTTCCAGAGTTGCTCCTTCACACCCCCTTAGTGAAAAGGAGAACAGCACAAAGGGCTTTGCTGGAAGAATTGCTTAATTACAGATACTTAGAAATCTTACTCATCGAGTGCTGTGAGCCTTCATCTGATACCCTTCCTTTACCATGCTAGAGGAAGCAGGGTAGTGTGAGGCCAGCAGGATGTATGAAGTGATGCAAACCCCAGTCAGATAGAAGTTCCCAGCACAAAACAAGAAACTGAAGTGCAAGCGTGGAATTTCTTATCAATCCATCATTTAACCCCAAAGACATGGCTGTCAGGGGGAAGCAGATCAAAATCTGCAATTCAGGAAGTCTGGGCTGAAGCAACTTTAGCAGTGGAACAGATCCTCAAAGCAAGGATGTAAATCAGTCCCAACTCTGGGGTCAGGTGTGGTAAAGGCGCCTGCCTTGGGGTCAGGCTGACATCATGCAGCATGTAGAGGATGAGAGAGATGCAAGCTTTTCAACCAGGAGAGAGCAATAGATAAATCCCATCTGTCTCTGTTTTCCACAGTCACCAAAAAATGTCAAGGAACAATTTGTTGCCATTTGTGTGAGGTTGTTAAGCAACACGGAACTCAAATATTGTGCCCATTAATTTGGTGTTGGAGCAACTTAATTTGAGAAATTGGTTGGGTAGGAGCAAGGCTGTGCTGAGCAGGGTGCCTGTTTGAGGGGTCTCTGCTGGGGTGCAGACCCTCTTCCCACTGCAAGCCTTGCTTTGCTTTGCAGACCTCATTTCAAACAACTTTGTCCTGAAGTCGACCTGACCCTGTAAAAGAGTTTACATATTTCTGGATCCCTTCACTGCCTTTGAGTGCCTCAGCGAGCACATCCACTGTGGCAGTCACAGCACCAACCTCTCAGGGATCCTTGTCAGCACATTCACAGAATCACAGACTGGTTGGGGTTGGCAGGGACCTCTGGAGATCATCCAGTCCAACCCTTGACAGAGCAGGATCCCCTCCAGCAGGCTGCACAGGGCAGCGCCCAGAATAATGAGGTTTGAATGTCTCCAGAGATAGAGACTCCCCAGCCTCTCTGGGCAGCCTGGCCCAGGGCTCTGCCACCCTCCCAGGAAAGAAGTTCCTCCTCAGGGTTGGGTGGAACTTCCTCTAGTCCAGTTTGTGCCCATCACCTCTTGTCCTGTCCCTGGGCACCACTGAACAAAGACTGACCCCATCCTCCTGACCCCACCCCTCAAGTGTTTATCAGCATTGATAAGATCCCCCCTCAGTCTTCTCTTCTCCAGGCTAAAAGGTTCAGCCTCTCCTTGTCAGATGTTCTAGTCCCCTCAGCATCTCCATGGCTCCTTGTTGTCCCCTCTCCAGTAGCTCCCTGTCCTTCCTGACCCGGGGAGCCCAGCACTGCACACAGTATTGCAGGTGAGGCCTCACCAGGGCAGAGCAGAGGAGCAGGAGAACCTCCCTCGACCTGCTGCCCACACTTTTCTCCCTTCATCTACCCATCAGCTCTCTGCCTGCTGCTCTTGGGTGGCATTGAGCAGCTCACTTTAACTTCTGGCTGTTTTTTTCCCCTCCTAGGTTGGACTTCAACGGGTTCTACACAGAGCGCTTGGAGCACATGTCTGCTGAGCGCAGCCAGAAGGCATCTCCCCTGCTTCCCCACCTGGCTGTTCATGCCCAGTGAAGCCTTCTGCACCAGCAGAGAACTGGACACTTGCTCACTCCAACCCTCTGTGTCCCCAGTGTGAGCTGGAAGTGAACTGTAAGGTTTGTCCCAGAGAGACGATGAACATTCAGTCTCCTGACACGTATGGCAAGGATCTGTCTCTTCCCAGAGGCTTTTGTGAAGTTGCTGTTGGGTTTTTGCTGCATTGTGATGTGTTTGTGGGTTGTAAAGTAATTAAAAAAAAAAAAAAAAAAGGATGGGGGTTGTTTTGTCTGTTAACAGAACTTTGGGTGTGAATTCATCTTTTAGGTGGCTAAAGTTTGGTCAGCTCACAGAGATTTGGCTCAGCTGCCATGTGGCCTTGTTTGGGGAGGAGACTCTCATTGGGGGTTTGCTGGAAAAGGCTTCCATGTTGTTCTGGAGGAAGCTTGTCCTTGGTGATGGAACCCTGCCACAGCCCAGTTTGGTGCCCCATCCCCTCCTGTGAAATTTGGCGTTTCCCAATTGGTCCCAGTTTGAAGCACTAAGAAATAGATTACCAAAAAAATTGGTTTGCAGGAGGGGGTTCTCTCCTCACGAGATGCTGCGTGGATAAGACAAGGGGAAGGGGTGGCACTGGGAGAGGTTTGATCTCAGCATAAGAAATTACATTACAGGGAGAAGAATCCCGTGCTGGAAGAAGCTCCCCAGAGACACAAAGGAGTCCAGGTACAGGGTTTTTAAGAGGACAGGGGTGAGAGAACATCCTCTGGGCTCCCTTCCCTACAACAGCATGGACCTGATGATCTTCATAGGTCCCTTCCACCTTGGGCTAGTCCATGGACAAGGGGGAGCTCCATGGCAGAGTGGAGGGATGATCTACCTCTGATCCTGCAGGATAAGGGAGGTTCCCAAGTAGCCCCTGATATGCCCCAATGATTCATGTTCCCCCAGTCCCACCCACCTCTGCCCCAGAGACAAGCTATGCCTGTCTAGTTGACACTGCTCAACGCCCCCAGCCCCTCTGTCGCCTCAGAGCTGGGCAGACACCTCCAGTGTCCCATGGCCACCCCCTTCATAGCTCACAGACCCACTCTGTGCCCCACAGACACCCTTCCATGCCCCATGGACAGCCCATCCCCAGTGCCCCACAGAACCACTCCCCACTGCTTTTATGCAGCCCAGCCTGCCCCCCCCACCTTTCCC
>VZTU01002995.1:52532-82046 GCA_013400835.1 Zapornia atra | reverse complement strand
CTTCCCTGCGAGAATTTAGGGGGAGGCGTGGGAAACGGCTTGGGAGGGGATGGGTGAGGCGGGAGCTGGGTTTGGGGTGGCCTTTTGGGACGGGTCAGCGCTCCGAGAGGTTCCAGCGGCTTCATCTGCCAGGCTGAACCCAGAGGTCGCTGGAGCACAGCCGGCATCGCTTCCCTAAGCGCACTCGAGGGCGAAGGATGGAGAAAGGGGCTTTGAGAACCAGGCTCGCCTCCCTCATCCAGCTCTGCTTGCAGCCAGCCCCGTCGTGGCCGGATGCTTTTGGTGACCTCTGCCCTCGCCTGCCGTGCCCCCACCACCACCCCACACAGATGGGACACCCACCATTACGTAAAGACAGGCACCTCAGCAAGGAGGCCCCTGAGAGCGAGGGGAAATTTGTCACCGCCAGCCTGCGGTGTGCGTGGCGGGGGACCGGTGACTCAGTCGGCCGAGGGGGTGGTGATGAGGCTCCTGGCTCCCGCTCGCTGCCGTGGGCGAGGGCCGCCAGGCACCCGCAGACGGAACACCCCGCTCTGCTCCCGCCTCGCCGGGAGCTCTGCTGGCCCCGTCTAACCCTGGGAGCACGGGCACGGCTGCGGCAAAGGCTCCCAGGTTGGGGTTCCCCGGGGAAGGCAAAGGTTTCCCACAAAAAACGTCTCCCTCCCGACATCAAAAAGAGAAGCGGGAGGAGGGGTGAGCCAGCCCGGATGCGAGCTGCTCTCCGAAACACAGTCCCCAGCAGCTGCCAGACTCCGAGTCACACGCTGTTGGCATCAAGGCAGCGAGCTGAGGAAGCCCCGTCTTTGGTGCGCCAGGGTCTCAGTGGGGTTCCCAGGCCTGAAAGGGACCCGCTCTCCTGCGGGTGACGCTGAGCGCCCTGTGGGCGCCGGGGCTGGGGAAGCCGGAGCACCCCAGGAGCCCGTCAGGGAGTTGCATTCCCAGCAGGTGTCTCAGGACCCGATGGTCTTGGCTCCTTCCCACACCTCCGCGATGGCTGCTTCCGTTACCCCCCAACTCAGTTGTTTCTGGGTGTCCTGGCTCAAAGCTCCTTGATCTTTCTCAGGCTCTGCTGCTGGGCTGGAGGAGAGGCTTCCCCACGTGGAGAAGTACAGCACAGTGACCCCGCGTGAGGTGCCGGTGCCTCGAGGGAAGAGGGACCTCTCTACACCACCAGTGAGTAGCATCACATCCCCAACACTAGCTTGGCTGCCTTGCAGGGGGTCCCACCACCATGCTCACAGCAGCACCCTGCTAGCCCTGGACCAGAAGAATGACCTGGTGCCCATTCTCTTGAGTTGCCTCCATCCCAGAAGGTGGAGATGTTGAAGCAGTTGATGCGATCAGCTTTCCCAGGCTGTTTTGGGTCAAAATAGGAACAGCAGATAGCAGGGTGGACTCTTGGATGACTGGGGGAGGGGGTGTGGGGGTCGGGCAGGGACTGCTTTCTCTAATGCTTTCTTCAGAGACATTACCCAGCGGTGCGACTTCTTGCAGCCTTGTGGTGATCTTGTGACATCTGGTCTTTGCTTAAGGAGGGATTTGCAAAGCCTCGATGAGCTGTAAGCACTTTTCTTGCTGCGCTTGCTGAGTTGGGGGTTTTGGGTTTGTTTTTTGTTGGTTTTTCTTTTTGTCCTTTGGGACAGGGAAACAAGAATCATAAAGTAGCAGAAAGCCACATGAAAGAAAGGCAGTGTTATTTTTCTTGGGAAACCTTGTAATTTGGGGGAAGGAATGAGGTTTGACTCAGGATTTTTGACTGCTCGGGGTTGGTACCCATAGGATGATGGCCTTGACCTCAAAGATGCTTTCCTCGTTGCCTTAAAGTGAAAGTCAGCCAAATATAGGGATTAATTTTCCAGGACTGACTTTAGCACCTGATGAGGTGGAGGGGCTGGAGACATTTATTTCCTGGTAAATTCTTCATGCAGCACGTTCATCTGTGATTCAAACCCTTTCTGATAAGCGAGCTTCAAAAACACTCCCCAAAAGCATCTGTTTTCTCTGCTCTAGAAACCTAAACTTGTCCATGAGATAAACATTCCCCAGGCTATTTAGAGACACCATCTGTGCCGAGCGCGCCAGGCGGCTCTGCACCGATCCCCCCCAGAAAGGGGAGCTCACCCATCTTGGGGTTCCTTTGCTTTCCATGGCACAGGAGAAGACATCTGCCTTGAGCCGTGGTACTGGGAAAACCATGGGTTGCGTGTGGGTTTCATTTTGGACTGGGTGGTCCTTGGACCTCCCAAACCTGCTCTGTTGAGGGTATGAAGGCTCCCGCATTTCTTCTCTTCTACAAAAGTTGGGTTTGCTCTCCCTGGTGGGGGTTCTCAGCAGGGCTTGACCACCACCATGTCCCTCTTTGAAGTGAAGACAAGTAGTTAGATGGGCGTTTTCTGAGCCAGCTTCTCCTGTGGCTTTGCGTTGACAGTCTCTGTCTGGGATGTGCATGGGCCAAGAGCTGGTTCCCCAGTGCAAGGGGACCAGAGCAGCTGGGACACGTGAAGTTGGTCCAGCAAAGCATCTGCCAGGTGAGGTGTGACACAGACCAACCACCCTCTGGCTTTGCTTAAATTGAAATTTGCTCAGCACAGTCCCAGGGTTAATGGGGCTCAGGCAGTGCAGGGCCCAGCTGCCGGCGCTCACAGACCTTCACACCTGGAGCCCTTGCCTGTAGGAAAGGGGGGACTCAGGGAAGCTGTGTCGGGACTTCCCTTCCTTTCTTTCTTTTAATTTGCCCTGCGGCCGTCTCCGAGAGACGGTCCCTGACCCACTTTTTAAGCCCTCCTCTGGCTCCGGCGCTGCCAAGGATAACACAGCCTTGCTTTGTCAGCAGACGTGGCTCGGGATGGCCACGTCAGGCAGGAGATGCATTTGCTGGGGGGGAACCATGAGCGCAGCCAGGGCTGGATGTGACCCAAGCCCCCCGCCCCGGATGGGGAATGCAAACCGGGTAGAGCTGAGGGTGCCCCAGTGACCTGGTGCTGAGTCAGCGGGGCTTTCCGCTCGCTCGGCTCCAGCTCCTCTCACCCCAGCAGCGCTGAGCCGCCTGATGACAGCAGGTGCCGTCATCCGCTCCGGGGAGCGGCCGCGTGCCTCAGCCCGCAGGAATGCCGGCCCCGCGGGAGACTCCTGCCTTGCCCCCCCCTGGGGAGCCCAGAAGAGGCGGCCCTCAGAAGGTGTCCCCTCAGGAGAGGTTGCTGCACAGCACAGGCAACCAAGGGTGTCCCTGGTGCCCCCTGGTACAGGGCACCACGCAAAGGGATCGTCTTTCTCAGTGGGATGGGACCCCTGGAGGGCCCAACCTCTGCAGATGGAGATGACAAGACAACCCAGAGGGAGCCACTTCTTCTGGTGCGACATGTTGATCCCAAGGGTTCAGGGCTCAGCTGGGCTGAGCCACAGCCACCCTGATCTAGCCATAGCGACTGGAGTCTGGACTTGAGGCCCTTTCCACCGGCACTAGGGTGATGCTCAGGGGAACGGGTATGTGGTGCACATATAACATCTGCTCTTGGCACCAGAGGAGAACCAAGAAAAGGTTGTTCTCTGTGATACTGCGTGTCAGGTCAGGCAGAGACCAGGAGGAAGTTTCTGCTGATAGCAGCCATTGGGCTCCGGGGATTCTTGTGGCTCAGCCAGTGTTAAGTGCTGAACAGTGGCCCCAGAAAAGGAGCTCCTTGACTGATGAGTAGGATGGGTCGGCTTCTGGCACAGACGTTTGCTGCCATGTGTCAGACACGGGAAATCAGTCTGCTGACTCTTGTTTCATTGGTGATGACCTGTTCTGTGTCTCAGGATGTGCTGGGGATTTGTGTGGCTACCCACATGCTTGCTTGCTGCTCTTCTCATTTCCTCTGTCTTTACCGGATGCCTCCAGTTCCACAGATGCTTTCCGGCAGGGCAGATGCAGACCTCTTTCTGGGCACATCCTCTCTTCTGCAGCTCTTACTCCTGGTGACAATGGATCTGTTCCATCTCTCTTTCATGCAGAGCACCTACCCTGACCACATCCTCTACAGTGTACATGCGGAAGGCAGGGACTACCTCCTGCAGCTGGAGAAGAACAAGTGAGTGCGGGTGGGCACAGCAGGATGGTTGGAGGGGAGCTTGATTCCCACCCTTGCAATGAACATCACTTCTCCAAGGTCCAGCACTGCCACACCAGTGGTCTAAGCCCTCAGACCAGATCTCCACTTGCAAAATGTAATTTTTGGGTTGTGGGTTTTTTTCCCATCCTTGCCAAACCCACCCAAGGGAGGTCATGGGCCCACCATACCCAACCTGATCAACCTCATCCTCACCATACCCAAGCCAATCAACCTCATCCCCAAAGCTTTCCATCCTCTCCCCAAAACTGACACCCCTCCTGCAACCTGCAGGGAGCTGCTGGGGCAGCACTACACTGAGACACACTACTCGGCTGATGGCACAGAGGTCACGGAGAAGCCAGACGTTCAGGTACGGGGCTGGCTGTGGGAAGAGCCGTTTCCTCGCTCCTGTGGGGACCTGCTGGGCAGACCCACTTCACACCTCTGCTCTCTCCTCTCTGCAGGACCACTGCTTTTATCAGGGCCAAGTGCAAGGATACGTTGACTCAGCAGTGAGCATCAGCACCTGTGATGGGCTCAGGTAGGACCTCCAACTCTCCTGGGTCACCGTGGCTGGCCAGAGGGCAGCATCAAGCCTGGCCTTGGGGCAGACCACGGTGCTGCTGGCACAGTGGTGAAGCAGTTCAATTGCACCAGTCAGCTGTGCACCGATGGAGGGAGATCTCAGCTTTCCCCTGAGGAAAAGCAGATGATGTCCCTTTTCCTCTCTGGCTCAGTGCCTAGCAGGAAAGACATGAGGCATTGTGCAGTTAAGGCTGCAGGTTTGGAGGGGGCTGGCTGTCCTCTTCCATGGGCTGGGCAGGGGGACACCCGCTCCACCATGAGTTTTTCCACAGGCTGCAGGGGAATCTTTCTTGCCGGTGCCTGGAGCGCCTCCTCCCCACCCCTCTTCACTGGCCTTGGTGTCTGCAGAGCTTCACACATCTTCTCACTCCCTTCTCTGGGGGCAAAAAGCAGCCGCTTGTGTATTTTTTTTCCCCTCTTTGACTATGTTCCCCCAGAGGTGCTACCACCATCACTGGTGGCTCTTTCAGACCTGGGGGGTAGCTTCTGGCAGCTCCTTGCAGAAGTCACCCCTGCAGCCCCCACCCCTCCAAAGCCTCGCCCTGCAAACCCACTACAACTCCCCAAAAACTGCCTTGGGTCTACCTCTCTGGGCAGCCTGTACCAGGGCTCTGCCACCCTCCCAGAAAAGAAGGTCCTCCTCATGATTAGGAGGAACCCCCATAGCTAACCATGCCCCAGGTCAGCTCTCCCCTGCAGCACCTCCTCTGCGTGCTTTTGGGCCAGGTGAGACTGCAGGGAAGAGGTGCCCAGACCCTTGCATTGCTGTGAGCTCCTGCACCCTGCACCTCTGTGGTCTCATCCACATGTCCAGAAGGACCTGAGTCTCACATCCTGCCTGTGGTCTGTAGCTCATCCAAGCTGCCGATGGAAGGTGTGAAGGGCTGGTTCCCTGGCTGGGATTTGGCAGCTATGGATTGTCACAGGCCCTCGTGAGGGTACAAACAGGGTCTGTCCATGTCCTGTGGGACATTTCCCCACCTGACGCCCACCCTCTCTTTCTCTGCAGTGGGTTTTTCCGGGTGAATGAGACCACGTTCCTGCTGGAGCCGCTGGAGGGGGCTGTGGCTGGCCAGCACGCCCTGTACAGAGCAGCCCACCTGCGGGGAAAGCGCGGCACGTGCCAAGACGCCGGTGCCCCCCTGGAGTATGACCACGAGCCGAAAATTCCCGCGGCCATGAAGCGCTACCGCTGGGTTAAGCACTGCATTGCTTCTCCTTCCTCTAGCTGACTTCACAAGAGCCGAGGCCCCGTGAAGTCCAGGAGAGAAGTGGGGCCATACCCCGTCTCTTGGAGACGCTCCTCTCCCACACATTGCTGGTCAGGTACCCAAACAGGAGTTGGTAGCAGTGGTCTGACTCCGGGTAGGAGTAAGTCACCAGATCCTGTTCCACTAACGGGAGCATTCTCCTCCCTCATGAGCTCTGCAGTGCCCACGCAGCCTCTCCCATGCCTTATCCCCATAGCAGGCCCGAGTTTTTCCCTGGTATGTCTGAAACCCCTGTCAGAGGAACACTGGGAAGCAGAGCTAGAAGACCCACTAGCCTTGGATAACATTGGAAGATGCCCTAAGATCCAGCACATCCCCCAGGAGGGTCAGCTGTGGGGCTTGGGAAGCTGCGGAGCTGAGCCCCCTGTGCTCACTTTCCTCTTCCCTTCCAGAATTCAGCTCCCTTACACAAGGGTCCCCGATATGTGGAGCTGGTCCTGGTTGCAGACAACGAGGAGGTAAGTGTGGTGGTGGGGGGGTGGGGAGCAGGGCTGAGCTGGTCCCTGCCTTTTTGCTGCCATGCACTGCAGCGATGTAAAGCCAGCCCAGAAATCCCTCTGTGTCCTTCCCCTAGTTCAGGAAACACAAGGACTTGCGCACCGTGCAGAACCGCATGAAGGAGATCGTCAACCACGTTGACAAGGTAACCCCAGGGGTTTGGATCTGCCCTCTCCTCTCCCGCACGTGCCCTGCACGGGCACGAACACAGCAGAGGAGAGACCTGCATTGGCAAGGTGATGGAGCTGGAGCCCATCTCAGGCCCACGGGTGGGCTGCTGCAGGGTGACCCACTCCCCCAGCCAGCAGGGTGTGCAAAGCAGACAGGACAAGCAGCCCAGCCCTGGCCCTCAGCAGCGCAGGATGGTTGCCTCACAGGTCCCTCATAAAGAAAAGGATGAGAAAGTGGGTTTTTTTCCTTGCAAACCCTGGGAGCGTGTCCCAGAGTTGTGCTCGAGCTGGAGCGGGTGCTGATGAGTGGGAAGTGAGGGGTGCAGCGCACTCATCAGTCAGCAGTGTGGGAGCTGCATTCCCCAGCCTTCACCAGAGGTCCCAGGGTCTGTGGGGTCACCCTAGCTTGTGTTATTTATTGAGGGGGGGTGAAGCAGCTGAGGTGGGGTCCTGCACTCGGTTGTGGTTCCCCAGGGGAGGTGGGACCTTCCCTCCACTTACGCAGCTCAAATCCAAGTGCTGTGCTTGGGCTGTTTCCCACCCCAGCTTTATCAGCCTCTTCGTCTGAGGGTGGCCTTGATCGGCTTGGAGGTGTGGAGCCACAAGGACAAAATCGTGGTCAGTCCCAACCCGGAGGTGACACTGGACAACTTCCTCCACTGGCGGGAGGCAGAGCTGCTGCGGAGGAAGCCACACGACAATGCCCAGCTGATCACGTAAGGACAGCAGGACAACCACCTCACCATCCTTGAACCATCACCACCACCTCACCTGCTGCCTGGACCACATGGCCATGGTGGCATCTCAATCCCACAGGGGCATAGACTTCCATGGCACGACCGTAGGGCTCGCCAAGAAGCTTGTGATGTGCACCAGGGACTCGGCTGGTGTCAACCAGGTGGGTCCCACTGCTCGGACACGCACTGGGAGAGCAGCAGCAGTCCAGCAGTCTGCACGCCCTGCACTGTACTTCACAGAGCGAGTTTCTCCTCCGCTGGTCTCCAGCTTTCTCCCTCTGCAGCCTTAGGGCTGGCACTGCTCCCTGGCATCTCTGTCCCGTGAGCAACCAACCACCAGAGAAGTTTCAGGACTCCAGGGGAAAGGTAGCTGCGGCAACCCCCAAGCTGGGTGTCTGCAGAGGAGCTTGACATACCTGAGCCCTGAAGGGCCTTCCAGAGCAGCTGTGGACACAGGGCTTCTCCCAGCCAAGTGGCCAGGACTTGGCTTGCAATGGCTCCTTGGCCATCCTGGCTGTGCTCCTCATTCCTCCCCTGGAAGGACATCCTTTGCTGGAGCAGGTTTGGCTGTTCATAGGACCTCTGGCTGTCCTGAACCACCACAAAGCATTGTTTCAAGGTAGCTGCTATATCCAAGCTCACCTATACCCCTGAGAGCCCAGCCTGGGGGTCTTCAGGGGCCACAGGACACCGGGTCCAGCATTTGTTGTCCCCTACCCCAGCATGGTAGCATTAGGGAACGAATAGCAGCCAGCAGTGAGACCTAGCATGGAGGGGTTTAAGATGCCAGTGGAGATGCTGTGGAGGGCACTTAAAGCATGCTGCACTTCTTGTCCCACAGGACCACAGCATGAATCCTATCGGTGCTGCATCAACCATGGCTCACGAGATGGGGCACAACCTGGGGATGTCTCACGATGAAGATGTTGCTGGCTGCCGCTGTCCTGTCCCCAAAGCTGATGGAGGATGTGTCATGGCAGCAAGTGTTGGGTGAGTGAAGGGGAAAGGGGATTATCCCCTACCCCTGCCCAGCAGATAATTGTCTTGGTGGGTGAAACCTGTGGGACGGTCAGGTCTGGGTGCACTTCAAAAGTCCGTTGCTGCCTTTGAGTCTGTTGGTGGCCCTCCAACCTCTTCCTGGGCTGGTAGGTGCGAGGGCACTCACATGTTCATCTCTGCTCACGACTCTCTGCTTCTGTGCCCATTCAGCTTGGTTTACCCCAAGCTCTTCAGCCGCTGCAGCGAGCAGGACATGTGGCAGTTCCTTGGGGACCCCAGGACCAGCTGTCTGCTGAACGTCCCCAGGGCCGATGAGCTGTACGGAGGGCCGGTGTGTGGGAACCAGTTTGTGGAGCGGGGAGAGCAGTGCGACTGCGGCACGCCGGAGGTAGGGATGCTCTCTGAGAGCCCAGGAAGGAGGGTGGGTGTGAAGGACATGAGACTTGTCATTCAGACTCAGAAAAGGTTGTGCAAGCCTCTTCCCTAGACGTCAAGTTTTGCCAGACTCATCTTCCTTACGTTCCTGATGCTTCTGCCAAAAAATAACTCTCAGAGGAGGTTTGTTAGCTTGGAGGTGTCCCTGTCCCACCCCCCACCCCTTCACGTAGCTGTGATTTTAGCAGGAGTGTGCCTAGGAAAGATGGGCTTCTCCCCAGCGTACCTTCCCAAGGGGGACATCATGGCACATCACTGTCCTTTCAGGAGTTGTGCTCAGCTTTTCCTCGTCCTTATCAGCCCGTAGTTGCGTCGCAGCAGGAGGTTTGGGACAGGCAGCCGGGCAGCGTGTCCCGGATAAATCCCTGGGTCACAGCGCTCCCCGGGGACCTGAAAGGACCCGATGCAGAGAGCACAGAGCTCCTCCTGTTTTCTCCTTTCCGGAGATGTGCTGCCAGGAAGCAGCCATCTTCTGCAGAACAAACAAACAAAATCTCACCCTTGTCCTTCGGTTTGATGTTGGTAGTGGGGGTAACTGGGCAGCGGGAATGGTTCACGCCCGGGGTGATGCTGTGCACTCGCCCTGCGGTTCGGCCCGCGGTGCCGGCGCTGCACGTGAACTCCCGGTCCCCCGGAAAGGAAGGAAAGCGTCTTTCAGGGGAGCTTTTGGGAGAGTTTCGGTCCCTCCCTGTCTCACAGGAGTGCTCCGACCGCTGCTGCAATGCCACCACTTGCCAGCTGAGAGAGGGAGCGGAGTGTGCGCGGGGGGACTGCTGCCAGGACTGCAAGGTACTGCTGCCGGCTGGGGGCACCAGCTTGACGGGAAAGGGAGGCGGTGGGTGCGTGGTCCTGCCCCGGGCTCCTCTGGAGCTTCCCGGTGGAGGCAAGGTGCCTCTGTAGCCCAAAGGATTTCTGCAGCAGATACTTCCCAGAATCAGTCGTGCCCGATAGTTTGATTGGGAATCATGCTTTCCAATGGATGCTCTCTCTACGTGGACAGTCAGCAGCCTCTGGTTCTGGCATCCTGGAGCCAAGGTCCCCTGGCTCTGTCAAGTGCAAGACGAAAGCTGTCAAAGAACTTTACAGCATGGTCTATTTCTGGTCCAGGAAACCAACCCACTCCGTTAATCCTAGAGAAAGAGAGGAGTTGGTTCCTGCATAGAGCCATAAGAAATGCCCTGGTGTGAGGTGGTAGGACTGGACGAGGACACTGGGACAAGTCCAGACTAGAAGCGAAGCACTAGGTGTTGCCTGCAGGGAGGGACTCACCTCTGGGAGAAACCAGTGTGAGGCCTGATGGCATCTCCGCCCTGTGCAGTTGCTCAGTCAACAGCAAATGTCTTTGTGCCAGGGGGACACGAGCTGTGGTGTCTGATCTGTGGAGCATGGGGAGGTGTTTCAAAGACCAGGGTGCTGCCAGGGGAGGGGGGAGCGGGAGGGTGTTGCCCGTGCGGGTCTGAGGCTGCAAGAGCATCGAGGCAGTGCCAACATCCCCTTTTCTGTGCAGGTGAAGGCTGCTGGTGTGCTCTGCCGGGCCAGCAAGAACGACTGTGACCTGCCTGAGCACTGCACTGGCCTCAGCGCCGAGTGCCCAGAAGATGTCTTCCAGGAGAATGGCATCCCCTGCCAGAATGGCAACGGCTACTGCTACAATGGGGCCTGCCCCTCGCACGGCGAGCAGTGCCGCGCGCTCTGGGGTGCAGGTAGCAGCTCCCCCACCCTGCCCGCTCCCCTCACCCCACGTGCTGGGTGACGTGCCTGGAGCCCCAGCTCCTTGGCCCAGGGCGTTGCTTAGCTGCGTGCTCCCCCTCCTGCTTCCCTAACTGGGGCGCTGTGGCCGCTGGCCCTGAAGCGTGGCCACGGGTGCTGGTGTTACTGGCTTGCTGTGGGCTCTGGCTCTGTGTGACCCTTTCTGTGTGTCCCACAGAGGCCCAGGTGGCTCCTGACATCTGCTTTAAGCACAACAGCGAGCAACACCTTCACCTTCACTGCCTCACTGAGTATGGGAAGCAGCCCTGCAGCCCCAAGTAAGGAGCTGGGGAGGCAGCATGGCAGGATTGGGGTCCGTGTCCTTGTGGGGCTGAGCGGTGCCCCCCCTCCCTGTGCCACTGCTGGTGCTGACAGCCACTTCTCCCACAGGGACGTGAAATGCGGCACGCTGCTGTGCCTGAGCAACAACGCCAGCCCTGTCCTCGGTGGCGGCTCCTACTCCCTCTTCTTCGGCCGCTTCAAGTGCAAGGCAGTCATCGCCAGCAGTGATGCCAATGAGGTGGTGGCAAAGCTCAGGCTGGTGCCTACTGGTGCCAAGTGTGGAGAGGAGATGGTGAGCATGCTGGCTGCCATGCTGGGGCGGCGGGGTGAAGGGGACGGCTGCTGGCCATGGGGACCTGGGACAGCCTCTGAAACCCCCTGCTTACCCCCAGGTCTGCTATGCTGGGCGCTGCCAGAACCTCCTGGTCTACGGCAACAAGAACTGCTCGGCCAAGTGCAACAACCACGGGGTAGGATGTGGGATTGTCCTCTCCCGGAGCAGCTGCAGGGCCCGGGCAGCAGTCCCTGGCCTCTGTGGCATCCCCACCACCCTGACGCTTCCCTCCCTCACCTCAGGTGTGCAACCACAAGCGCGAGTGTCACTGTGAGCCAGGCTGGGCCGCACCCTATTGCGAGCAGAAGATCTCAGAGGTGGCAGCAGGTACGGCTCCCCCGCGGTGTGCGGCCGGCCCCAGCTCCCTCAGCCAAATGCATGTGCGGGGCAGAGAGCTTGGGGAGGGGCCCAGCCCCCTGCCACGGTGCCAGCAGGTGCTGCCTCATTCCCACCTGCTGGCCCTGGCATGGGGGTGCCACCCTGACACCAGCTGGGTCTCCACAGGGAGCAGCAGCCTGGTCCTGGCTGCTGTGCTGGCGGTGCTGGTGCTCTGCAGCGCCCTGCTCATCTGCGGCGTTCTGCTCCTCAGAAGCAGGGGGATGTGGCGCTTCCAGAAAGGGTAATGCTCCTCGCGACTGCCCCGCTGTGGGGCTGAGCCACAGCCATACAGGTTGAGCTCGAGTGGTGCCCAGAGCAGCCCCTCATGGCCCCTGTGCCCCTCCACAGGAGGACGTCTGGTGGGCCTGCCGCTGGCCTCGCCAACCCACTCTTCCAGGAGGGTGGCCAGGCACGAAGTCGCCGCCGCCATCTGTCCCTGCATGACATCGGCCACCCCAACCTGCTCAGCAGCACGGCAGCCCCTCGAGATGCCTGGCTCCTCGGCTCCTGCCGCCCAGCCCCACAGGTAAGGGAGCTGCACGGGGCCCCAGCACAGGGTGCCCTCGGCAGCTTGGGTGGGAGAGTGGCCTCTTACCCCCATTTTCAGCTACCCTGACACCAGTCCCCCAGGGGACACGTTCAGCCCCTTCAGCTCTCCAACACTTCCACCCCCCCAAACCCCCAGCCTGACCAGCCCCAGATGTGTGGGATGCATCCATAGGACATCCCAGGTGGCTGAAGACTTGGTGGGGAGGGGGCCCTTCCTCTTCCCCCTGCCTTCCCCCCACATCCCTCCCTGGCACCCAGGTGAGGGACTCATGTCTGTCCTCCCCCCAGGTGAAGCCAAAGCCACCCAACAAGCCTCTCCCTGCCCTGAAGAGCAAGGTACCACCAGGACCAGCCCTCCCTCGCCCCCCGATGACACCTTCCTCAGTCTTTCAGGGGAGCGTCCCCTTGAAGACAGCCCTGAAGCCACCCCCAGCCAGGAGGTGACCAAGGATGCTCCAACCACCGCCATGGCTGCTCTGGCTCTGGCGCTCGGGTGGCACAGGCAGGGGGGCTGCCCTCTTGCTTCCACCCTTACTTGAATCGCTTGCTGGAGCCTCCCCCAGGGAGGGCAGCAGTGTTTACAGATATTTGAGTTGTGCCTTAACAGACTTTGTAGCCTCACGGCTGGCCCAGGGAGAGCCATCAGCTGGGGCTGTGCGAGGACACCGCAAGCGGGGATGCTGCCGGCTCTGGTTTTGAGGCCAGCCCCAAGCTGGTCCAGGCTGTCCTGCACCCAGGGAGCTGCTGCCTTTTCTCCCAGCATCCCCAGTGTGTCCACTTCCTCATGGGAGGAGCTCCTGGCCTTGGCTGCAGGAGGACCATGCCCTGGGGCCACTGTCCTGGCTGGGCAGAGTCGGGTAGTGGGGAGTCTTGCCAGGGGCTTTGGCAGGTCCAAGCCAGGCCTGGCTTCCTTTTTCCTCTCTGGAGTTACCACTCCAGTTACTGCTCTCCTGAAACGGCATTTCCTGGGAGCCTTTTTACTGCAGCTATTAACTTATGACCTGTGCGCAACCACCTAGAGCCCCCTGTTGTGAAACCAGGCCTCCCCCTTTTTGATATACTTCAGGTTGAAGGTTTTTATACCAATAAAGACTGAAGGCAGTGGTGTACACAGCACGTCTCTTGGCAGAAGGGCTGCTTGGGGGGGATCTGCCATGGATAGAGCCTGGTGGGACGAGGGCTTGAACTGAGCTCCCCAGTACTGGGCCGGAACCACAGGGGCTGAAGAGCAGCACCGAGTGCCAGCTGCAAGGGGCTGCAGGATGGGACAGTAAGTCCCAATGATACCCTCTGGCAGCCCCAAGTGCCAAAACAGCCCCCAGGCTTGCTCTATGACCCACGGATCTCTTAACATGACTCCCACCAGCCCCATCATCCTGAATGCTTGCAGGCCCTGGCCCCCGTGCAGCCACGCCTGCCTGGGCAGCGGTCCCGCAGGTGAGAGCCCAAAGGTCTCGGCTCCTGCACGAGCTTCAGAGGACAGCAGAAACACAGATCTCTAAGCAAGGTCCACCACCCCATGGTTTTCTTTGAGCCCAGGCTGTTGCCAGGGCTCCCAGGGCAGCAGTCACTGCAGCTGGGGCCAGAAAATTAGGTGCAGTGCTACTGGGGGGTGAGGCACACGTGCCCCCCCGTTTCCTTGCTGGCGCCAGCACTAGGACACAGAGTCACTAAGGAAACTGTAACAAAATAATTTTATTCTGCTTTATCAAAAGCACTTAACACTGTGCATGTAAACCTGAACATCTGGTATCGTGCTTCCCTAAAGAAGGTGGATCCAGTGGCAGACCCCTGCAGCTCACAGGCCTTTGGGATGTAGAGAAAACAGTTCAATCCCACGTTTCTGGTTGCACCCGTGTTCCTGCTCCACAGCTCCCAGCGCAGAGGAAGCTAAGCCCAGACAGGGGTGCTAAAGCTGTGCTGACTCCCTCTTCCTGCACACCCACTTGCAGAGGGATGTAGGTTTTTGCAGAAGACACCAAGCATCACACAGGACTTCAAAGCACAGGCGCATCCCTGGGTGTCCTTCAGCACCTGGGGGTAGGAGGGACCCAAAGCACACTCACCCAGAGCAGGCAATGCCAAGCCAGCATCTAAAGGGCATTAAGCCAGTGTTGAGGGCTCAGGCCCAAAGGGGAGCAGCCTTTCCTGCACCAGCTCGGAAAGCTTTACCACTCCCCAAACAGATCCCTGCTCCCATCACTGCCCAGTTATTGCTTCCTTACCTGCCCTTGTTTCTTGCCCTAAGACTAGCAGAACCCATCCGGTCCATGCCAGCATTGGGCAGTGCCCAACCCCAGCAAGCACAGCATGGCAATAGCATGTGTCTCCTCCAGGAGAGCCAGCCTTCACCTCAAAATTCAACCAAAGTAGCTGCTGCAAGCCAGCTATAGCAAGGAGGGTCAAAGAGGTGTGACTGCACCAGCTGCTCAAAGCCCTTCCCACAGCAGAAATGGGGCTTTGCAAGTCAAACAGCACTTCCAGGAGACATTTCAAACGCCACAGCTATGAAACACACTCTGGGGATCATCCAGTCCAAGCCCTGACAGAGCAGGATCCCCTCCAGCAGGCTGCACAGGGCAGCACCCAGGACCATGGGGTTTGAATGTCTCAACAGATGGAGACTCCCCAGCCTCTCTGGGCAGCCTGGCCCAGGGCTCTGCCACCCTCCCAGGAAAGAAGTTCCTCCTCAGGGTTGGGTGGAACTTCCTCTAGTCCAGTTTGTGCCCATCACCTCTTGTCCTGTCCCTGGGTACCACTGAACAAAGACTGACCCCATCCTCCTGACCCCACCCCTCAAGTGTTTATCAGCATTGATAAGATCCCCCCCCAGTCTTCTCTTCTCCAGGCTAAAAAGTCCCGAGTCCCTCAGCCTCTCCTTGTCAGAGAGATGTTCTAGTCCCCTCAGCATCTCCATGGCCCTTTGTTGTCCCCTCTCCAGCAGCTCCCTACCCTTCAAGGCTGCTCTTTGCCAGGACGGCACTGTTTGCTCTGGCCTTGGGCAGCCGAAGACACGAGTCCCTCCACGCAGCAGCTCAGTGGTCACCACTGCAGGGCACAGGGCTGTGCCACAACCCCCGTGCGCTCGGGTGCCCACAGCAAACATGGAAGAAAGCTCTTCACCTGCCAACAGCAGCACATCTCCTCTCAGACTCAGAGCACAAGGAAGCCCGCTCACGGACAACCCCCCCAGAAGCCAGGGTTGGTGCTCAGCACATTCAGCTGGGCTCTTGCTGGAGCGGGGATCCAGGCTCCTGCCACGGCGAGGGGTGAAGAGGAGCTGGTATCCCGGAACAGAGGACCAGCTGGGCCCTGGGAGGCTGCAGACAGGTAGAGGAAAGGAAGACCACCTGAAATCACTGTGGTACCACACTCCTGGGGTACCCAAGATGGCCCAGCAGCAGCAGGAGAAGCAGGGTCAATGCATCCTAGCTCTGCCCCAGAACCTGAGGAGAGGCAGCTGTGTAAGGCACCTCATGTCACCAAACTTCCTTTGGGGAGGCACTGCCATCTTCTGAGTAATATGTGCAGGACAGGAGAACAGAACTGGGAAGCCTGAAGCCCACACACAACTTGTTGGGAGAAATCATTACCCAGAGGTGAAGTTCAGGCCCTTTGCTTTGGGCTGAATGCTTCACCAAGGCAAAAGCCACGAGGCTACAGATGGTGCCGGGGGCAGATTTCCACAACAGGACCGACCATCTGAGCACCAACCAGCCCATCTGCTGAAGTGCCCCAGGGCCAAGCACTGCACGTTGTGGCACCTGAGGAGACAGGAAAGTGGGACAAAGGAAAGCAGCGCAAAGGTACAGATACACCAGGCTGGAGGAGAGGCGACCTCTGAACATACAGCAGGTTCAGAGTCAGGCAATATCACAGTGCTACTGGCTGGGGAACGGTGCTCCAGCTCTTGCCAGCTGCTTCCCCAGCCATCATCTTCTGGGATCATGACAGAACACAACAAGAAATAGGTCCTAGAAACAAGCACGTCCTCACAGGCAAGGGGAGGGCAGAGGAAAGAGGAAAGCAGGTCACATCAGCAGATTTCTCCCCAGCAAGCACATCTCTTTCTCCCACCCCGGAGTGGGATGTGGAGAGCAGGGATTGGATATATTACAACACCATCCTGCCAGCACTGCCGTCGAGTCCAAAGCCCCACAATGCAGCAAAGCCCAACCAGAGACGAGAGGAGCAGCAGCAGACTCCCCACTGTGGCTGTTCAAGGACACAGAGGTCAGGTCCCGCTTCTGGGAACAGGGGGTTTTGCACTGGGGAGCAGCGATGCTTCGCCTGCTCTGCGGCTCAGGTGTCAAACATCTGATCTGCTGCAGAACGCGGTCCCTTCACTCTTCTCTTCTGCTTCACTTTGCCAGCACAGCAGTGCAGTGGAAATTCAGCCCCCTTTTCCCATCAGAGACCTCCAGGGAGGCTGGGGAGGGCTGAGCAAGAACTTCCCAGCTCTGTTTCCAACCAGCTGCTCGGAGGTGCTCCGTGCACTTCAAGGTCTGATTCAGGGTGCAAGGTAAGACCCAGCCACCCTGTCAAAACATACTGCAGTTGGTCACAGGCAGCCAGCACGAGGCTTCCGCTTGGAGAGGGGGTTACGGAAGACCGTTAGAGATGGCTTGCTCAGAGTCATTACCTAGCGCTGCTGCCTAGAGGAAGGAAGGCTGTGGCTATGCAGATCCTAGTCAACCAAACTATTCTGCACCAAACCACTCCTTACCAGGCCCGGCCCCAAGCAGGAACACGCAGTCACCATCAGCCAAGGAGAGCCCACGCCACTGGAGTCCTTGAGAAGAGTTAGACAGCACTGGTAGAAACCCTCCTCTGAGTCCACAAAGCGAAGCTTCACCAACAGGACAAAGGAACCCTCTTTGCTTGGCCTCAGCAATGAGCGCTGGGGAATGACTGGTGTGCAGCAACACAGTACTTGAAGCCACATCTCCTACTTCCAGAGTAGCGCCTGCTAAATAATTGCACCTACTGCAGAAGGCTTTCCTGGTGTCTGTCTTTTAATATTCCAGTACAGGTATGTTAGTACAGGATTATCCCTCACTCGGAAGCACCAATTTAACAGGGGAAGAAATGGAAGAGGCAGAGCACTTGCAACGTGTCGCTAGGAGAAAATCAACCCCAACGGCCGCCTGTACACGAGATGTCCAGCCACGTGCCGCATCCGCCCCGCCACAGCGCAGGGCAACATCCCCGTTCACAGCCAGGCTGGCTGCTGAGCTGTACCAGGTACCCTTCTACCTCCGTCAGCCAGTGCTTTCCTTTGCTCTGAGATGGCTGTCTCCAGGGTTCTCCGGGGCCTCCTGTGACGAAAGGCTGGTTTCTTGGGCAGTCCTCACATTGGCTTGACGGAAGGCACAGGAATCCAGAAACACGCTGGGGATGCGGTCACCAAAGTACAGCTTGCTGTTGGCAGCTATTGCTTGGTACTTCATTAGCTCCAGGTACTCGGGGGTGAGTTTCAGCTACAAAAGGAGAAACCAGAGACTTGTAAAAGACAACCTTCTGTGCCCTGCATCACTAGATTTCACCTCAGGGGGCTGCTTCTCGGGGGGTGGGCTGTTACATCACACACTTTTCCAGTGCTGCCCACCTGAACCTCACCTCCTGTGCGGAGGAAAGAGACTAAGCAAGTCCTCCTCTGACCAGCCACTGAGTGCTCACCTTGTTGGAGTCGGCCAGCTTCCGAGCGGTGTAGTACTCCGCATCAGCTTTGGCTTTCTCTCTCGCTAGGAACGCGGCGTCTAACACAGCAAGGGGGGACAGGTGGGAAAAGGAGCGTTAGCAAGCAGACAGCCCAACTGCACGGGGGTTCTGAGCTTGTGTCCCATGGGAGCAACCTGACCCGTGTGTGCTGTCACATGGCCTGGCTGGCTGCGTAACTGCAACGCTGGCTTCTCAGACAAGCACCTGCAAAGGGGATGAACGAACTCTCCCTCCTCCTCCTCAGCATGTCACCTTGCGCTCCTGCACCCCTTATTATTTTGGCAGGATGGCAATGCCTATGAGCCCAGTTCCAAGCTATCCTGTACCTGCCACCACCCTGAGCTGGAAGATGACCCCAGCAGCCTGCTTACCTTCAATCTCGGAAATTCGCTTCTCCGTTTCTTTCTCCATGATCTTCTGCTGATAGTGGATCCTGGCCACCTGAGCAGCCTTCTCTGCCTCTGCAATCACAATGGGTTCAACTCTGACATTGGCTTCTCAAGGCCTGAGTGCCCGGCACCCGGGCACGGGCCCTGCCACACAGGTCGTTTGGTGCCTCTGTGCCACACCAGTTTGCACTCCAACCCACAGCCACAGAAAGAAACGCCGGCACAGGCGCTTCTGGAGTCACACCAGCTGACAGCCCCTGTACAGCTGTGGGTCTCCCAGGCACTGGGACATTTAGCTTCCAGCCTAGGCAGCTTCTCTGGCAGAGCTGCCGCAGCAGAAGCGCCGCTGTAGGACAGAGGTGTTGGCTCCTCTGGGGAGGGAGGTGGGGTGTAGATACAAGCAGCACAAACATTCATGTTTTCTAAATGACTGTTGGTGCAGCTTGGCTGTGCTTCTCTTCACCCAGAAAGGTGCCAGTGATGCAGGACAATGTCCTACCCCAGCTTACTGGGGGACAGAGGAAGGGGAATTCAGCCTGGCCCCGTCCGCTCATAGTCCCAACTGGTGACATACCAATAAGCGCTTTCTTCCGGTCCGTCTCTGCCTCCTTCTCTACTACCTTCTGCTTCTGGGCTGCTATCAGCAGCTTGGTCTTCTCTGCCTCCCTGCAGGGTGAGAAACGTCATTACAGGGACAGGGAGCTGGGGAGCAGCTCTGCAGGCTAGGAGGACAAGGAGCTGGACAGTTGCCAGCATTGTGGCCTCACAGCCATGAGGACCAGCTCAGTCTTCAGCTGAATGAGCAAATGTACAGCCAGCAGGTCAAAGGAAGGGATTATCACCCCTCTGCTACATGGCACCAGTGAGGCTATATATGGTTTGAGGCCCTCAGAATGAGAGGTCAGTCCAGGGCAGGGCTACTGCAGATGTGGGGTGGAGGCCAGGGCTTACTGAGACCAGCTTGGGGGTCCCCAGGACAAGGACACAGAGCTGTTGGAGTAAGTCTAGAGGAGGCCATGGAGGTCTCTCTGCTCTAGAAACAGGCTGGGAGAGCTGGGCTGGTTCAGCCTGGAGAAGGCTGTGGGGAGACCTCCGAACCCTCTTCAGTCCCTTGAGGGGCTCCAGGAAAGCTGGAGAGGGGCTGGTGCCACCAGCTGGGAGGGACAGGACAGGGGAATGGCCTTCAGCTGCACGTGGGCAGCTGGAGAGGGGCTGGGAGGTAGAAATCCTTCCTGGGGAGGGTGGGAAGACCCTGGCACAGGATGCCCAGAGAAGCTGGGGCTGCCCCTGGATCCCTGGCAGGATTCAAGGCCAGGTTGGATGGGGTTTTGGGCACCCTGGGCTGGTGGGGGGTGTCCCTGCCCATGGCAGGGGTGGCACTGGGGGGTGTTAGAGGGCCCAGCCATCCTATGATACAAGGCGAGGCTGCGGGAGCTGAGCTTGCTTAGACGGAGTTGAAGAGGTGAAGAGGGACCCAACGCCATCACCCGCCCTGCCCAAAGCACTGCTGGAAACCCCGGGCCAGACTGCCCAGAGGGACACAGCCAGAGCCCCCAAGGCATCAGCAGGGACACCAGCCCAAAGGAAACAGCCCATCCCTGTGTGAGCGGGGTGTCCCCAGGACCAGGCCGTGAACCATGGGGGGATCCCCATCCCTGGGGAGGCCCCGACTCACCCGGACTCAGCCCCCAGCAAGCTGCTGCCATGGTGGCACAGGCCATGCTCTGGGACAGGGCTCAGGCAGGAGATCTCCACGGGTACGTATCAGACTAGAATGGGTCTGCCATGACCTGAGCTTGCTGGAGGAGAGCTGATGGCTGAGGCATCAAGGCCCCTGAGCTCTGACCTTAGAAGTCTGCTACAGGCTTTCTATGCTCTGTCATGCAGAGGGGGGTCGCTGAAGGAGCAGGGACCTAAGAGTGGGATTAGTCCTCAATACAGACCCTGTACAAGCAAGACCCATCTCTGTGAAGGGCTGAAAGGCTCTGAGGTGCAGAAGCTACGGAACGGAGCCCTGCAGAAACACACCCAGCCAAGCACACAGTGGCTACAGCCCAGCCCTCGCTCTGAGCACCAGGTAAGAGCTAGAGTGCCTGTGCTGCCCTGGCAAACCCACTTCATACAGTCCCCTGTACAGCTACTCACATCAGCTCAAAATTTCTTCGGATGGCTTCTGGGATTTTGGGTTTGGTGACACGCACAGCCTGTGGGGGAAGAGGAAGGGGTGCATTTCACATGACACGTTTCGGTGCCAGCTGCATAACAAAGGAATGTCTTTGCATGGCTGTAGCACTTGGGACATCTCCACACTGGCCCCAGACCACACGTAATGGTCCCTGATCCTCTTGTAGGGCAGCTGAGCACTCTCACAGAGCTCCCTTACACTCATATCTCCTGCTTCCACCTTCTACAGCAGCTAAGTGGTCAGGTAAGGCCTGTGGAACAGGCTGACGAAGAGGTCTACCGCCTTTATTAGCAGCAGCTTAGTTCTCCACCCCAAAGACTCTTCAAACATCACCAGATGATGCTTCCCAAAGCACCGCTCGGGACAGGGGCTCACAAACCCAGTGAAACTAAACGACAGGAGCAGGACTTGCCAAGCGGAGTTAGGGCTGTGAGCTCGGGCATGGGTTACCCGGGAGGAAAGCTTGCAAGAGCGACCGCACACTGACACACAGCGGTGAAGGTCGGGCAGAGCAGCAGGGCGCGCCCGGCAGCGGGGAACTGCGGGTCAAGGGTGACCGGCACGGCGACACTGACATCACATCTCCCACAGAGACAGCCACCGAGCTGCTCTGCAGAGGACTCTCTCCGAAACAGGAGGGAAACACCTCCAGCGGCAGCACCGGCTCAACTGGCATGTTCTGCGACTCCTTGCCAAGCTTTGGGAGATGTGTACTGACAGTCCACGGCTGTAAAATTGCTTCACAACCCTTCATCTCCACTCCAGACCTAGTGCTGAACCTGTTGCTCCTCTCTGGGGTCAGGGTTGTCCATCCTGGAGAAAGGAAGGTTCCAGGGAGACCTTATCATGCCTTCCTTTCCCAGTTATTTGTCTTGAACTTCAACATGTCAAAAAGCCAGGATATCCCCTAGCCCAGCTCAGATTAACTGTAACATCTTTTCCCCTCTCTGGTACAGGCACATAAAAGATGAAGATCTCACTTCTTGGCCATTACCCATAGGAACTGCACTGGCACATTGGAACTCTCAGCTCTGCTGCGTGCCAAAAGTAATTGGACAGGAAAAAACAAGGAAAGGAAAAAAAATTACTGAGGAAAGGAAAGACAACAACCTCCAAAGAGGAAAGGAAATAAAACCGCAAAGAGGAGGGGAAAAAAAAAAACCACCCAAGGAAAGTTAAAAAAAACCCATGTTTTTTACACAAAGAAAGCAAACATGTTTTCTTGCTCTTTGCAAATCAAATCCAATACCTCCAGATCTGTGGTCTAAAAGATCCTTTACTCTACCCTGCAGGTCTTCCCTTAAAATAAAACTAGTTTAGAAGGGGTCACTGTCATATGTACGGTCTTCAGCAGACAAACCTCAAGTTAAGGCTCAACTATTTCATGTTCTGTGGAAAACTGAAGCAAGAAACCTCATCAATCTAGTGAAAAGCACCCTAATTAGAGGTGGAAAACAACAGAAGAATCTTTGTTAGTGAATGAACCTACCTGGATAGTGAGACCAGGCGCCATGACATTGAGATCTTTCTGCAGGGCCAACTTCAGGTTCTCATCTATCTGATCTGTGTTTGGAGGACAAGAGAGAGACTGCTTAGCTTGTCATCATTTCTCCTACAACTTATGCAGCAGAGTCAGCTGGCCTTGGAGAGCAGGTACTCCTATGATGTGAGATAAAGTGGCTTTCTGAGATCATCCAGTGCATTTTTTTCCCCCTTTCACATCCCCTGGAAAAGGTTTCCTAGAGGAGAGCCATACATTAATCCTCCAGAAAGGTTCAGCTATTGATGAACTCATCGTTATCTGAGCCAAGGGCAAAGGGTGTTCAGCATTTCAGCAAGCAAAAGGGACACCCTGTGTCTGCAGCAGCAGTCTGTCCCGTTCTGAGCTGGAGGCACACCAACCCAGGTGGGGTTTGTGGACAAAACAGAGCATTACCACAAACCCCACCACTAAAACCAGCCAGGTGGAAGTTTTTAAAGGAAAATAAATAAATCCAGCAACAGATATCAGGGGCCTAAAAGTAGAAGCAGACGAGATAAAAGCATCAACACAGGCACTGGGCACGACTGCAGGCACTGGGCACGACTGCAGGCAGGAGAGTAGAGTGGCTACTTTGTGCACCCAGGAATTAGTCCTAAGAGGAAAAGGACTGAAATAAATTCCCACAGGCAGACGTGGAAAGGGGAAAAAACCCCCAACAAGCCAAATGTGGCTCATTAAAGTTACAAAGGCAGCGACACCTGCATGTACGAGGAGCCGGATTCTAGGCAGCAACTCCAGCGTGGAGGCGGCTGCTTGCTTGCAGGAGCCTGCTGCAACATACCCTGCTGCAGAGCAGGGGCAGGACACAGCCCGTGGCAGATGTGCCCAGCTCCCAGCCACTCACCAAACAGCTCAATGTACACTTCCTGCAGGGTATGGGCGCTGCAGAACTGATTCAGCTCATGGTGAATTTTGTTGAAGATCAAGGTCTTATCGTAGTCGGCAGTGTAGTTTCTCACGATATTGTACACTGAGGAAACAAAGAGCGTTGGCACAGGTCACTGCTGACACATACTGCTCACTACACGTTAGGAAAACAGAATCACATGGCTGGAAAAGACCTTTCAGATCACTGAGTCCAACCACACCTGTCCTCTACTAGACCCCAGGCACCTCATTTGCCCGTCTTTTAAATACACCCAGGATCAGTGGGATTCAACTCCCTCCCTGGGCAGCCTGTCCCAGTGCCCAATAACCCTTTTGGTGAAGAACTTTTCCTAATGTCTGATCTGAACCTGCCCTAGTGCAGCTTGATGCCAAAAAAATGGTGCAGCACTGGGACAGGCAGGAGCAGGACCTCCCACCTTTGGGAGCTTCCAGAACTCAGTCGGACCAAGCCATGGCTGCCCTGCCGTTAGTGGGAAGCCAGCTGTGAGTGGGAGGGAGGTGTGGGGAGAAACCTGGGGAGTTTCCCTCCCACCCCCACCAGAGCTGCAGGGATTGCATCCCAGAGCTGAGTAATCACAGCAAGGTGCAGCGTGTGGGCCTTTGGCTTGGCTGCTGCTCAAGTAAGAAGGTAACAGGGGTTTTGCCTTTGTGATTTTCACAGGGGCTGAGCCGACAAGAGTCCCCGGGGGCTCTGCGCCGTGTGCTTAGTTTCAGAGCCAGGGCTGCTTGAGCACCCGTCACGTTCCTACCCGTAGAGGGCAGAACCAACCCTCTAACTTACTGTCATCCCTGCAAACCGTAAGGATACGGAGGCAGAACGGGAGCCTCGCAAACCGCGGGCGCGCAAGCGCCGCCCGTCGAACAGGGTGGGAAATACCTGCGTACGGAGCCAGTTTATTCACAACTTCTATTCGGTCGATGTAGATCATGACACCGCCGCTGCAAGGGAAAAGAGAGCTCGTGAACCATTCCTGTGACTGCTGACAGTGGTCCCTATTTAAAGCAAAGGCGTCTTTTTTCCCTCTCTTACTAAATTCTCCTAGACTCACCCAGCCCAATCCTGACTCCTTCAGCATCTGACAATCAGACGGGAGCGAACCCCAGCGCTGCCCACACCGTTCCCCCTCTGTGCATACATCACAACCGTGCCCCAGCAGCTCCCCACAGCACTCTTCCTTCACTTCAGCATCTCCTGAGCCAGCAAGACTCCCCCCAGGGGAGGTTTCCAATGCAGCCTTACACCAGCACCTGCTCCCTCCATGAGGGTTACTCACACCCCTCAAGGTCCTCACGGCAGAGCTGCTGAGAAGCACCGAGCTGAGCAGGCTCTTTGGTTGGGGAAAGAGGAACAAGTCCATAAGACATCTGAAAGGACAATCAGCACGTAGACTACGCACACCCAGGAGAAGTTTAAGTGTAATTAGGCAACGATACAGCCTGATTTTACAGGAATTTTTATGAAAGCATGCGGGAGATGGACGGACAGACGCTAGCGGGCGTTTCGGCAGACCTTAGAAAGCCTCGCGCGGTTTGGGATTCCAGCTTACGCCAGGCCAGAGGCTGAGGGATGTTGCCATTAAAAAGGAAAAAAAAGGGAGCTGTAAACCAGTCCAAGGTTTAATGTTTATAGCTTGAGCTGACCACAGACAAGACCAGACCGGATTAGGCAATCGGAGCATGTAAAAACTGGGCTTAAAGGTCAGATCAGATCTGCCTGGCCGTACCACGGCTCTCCCGCCCTCGCACGCGAAAACCTAACGCTCGAGCAGCGTTACTGCCCGGCGCCCTGGGCTGCCTGCGGTCTCTCAGCCTTGTAAAAACCCCTTTGCAGTTAGCACGATTCTTTCCAGTAAAGTTTCCAAGAAAAAAACCACACTACTTCCCCAATTCTCTCATGTGATATTTGCATTACACTGCTTCCAACCCATTTATCGTACCCCACAATTAATATACCCAAGAGTATATCTGTCCCCAGCCCATTCTTTGCCATAGCCCTTTGCAATACTCTGCTCTTCCAAAACTAGTTGGCTGAGCTAATTTTCCATCAGATTTTGCAGATTGGGAGACTTGCCATGAGGAAACTGCTGAGCTTTCTGAGGACCCACGCACACGTGTTCTCACTGGAGACAGCCAGAAATCTCCCAACAATTCGCAGCTTAGAGCACACACGTGTATTGTACCTGCTGTACCCAAACAGTTTTCGTCTCCGAGATGACAGCTGTTTTACAAAAACCAGCCATCCAGTGCCAAAGTATATTTAAAAGCCTGGAATAAATGTATTCGCTTAACGCTGGAGAGTAGGACAGGTAAGGCAGAAATTAAGGATGGGACACCCATGCAGCCATTCAGAAACTTCCTAATGTAGATGAGGATAGAGGCAACAGGAATATACATAAGGTGGAAGAGACACCCAGCCTTTAAAATCTGACAATTTAATGTGTTACAGGAATGTAAATGGTTTAGGATCTATTGCTTAGGATCTATTCTCAGACTGAACTCTGAAGCAGGATAGCGACCTGTCAGATTTGATCCATTTGTTATTTAGAAACTAACACTTCGTTACAGAAACATGGATCCAAAGCCTTGGCAGGGAGCAGCTGCAGAGCTCAGATTCCAAATACAGTAAATCTAAAGGCTCCGGCAGTACCACGTTAAAAACAGACGGGGCTGCCGGGACCTTTGGTCTCAACTGCATTCAATCATTTACCAAGCACTGCTCCCCTGCCTGTTTGGGGTTTTAAAGCCTGGTTATTACTTACAACTTCACAGCCAACCTCGCTGCACAGCTGAACCCTGCAACGCTGAGACCTAACAGGAACCTAACAAACCAACTCTACGGAATCAAACCGAGTATTTAGCTCCTAAATCCCAGGCGTACAGCAGGGTCGAGGCAGGCAGCTGCCATTCAGGAGTGGTTATTTACACACCACCATTCATGTCATGCAGACCTTTTATTTTTTGAAACAGAAACATTGTCAAGCACCCTAAAGCTCCAGGTCAGCGAGTTTGGTTTTATTCTGGAGAAACAGATTCAGTCATCACTTTTACTTGCAAATGAACCAACGCAACAGGACCTGCAACCCGGCCCAACTACTCCTCTCCTTCCGTCACTGCTTGGCACCTCAAAACCGTGCTCACAGTTACAGAGCAGGCAGGTGCCCCACCCCAAACAGCCCCTTGAATTTGATGATCTCTGGAGGTCCCTTCCAACCCCTATGATTCTGTGATTCTGTAATGGTCTGTGGGGACAGGACAAGGGGCGATGGCCTCAAGTTGGAGCACAGGAAGTTCCACACCAACACATGGAAGAACTTCTTCACAGTGAGGGTGAGGGAGCCCTGGCACAGGCTGCCCAGCGGGGTGTGGAGTCTCCTTCTCTGGAGATATTCAAGCCCCGTCTGGACGCCTCCCTGTGCGACCTGTCCTAGGGAACCTGCTTTGGCAGGGGGGTTGGACCTGATGATCTCTGGAGGTCCCTTCCAGCGCCTACCATTCTGTGATTCTGTAAAGGTGCCACCCACGCGTAGGATTCTTCTTTACTCTCCCTCACACTCTTACACCTCTCTCCTTACACCAGGCAAAGCATTAACTCCAAAAAATCCTTAAATTCCAGGAGACTCCTTTTCTTGAGCTGTTTTGGAAACAACCCAGCTCCCATCAGAAGGATTCCCATCCACCACCTACTTCTGCCCACTGCACTCGTAAGGAGCTGCGAGATTCAGGCTAGAAACACCGCAAGGCGGATGGCAGAGCGAGCGCAGCACAACCAATGGGCCACCAAGGAAAGAAACCACAGGAAACAAGAGAATATCCCTGTAAATACGAATGCCCTCTGAGCATCAGCTCTAGCCAAAGTAAGAGCACCCCCTCCCATACCTCCTGCTCTGTCATTTCCAAGTGTGATGTACATGTGTACATGCCCAGGACTAATTTTAGGGTAGACTTTCCTTTCTAGCCTCTGTTTCATAGCACTATGAACGACTACACGACAGCACACCCGCACGCTGCCAGAAGAAATGCAAAGGAAAAAACATACCTCGTCCCACAAGGCACGTTTTTCACTTCATCAGTCTGCAACGTGGTCTGAAATAAAAAGACAACCAATGCTCACAAAACCGTCCCACTCTCCAGGAAGATCACGCTGTGCCCAGACCCTCACAACCACGACACCGGAACCAAAACCACCACCAAACCCTGGCTCCCTGCTGACGCTTCCCCACGCAGGCAGCAGAGAGACTTCTTTTCAACTGCTTTTAGGGAGACAGAAGGGGCAGCCGTAAGAATTCCCAAACATTCAGCTCCTGCAGTGTGAAAGCCTGTAGAAACAATGAGGGCCACAAACACAGACTGGCCTCCCAGAGTGGGATGTCTCCTGTATCAAGCAACACACACAGAGATTCCACCAAAAGGACAAATCCTGGTGCATGGCTGTGTCCACCACCTAAGGCTTCCTAAGAGCTGCTGCTCCCACAGCCACGTTGCCAAGCCCCTCCGCAAATACCAGTTGCCCATGGGTCCTGGTTTTGGCTAGGATACAGTTTATTTTCTTTCTAGCAGCGTGTTCAGGAGTTGGAATGAGCAGTGCTGATGACACTGACAGTTTAGTTGCTGACAGTTTAGCAGCCAAGGACTTCTCAGGGGTTCATACTTCCCTGCTAGTCAGAGAAGGCGGGGGGCACCCAGGAAGCTGGGAGGGGACCCAGCCGGGACAGGTGACCCAAACTGGCCAGAGAAGATATTCCATACCAATTATGTCATGCTCAACATAAAGAGGGGCTGGTGGAGGGAGGAGCAGGCAGCTCCAGGACGTGCGGTTTTTGGGATGGTCCGGTTTTGAGACAGCTCTGAGGAACATGGCCTGAGCTGTGCCGTATGGTGAGAAACTGCATTGTGTATCACCAGTTTCATATAGTTTGCCATGAAGTCCTGTTATTGTTCTATTTTTCCCTCTCTGCTGTCCCAACCCATGAGGTCTGGGGGTTGGTTTTTTTGAGTTTCTATTCGCTCCCCTTCCCTTCACACGCCCCCTCTTAGAGAGACTGGCTGCATTCTGCTCAGCTCTTGGCTGGGGCAAAACCACAACACACCACCACCCCCATCCAGCAACATCCTTACCAACATCTGGCCCTACCCACCCTCTTCCCAGACGAGGAGCTACTAACCTGCACGGATTTGAATGTGGTAATGAAGGGGAGCATAATGTGGTAGCCTGGTCCGCTTGGACTAGTCAACAACGCACCACCCCTACAGCGAGAGAGGAAAACAGGGAAAAGGCTCAAGCAACTGGAAAACAGTTAAGTGCTGGCTTTAACAGTAAGTAACTCTGTGAGGGGTCACAGCTATGAAAGTGCAAATTTACCACCAGCTACCCTACAAGAGCACTGTCAGCCCAGAATGAACGCTTACTTGCCACAACCTGATGATTGTTTGCTTCAGTCCCATGAGCAATTCAGGTGTTTTGGGGTTTTTTTCCAGAGAAAAAAGATATTGCTAAGTTCTGCTTCAAGAACACAGAGTTTCCTCTCTAAACACCTCACTGGTAACCATGGCAAAATCCAACAGTTGATGTGGTGCTGCCAGTTTGGATTTCCATAAGGCAGCCAGTGCGGCCCCTCACCCAGAGCGCCAAGGAAACATACAGTTGCTTGTGGGGACTGACGGGTGACAGAAGAGAGCTCCGAGTGCTCAGTCCTTGTAGCGCAGTCAGGGCTCCTGCGGCACCCCGTGAGGGCCCGTGCGGCATGAAACACCCAGAATTAAAGGAAACCAGCCCGTGGCAGCAAGGACAAAGGGTAGAAAATACAGGAAAGAGATAGAGCAGAAGCCCCTGTGAAAACACGGAACGGCTGGCGCTGAGTTTCTCTGTTCTTCTGCTCAAAACTGAAGCAAAAGTTTGTCAGCTGGACCACTGTGCACTGTCATGGACTGACAACAGGTCACTCTGCCCACACTGTTCAGGGCAGCTATGGGCCCCAGGGCCAGGGAGAAGACCCCTTTGAAAGCAACAATAAAGCAGGTACTTTCCTGGTCTAGTTTGAGGTGTCCCTGCTTGCTGCAGGGGGTTGGACTAGGTGGCCTTCAAAGGTCCCTTTCCACCCAAGGTATTTGATGACTCTATGACTTTCTGGCTAGGCAACAGCTCTCAGGGGGAGAGAGAGGGAGCTGTAAGGGGGAGATCAAGGGGCTGGGACGAGTCAAGGCTTTCGGTGCTCTCAGCTTCGAAACCCAAACCAGCACCCGGGAAAGGAGAGGGAAAGTAGTTGGGAGAGACCAGAACTCGCGTTCTCTCTGCACAAGGCAGGGCAAAGGCCGGGTGGCACACGGCGGGGCAGCAGGGAGGAACCCCTCAGCCCCCGCTGACCGGGTCGGAGTGCGGGCGGTACCTGTAATACACGGCCAGGTGCCCCTCCTCGACCTTGTGGATGGAGGCGTACAGCAAAAAGACGAGGAGTCCGGTGGCAGCTGCAGCTACGGCTCCGGCCTGGGCCATGGTCATCCTCGCAGCGCCTGCGGGGCACAGCGCGTCACCGGCACGACGGACCGCCCGCCCGCCCTCCGCCGCCTGCGCCCGGTCCGCCGCCCTCCCTCCTCACTGCCGGCGTCTGACCCTTACCCGGCGACACCCTCCCCGCTTTCGGCCTCCGAAGCCGGGACGCACCCCCTTCCCCGCAGGCGCACCGGAGGCTCCGGCCGCCCTGCGCCCACCCTCAGCC
>VZTU01002995.1:26721-52369 GCA_013400835.1 Zapornia atra | reverse complement strand
CCCGCCCCGTTGCCCGGCAACGCCCTGAGGAGCCGAGGCCCAGCGAGCGCTTCTCCACAGCATTTATTGCGTTTGATCCAAGTTAAAATATATATATATATATATAATCTACACATCCATATTACACACGCGAGCGGTGGCAGCGAGCGGCGGGAGGGCCGGGGGCAGCCCGCCGCCTGCCCAAGTGCCCCGCTCCCTCAGGAGCCCCAGGCTGGGGGCTGCAAGGAGAGGACCGCAACCCGCTGGGCGGTACCGCCGCCTGCTCGTACGGCTGCTGCAGGCCCCCGCCGCCGCAGCCAGCTCCGCTAAGGGTCACAAAACACACGGCGGCTGAAGGACCCGTCCCTCGTCCGTATCCAATGCAGCACAGGCCGCCAAGCCGCCCCTCTGCCCGCAAGCACTGGTGCGGAGAGCAGCGGCATCGGCTCCTCCAGCTACTTCAGCCAGCTCCAATCAAAGCTCTGAAAGAAGAAGCAAGGATACAGGTGAAGGGTGGGACACAGCTGCTGCAATGACTACCCAGCCTCTCTTCCCAGAGAAGCACGTTGATCCCACACACAGCCCAGCTTGCCCCAGTACAAAATCCCCACTCCTAGTGCAGCACACAGGCAGGGCCAGCTCTGTACCTGCTCTGGAAGTTACCTTTGGGGCCTGCACAAACCTACCGCCTATCCTGTACTGGGGGACAGAGCGGTAGTGCAAGAAAGGAAACGAAAGAGAAAGGAAGGCTCAGAGGGAAATGGATGAAAGAACAGAGAAAAGGTTCTTGTAACTAGTCATTTTACCCTCTCTTCCCCCTCAGTTGGACAAGTCCTGCTTTTTGATACCTAACTTCTGTGCCCTAAGGGAAGGAAAAGGGTAAAGAAACCAAACCCCAGAAAACACCAGCCACCGATCTGCAGTGTGATCCCACAACTATGGGTAATCCCTCTGGGCTAAAACATGCCAGAGACAGCTGCTGCAGCCGGGAATGAGGTACAGGAGCTGACAGAGACACACAATTAGAAGTAAGCAGCCAGTTATATGGCTTCATGCTCAGGTGTAGCCACAGCAAGGAGAAAAGTCAGGAAAGATAACTGTATTACACAACCTGATACCAACCCTGCCAGAACTAAACAATGATAACCAAAGCATTCATCAACTCATGGATGAAGACCAGGGTATGCATAATTAAATCTGTTTTCCCCACTAATTACTCTGCCTTAATCAGTAGCTACTTTCACTTCCCCACTGATACTGCTCAATCCTTTGCGTGTCATCTGCAACTCCCACTCATGAGTTCTCATTTCACCATCTCAAACAACTTGGTAACTCCTGGAAACTCTCAGTTCACTGTTTACTATCCTTCACAAACATAGAAACATTATAATGTTTAAGAATTTTAGGATCTCTATGTCATCAACCACCTCCATTTCCCCAACTCTCTGTTCCTTGGCATTTCAGCAGTTACAACCGGTAAACAGCTTCCACTTTTTTATCCCATGAAGAATGGAAATTATCCCTAAGGAGACCTTTAAGAACCTGCAATAAATTTGTGAGGCTCTCACGCTAACAGAAGCTGTACTGACTCTTCCCCATTATCAACAGGTCAGTCTACATACCTAAATGCCCTTGTCTCATTATTAGTTATATGATAAAGCCTCAAAAAACTGGCTGAGAGCCTCCTTAAGGCGTTAATCCGCTCCCACAAAGGACCCTGCCATAGCACTTGATCCACCTCCAAGGACCTGATGTTTAACAGACTTACTGCCATGCTGTTGCTCTGCTCCTGTCTTGCCTCCTGCAAAATACTGCTAAAGAGTTCGAGGTAATTCAGATTCTCTTCTATCAACTGGGTAAAGCTTTCCCTGCAGGGAAGAGAAGGCATAAGACGACAAAGATTTAGAACACAAAGTACCGCAAACGTCACAAGGCTCTGCACCAGGGAGTAACAACCCAAACAACACAACGAAGAAACCCACAAACAACCCCAAGCCCCCATTAACAGTTCTTTGCCACCAGAGGAGATACCACGCAGGGCACAAAACCATGCCTTGAGGTGGCACCCTACAGATCCCCTCCCTGGAAGCGTGGATTTGCTCTATATCCCTACACAGGAACTGCACAGATCGCACTGAAATTCAGCCTTCACAGAACCTGAGCAGCGAGCTGAGTCCACGGGCCTGAAATCACTGTCCACTCCCCCTAAGGTTCACATCTCTCTAACTCTTCTTACAGCGCCTCATGCTGCGAGCTCAGGGTTCAGCGAGGAGCTCTGAGGCAATCCAGAGGCTCTGGAAAGCACCTTTTAAAGGGTGATCACCGCAGATTAGTCAGGCAAAAATCACCCAGCAGCACCACATAGAAGAACAAGTTGTTCAGGGTTTCAGAAAAATCAGCTGGCTCACAGGAAAAGCCTGCTTAGATAATGTGTTATCTCCAGAACCTACGCGTTTCCCTGCCCACCCAGAGAGATGGCCAAGTGGTTTGATGCAGACATTCACAACCCACAGACCCAGTGCTGCTGCCAACTCGAGGGCCAAGTGGTCTTTGAGGGGCACCTGCCCTTCTGTTACACTGACTGGAAGTAAAATTACTATCAAACAGAGAAAACCCTGCAGCTCCTGACAACTTACTCAGCTAGGGTTTGGTGGCTTTAATAACCAAATCCAAGCCCAAGAAAGAGTGGACCAACATGCAAGAAGCAAACCGCACGGTGTTTTTAGCTGAGTGTGGTATGTGGCACAGGACCAGGCAGAGCAGGTTTCTGGATAAAGAGTTCAACTTAATTCCTGATTTTAGAGCTTTAAGAAAATATGAACTACTGCAATGTTCTTTTTTGAAAGGATAAAAAACCCCAAACCACCCAGATATTGAACCAGATGGATTGCTTCATACTGACCTCGACTTCAGACCTCTGTTTGAATTAAGATTTTTTTTAAGAATCACTGAAGTTGTCAGGAGCATTAAATGCAGTCTGGTTTATGTGGGACTTGCACCAGAACTTTGGCATGAAAAGAAACCATGATTTGGTTTAAAATCTCACTGTGGCATTTTGCCACTGCGCTGGCCAGAGTTACTACAAGTTACTACCAGAGGTAAGTTACTAAAACTTGGGTGTTGAACAATGCAGAGACAGCCTAGAAAGCCAAGACTCTCCCTGCCCAGACATCCAAAACCACTGCACGGGACGTGGTGAAGATGTGTCCATTGGGCCCTCTCAGTGCTGAAGACTCCAGCAGCCAAGAACAGGATTTGAGTTGTGTGCATAAAAATAATGGCTACACTGACGTCTCTGCCACAGCTTCCTTCCCCAATAGCCCCTTTACCCATCTTCAGGAGTGGCCATCGATGACAGAGGGTATGGTACGTTCCCTGAGGAGCTCTGTGGGAGCCACGTGGATGTTGCAGTTGAGGCTGTCCCTTCCAGGCTGGAGCTTACCAGCGATCGAGAGGAGCTCTGAGTCTAGAAAAAAGAAATTCATCTGCTGTGACAGACAAAGGAAAGAGCTCACAGGAATTCTGTACACAAGACCTGTGATTGAACATCGGGACTGTTTGTAACATATACACACAATCCCCATGGCTGGGAGCTCAGCTGACAGAGCCCTCCACAGGTCCACAAAGAGCCAGCACCAAATGCCTCTGCACGCTGTACACGGCATGTCTTCTGCAGTGAAGAATTAGGAGGCAGTGCCACATCCTAAACTGTGAGCCAGGCACAGCAGTGGTTCTCCTAACAGGGGAGAGAAATATGCTTCCTGTGCTGCTCTCAAACAAGGGCATCAGGAGATCGCTTCAGCAGTACAGTCACTACAACTGATGCAGAGAAAGCAGCTGTTTTTTAAGACAGCTTCAGCTAACCAGGAAAGCACACGTTCTGCTTCTGCAGTGCTAAAAATCACAGGAGGATTAGTACATCAGGCTGAAGTTCACCTGTCCCAGTGTATGCCCTCCAAGAGCAGGCAACACAAGACGTTCAGGGAAGGCAAGAGCAAGGTGTATGGCATGTCCACCACGCTCCAGCTACCGGCAATTCGCAGTTTAGTAGCTTAGTGGGTCTGAGGACTCCTTGATGGGGCTGCTTCTCCATTAATTTCTCTACCCTCTTTCTAAACCTGCATCAGCTTTTAGCACCTCAAACTTCCCTTGCCTACAGTCAAATCAACTGTGTGTGGAAGTCATCCCTCTGTGCTCCCTTCAGAGTTTCATTTGATGTCTCGTGGCTCCGGCACTGGAAGGAAGAGCAAACATTTAGTCCAAAAGCTACTTACGCAAGCAATTTTCAGCAGATGCCAAATCTCCCTTTGTCTTTTGCCCTGCATTTGCATCACTGAGTTGTCAGCCTCCTTGATGTTATTTAGAGCCACTTCGATCTTTGGAAGCAAGTCAATGATCTTCTGCTTACAGCCCAAGAGCTTGCTGTGATAAAACAAACACACACGAAGTTACTCTCCAGCCTGCCTGGCAATACCAAAATCCTCACCTTGTGATGGAAGGAAACCCCTGTGAAAACACCCCTTCCTCTCTGTACCCCACCGTGACAGCTGCAGGTACAACACCTGCAAGACCAGACCGACTCCATGACTTCTCCCAAGTCCAGGTAAGACTCAAAGAGCAGGTGGACGCTACTGTCAATGCCCACAACGTAAGTTATAATCTGAAATGCAGAAATTGATCCTGATGACACAGCAACTCAACCACAGTACGTTATTAGTCTTCTCTGGTCTGCCTTGGTCTCTGTGGGCTGACCATACCATCCCTAATGGCTTTCTTTGTGGGACCTACTAAGATAAGCCACACATGAAAATGAAACCGTATGACACTTTCCTGACTACTGAGATCAGCATAATGACATGCCTTCAGAGCTGCTTGAAGGTTCAATGAATTTATGAAGAAATCACTCTGGTATCTTCTTAACTGTTAAGAATATTTTTTCCCCATATATATATATATATAAGTTGAATCCCCTTCCCCCTTGTAAGCAGGAGGGGATTCAACTTTTTAAAAGGGCAGATAATGGCAGGACAAGGGGGAATGGATTCAAACTAAAGGAGGGAAGGTTTAGGTTGGATATTAGGGGGAAGCTTTTTACAGAGAGAGTGGTGAGGGGCTGGAACAGGCTGCCCAGAGAGGGGGTGGATGCCCCATCCCTGGAAGTGTTCAAGGCCAGGTTGGATGGGGCGCTGGGCAACCTTGTGTAGATCCAGGCCTGGAGGTTGGTAGCCCTGCCTGTGGCAGGGGGTTGGAGCTCTATGATCCTTGGGGTCCCTTCCAACCCATGCCATTCTATGATTCTATGATTTTAATCCCAACCTAAACGCTGGCAGGGTTTGTCTCATTTTAAAGTGAACTCCTGGATGCTAGCAGTACATTTTCCTCTCCTTTCCTGTTAACTAGAACACATTTGGCTTTATGGTTTAAAAAGGGTGGATGCAAAGGAGCAGAATTAATATTGATATGAGAAACGCACATCTGTGGATGGAGCTTTTGGACTCTGATGTCCATGGTTTTCCCTTTCCTTTCCTGCTACAAATGCTGCAAGTTGCATTGTTTGGCAGGGTCGTCTTCTCGGCTTGGTTGGGGTTTCCTTCCCTGTGTGTTTTTTTACCTGAGATGGCCAAAGAGCTCCTTGAGAACTCGGTCTTGGCTCTGCACTGTCTGCACGATGATCTTCACCATGTCCGTGCTGTCACTGTAGGCATGATCTGGAAGGGCCATCAATCACCATGTTAGCAAAATGCTCTTCAACAAGGAGCCAAGTCTGCATCCCTGGCTCCGGACACCAAGTGTTCGGAGTCCAGGAAAGAGCTGACTTAACGAGCGCAGCCAAACAAACTGAAGTATCTTTAAAGCCTCTCACAAGCTCTCAATAGGCACAGCTTTGCCTTAGTGTCTCTTCTGTCTGCAGCAACTTATGTGATTCCAGCTACTCTTGCCTTCTAGCTACTGGCTTCAGTGAGAACCGCAGGCAGTTGCCAAACACTCAAATGACCCAATCTTTCTGCTCACCAGCTACTACGTTTAGAACATAATAATCCTCAAACATGGGGGCCCATCCAGTATAATCAAGAGAGGAGGAAAGGGAGAAAAGAAGGAAAGAAACGGTCTTTGGGTTGGAGGAACAGCAGACCTTCCCATGTCTGCTGGGAGTAAAGCAATAGTACTGGAGGCAGGGAAAAAAAGGTAGTGACTGCCAGAAGGCAGACACGCATTCAGGGCAGATGCTCCAAGACCGAAAACCAGAAGACAAACCCATAGCTGAGAAAGAGGACTGCAGAATTCCGACAGCCTTGGCAAAGAGTATCTCAAAGGTATGCACTTGGGTCTGTTTAATATAATCATTTGCCTTCTCCTAAGCAGTGTTTCCAGAGTTATGAAAAATGACTCGTGGGGTATAAGTGTGAAACTATGTCCGTCCGTACCTGGAGGTCTTGTTTTTAATTGCTTGTATAGATCGATAGCTCTCTGTTCCCTTTAAAGAGAAGGGGAAAACAAAGGGAGAGATTCACACACCATACATGTACCAACAGGCAGCTGACTCAAGAAGAAAAGCACTGCAATTAAGTTACACCTTACTGAACCTCATACATCAGAGCTGCCACCTTCTTCTACAGCTAGTATACTAATACAACGTTTGGAACACAGGGACAGTCTTTCTGTGATGGAAGCCAACTCTTTAGCTAGAATAAATCAACTCTTCCCTAAGAGCTGTCTCTGTTTTCCCCTGATTATGCCTTTTCTTCTGAGGGAGGTTATTTATTATTCAACCTTTCACACAGCTCAGCTGAGTTTTCTTTCTGTAGAATCCTTCATTCTGAACTTCATTTTTGTAACTACAGGTACTTCTGCACAATTGCCAGAGAGATTCTTGTTTCTGTTCTGCAATTTTTTGCCTAAATGTTCGTCACAGTTTGCAAATGGAGACAGCTGTATCACAATCAACAGAACGTTCCTCTTCTTCCCACTAAAGAAATGCTGCTGCTGCAACTCAGCATTTCTAGTGTGCCAGGCAGTTAGCCCTCCCGAAACTCCAGCATCAGCCAAGGACAGGGGAAGAGGTGCTCTTCCCTCCTGCTGCACTGGGTAGTTATTCAGCAGCACCAGGGAAATCTGAGACATCACCCAGGATCCATGTGTGTCTCGTGGCTCTGTAGCTCAAACCTTAAGCTGGTGCCCAAAACCTAAACAGCAGGAGAGTCTGTCTGTTCTCCACTCCGCTCATTAGGAGAAGTGGCTTTAGCTAGAATAATCAACAGCTCAGGGCACACTTTATGCACCCTGCAAACAGCCTACCAATACTTAAAGGGGCCCTACAGGAAAGTGAGAGAGGGGCCGCTCACCAGGGAGTGCAGGGACAGGACAAAGGGCAATGTCTTCAAGCTGAAAGAGGGCAGGGTTAGATCGGACATTAGGAAGAAATTCTTTACTTTGAGGGTGCTGAGGTCCTGGCACAGGGTGTCCAGAGAGGCTGTGGAAGCCCCATTCCCTGGAGGTGATCAAGGCCAGGTTAGATGGGGCTTTGGGCAGCCTGGTCTAGTGGAGGGTGTCCCTGCTCATGGCAGGGGGGTGGAACTAAGTGATCACTGAGGTCCTTTCCAACCCAAACCAGTCTGGGATTCTGTGATTAGCTTATGCTGCCCTAAACGTGGGCACTGCTGCAAGAGGTGCTTTTTCCCTTCCACAACTTCCTCCCCTGTGCAGCAGTTCTGCTGCTCCTGCAGCTACACATGGATGAAAAGGGTTTGAGCAGATGGGAGTTCTGCAGAGAGTGAGGAACAAAAAGGAATAGTGGCTGTTTGATCCAGCCTTTTTATAACTGTGACTTGTGCTCTCAGCAACAGCCCAAATGACAATTGCTTCCTCCACCTTCTTTAGATCAGCAATACCACTTAGCTCTTTCATATTTTAACACTTTAAAAAAGTAAATAGTCACATTTCTGACTATTCAAGCGTCCACTGGTTGTTAACTAGGCTTGTTTGAAAACACATGGGAGATACTCAATAGGGTTTTACAGCAAACTCATTTTCTTACTCAACACTATACAAAATTCACTCTTCTCCAATGCAAAAAGAAATCCTCTGCATTTTTCAGTTGAGCTCAAGACATCTCTTAGGCCTGCCTTCTTCTAAGGTGAAGTCTCACAGTCAGTGACCCAGAGGTGTCCTGTCCTCCCTAGCTGCGTTTTCAACGTTTCCCCGGGTCTGCAGGATAAGTTAGATGAGCCCTGTGACTGAATGTCAAGCTTTCTAGCACAGCTAGATTTCGGGTAGGGTGTTGTCCTCTTCTGCTTTATTCCTCTTGAAGTTTTAACAACCACTTGGCAGCATTATGAGGAACACATGCCCACAAGTGGTGGGATCTTCCCTTTTACCAGCAAAATGACCCAAGCTACTTTGTGCTCGCAGTTTACAAAGAACAAAGACTGCCTTTCAAAAGTGCTGATGGAACCACCAGAGAAAGAACCCAACACCCCAGACACCAAAAACAAGTAAAAATCAATTTATGTGCAACCAAAGTAGTCAGGACTCACAAGCTCTCCATGACCTCTCCCTGGCGCCTCGCGTACGGGCTCTTCTGAAGCTCCACGATTTCCGTGTGTAGAGCCATGATCTGCTCATCCAGATGTCCAATATCTTCAGCCTAGCAGGGAAACACAGGTACAATCCAATCAAAGGAGGAAAACAATAAAGTAGTCAAGATCCCCACTATCAGTTGGGATAATGGGCTCAGTCCATGCAGACTTCAGGAGGAAGAAAATGCTCTTTGATATGGCTGCCACTCAGTCAGTGAGTTTGTTGCTGTTACCTTCTCAGTGTATGGCATCACCTAGGTTCCAATCTCTGATGGCCACTTTGGGTGAGGAAAACGAGCTTTTTCATACACTGCCTCTCTCAGACACACACAACACTCTCTCCAGCTCTACAGCACTTTCCAGCAGCAAAGATTTTTTTCTCCTACCCTTACAGTACAGACAGAGGGTGTTCTCCTTTTTCCCTCCCTTACGCACTTCGGTCGGACATTTCTCCAGTATTTCACATTATCTCCCCCCTCTGCTCTGCCCTGGTGAGGCCTCACCTGCAATACTGTGTGTGGTGATGGGCTCCCCGGGTCAGGAAGGACAGGGAGCTACTGGAGAGGGGACAACAAAGGGCCGTGTAGATGCTGAGGGGACTAGAACATCTCTCTGACAAAGAGAGGCTGAGGGACTTGGGAGTTTTTAGACTGAGGGGGGATCTTATCAATGCCCAGGGTCAGGACAAGAGGTGATGGGCACAAACTGGACTAGAGGAAGTTCCACCCAACCCTGAGGAGGAACTTCTTCCCTGGGAGGGTGGCAGAGCCCTGGGCCAGGCTGCCCAGAGAGTTTGTGGAGTCTCCATCTCTGGAGACATTCAAACCCTGTGATCCTGGACACTGCCCTGTGCAGCCTGCTGGAGGGGATCCTGCTCTGGCAGGGGCTGGACTGGATGATCTCCAGAGGTCCCTGCCAACCCCAACCAGTTTGTGATTCCTCAAAGCTATCTTGAAGATATCAATCTTGTGCCAAGTCCCCACAGGAAGCTAGGCAAGGCAGACAATATCAAAATTTCTGAGCACAGGAAGTATGTGGTGCCAGACACGCACTGGAGATTCCCCACTGCGATGAAGAAAGCTCTGGTCATTGTAAGAGCTCTTAGCACTACAGACTGTGGGCACTCATCTGCTTTCCTCAGGAAGTGTTTTGAGATATTTCAGCTTTTCCTTTCTGACCCAGGGAAGGAAAGGGACCTGAAAAGTTTTCCAGAACATAACCCTTGCAGAAGTACTTGGTATAATGGTGTATATAAATGGGATATGACCTCTTGACCAGAAAGGGACATCTGCAGGTCTTGCAGGTAAAGAATAAAGAAAGAAGCAGCAGCAAGGAGCCACATAATCAAAGGAGAATCAGAGTGTGAGAAAAACATGAAGTAATGCCATTTCTTTTGGTAACAGGATTTATCTGGAGCACTCTGACTCACCACACAGAATAACCACATCTCTTAAGTTCACAGAAGTTAAAACTCTCCACCAGACAGACTGAGATAACACTGTGTATTACAGGGTAAACCATTTTCCCTTCCTGAGAAAGACACACAGTGCGACTATACATGTAGACTGTACAGCCTGCAGACACAACATAGTTCTGATGGTTTGCAAGGTGTATGTTGAGGTTCTGTGTTTTCTGGCAACAGGCAGTGACAGCTTTGAGCTGCTCTGCTAGAAGCAGTCTCCCTTTTATCTTTCTTGCTTCCTAACGGGGAACAACAAGAGCCCCAAATTGAATGACCTAAAACCAGGTGAATCCAGATGGGACTCCAGATTCTCCTCTCTCTACCCTACAAGCAAGCAGGATCAAGGCTCCAGGAACCTCCTGACTTTGATGAAGACAGCAATGGATCCCAGAGCCTGAACTGCACAGTGTATTCCTTCATAGGGAGGAAAAATAGGCAATGTCATTTATTGTTTGTGTTTCTACTGGTGTCTGGGATTTTTCTGTATTAATCACGGCGCTCTGTATCAGTGTGAGTGCCAACACAAACACTCCCTGCCAGGAGAGCAGAAATGCTAGACATCAGCCCAGCAAGCCATGTGAGAGTCCTGGTGAGCAGAACATGCCATGTTCCTGGCACTCCTGCAACCAGCTACTATCACAGACAGTGTTTTGAGATATTTTAAAGCCCTCTACTCTGACACATGCACTACAACCGTGGTGCCTTCTCCTTGCTTTCCTTCTGAATGCTCCCCAAAAAAGCCCTCCCTCTCCCAAGCTTTACTCAGATCACCTGACAGAAAAAGAAGAAACATTTTTTCACAGTAAACTACAATCATCCTAATTCCATCCCTAGTTTTCACAGCTAAAAGCTTATTCCTCCCCTATAAAGGTCTGGACAGAACTCTAGGGACAATTCTTCTCTGTCAGAAAAAGCCTCTGTCCCTCATCATTTTCAGAGGAGGTAATATTAAAATGCTTTTTTACAGAAGACAGAGATCATAATTCTAAGCAGTAAATACATTTCAACAAGCCTTTCTTAGAATTAGTTCTGTCTGAGAAACAGAAAGCCATTATGTCAGCTCAACTGCTCATAAACCACAAGTGAAAACATCTGTTAACTATCTGTTAACTACCCAGAGTAAGAACTGGCTCTAGCTCTAAATGTCTGAAGGATGACTTTTATTAAGAGCAAGTTTCTGGTACTCTGCAAGCCACTATGCAAATTAACGTTGGTACTCCTGAACAAAGCACAGCCATTTTGAAATCACTGCCCAGTAAGCAGTTGGTGGTATTTTCAGCTCTCCCGATGGGAATTTTTGCCTGCAGTAACTTCAACCATCAAGACTCCCTGTCTGCAGCAACACCCTGTGTTTCTGGCAGTAACTAACACCTCTCCATAGTCTCCCTTCCTACAGTGACAACTGACTCTAGCGACTTATGTCTTGGTTTTGTTCAAATCACTAGATTCAAACAACCTGGTAACTGGGGTCTGTTTGTCACCTGCAATGATGTTCTTGATCCCACAGCAGGCAGGATGGGAAGGCACTGAAGAGACAGAGCAGCAGCACACACCACAGGAAGTTCCCATCACAACCCCCTTCACAGAGGTTCTTTACCAGCCCCTACCTGCGCACACTGAGATGCCTTCTCTTCCATCTCCTTCCAGGCTTTGAGCATCTTTTCTGAAGCTTAAGAGAAGAGAGGAGGTATAGACACAGAAATAAAGCATCAAACTCTACATACATGAGTTGAATTTGAACACAGAGAGCATGCCACTGGGCCTCCAAGTGGGAGCCACGACCCAGAAATCACAGAGACACAGCAAAGCTGCAAATTAAGACCTCTGTACTCGACCTCGACTCACATACAAACCCTGCAGTAGGATTTCACTGTTTGCTATCACCATCCTATAATGAGTTTCAGTGTATAAGCCACACCATTAAGCTCAACAACTGCCACTTTTGATTAAACACAGACTGTCCACATCTAGTTTGCTGGCTCAAGTCTTTCCATTTTCCATCATTCTTCTTCGGCCCAGTCCTAATCTTTGACTCAAGTTTCAGTTTTTAGCTGTATATCCAAACAACATAAGTCTTGCTGTCCAGATCATTTCTGTGACATTAAAACCACAGATAAGTGCTTTTTCACCTCACCTCTCATCCTGACTCATGCCACCCCCTGATACCAAGCATAGTGCTCCCTCCGTGCTGGTCACAACAGTGTTCCTACAGTCACCATGCCAGTGGGTCTGTTGTGGGCAGTTAGTGACCCTTCTGCTGTACATTAAGTGTAGCCCTCCACTTTATGGTCAGTGACAACTCCAAATGACTCAGATTTCGAATAAACAAACAGCCAAACAAAACCATAAACACCCCCATCACCAGTACCATTAATACTCCAACGTTCTTAGCTTGGTGGTCTCCATGGGCAACAGCTGACCACCAGGTTTGCTGTCACTGAAGGTGTCTAAAAGCATTTCAGCTTTTATTCCCCTGCCTTTGTTTCTGCCCAACTCCCCTGCACCTGGCCCAGCAAAAACCTACCCATCAAGATGCTGAAAGACCCCACGGCAGCTCCTGCACTCATCTCCTTTTAAGCTGTTTCTTACCCCCGGTCCGCGAAGGTCAGTCTGAGCCTATGAAGGCTCAGACAAGACACCCAGCCAAGTATGACACAATACATACATATCCCATAAGCCATCTGGTCACTGTATCGCTCCAGGTCGAGGCGAATGCTCTGGTGAAAGAATTCCAGCTTGGCTTTCAGCTGCTGAGATGCTGACACCATGTTGTTCTTCATTTTGATCAGGTTGGCATTATACCGCAGCAGACTGAGCCTAACAAAGGGAACAGCAGCGCCTGTTAGCTGAGAGAGTGACTGGGCTGACGTGGCCGGTGCTGTCAAACTATCTCAAGGAAAGACACTGCTCACAGAACATTTTCTTGGAACATGGGAGTCTCTCTATCACATCTTGGCAGGACAAGGGGGAATGGATGAAAACTAAAGGCAGGAAGGTTTAGATTAGATATTAGGGGGAAGTTTTTTACAGAAGGAGTGGTGAGGTGCTCAACAGGCTGCCCAGAGAGGGGGTGGTTGCTCCATCCCTGGAATTGTGCAAGACCAGGTTGGATGGGGCCCTGGGCAACCTTGTGTAGATCCAGGCCTGGAGGTTGGTGGCCCTGCCTGTGGCAGGGGGGTTGGAGCTCTGTGATCCTTGGGGTCCCTTCCAACCCAGACCATTCTATGATTCTATGATCTTCAGAAGCTGCAGGTCATTGGAAAGCATAAGAGAAAGCCCTTCCTCCTTTCCCAGTTTTTTTTTGCCAAGCAGAGCAGAGTATTCCTTAGCATTTCCAGTGTCCTGCCATGTGTGTGGCCCTAGTGAATGCTGGCCCCTTTGGTACCCCTCCAGATCTCTAGCAGTGCCTGTTCCGTGATTCAATCACAGGACAAAACCTGACAAATATAACACACACCTCCAGTTCTGCTGCTTGGGAAACACTACCCTGGGCTGCATCAGGATTAATGTTACCAGCACGTCAAGGGAGGGGATCTTCCCCACTTACTGTGGGTAGAAGCACACCTGGGCCAGCTCTGGACCCCCCAGTATACCAGAGCCACGGGCATACTGGAGAAAGGCCACTGAAAGGCCGCAAAGATGATTAAGGGTCTGGAGCATCTCTCCTGTGAGGAAAGGTTGAGAGCTGGGACTTCTCAGCCTGGAAAAGGGAAGGCTGAGTGATCAAAACATACCAATACCCAAAGGGAGGACAGAGTCAGGTTCCTCTCAGTGGTGTCCAGTGCCAGGACCAGAGCACAGGCACAAACTGTAACACGGGAGGGTCTCCCTCTGAACAGCAGGAAACTGTGAGGGTGATTGGAGCGCTGGCACACCTTGCCCTGAGAAATCTGTTGAGTCTCCATCCTTGGGAGACATTTCAAAGCCATATTGACATGGTCCTGGGTAACCAGGTCTAGGTGACCCTGCTTGAGCGGTGGGGTTGGACCAGCTGACCTCAAGAGGTCTCCACCAATCTCAGCCATCCCACGTGCTGGCAACTATATTCAAGCTTGAAGCTCCTTCAGCTATTAGCAACGTCAGGCACTACACAGTAAAGTTCTTGGAGTGGAATAAGCTCCAGGTGCAAATATGTTTTATAACATATAAATACATTACAGCAGAGGGATGCAAAATTTTGTATAACCTAAACTCACCAAGAATTACATTTCCATGCAAACAGCCTCTGCATTTGCCCAACACTAAATTTTCTGAATGAGGAGTAACAACTTACATGGCAGCTCTCTGGCCCTGGAAAAGCCTGCCGTAATCTTCTTTTAGCCCAATCACATACTGAACTGCTTCTGCCCATACCTTGCGCAGCTGAGGAATTGGCAGTTGGATTTTACTGTCCTGTACTGAATGCAAGAAAAAAAATAGATAAATAATTGTACACAAACGAAAGGATGATGCTAGAAAGAGAGCTTCACTGCTTACAACATTCCTAACTGCCACTTCGGGTACCCAAACTAAAGGATCAAAACACGTAAGATCTGCTCAATTTTTATGTCATGATGCCTAAGGACATATAAGCTTTTTGTGTTACAGCTCCCCAGGTATTAGACATTAGGAGAAGTTCTTCACCGAAAGGGTGATCAGGCACTGGAACAGGCTGCCCGGGGAGGGGGTTGAGTCACTGACCCTAGATGTATGGTACAAGAATTTCTTCCTAACATCTGATCTAACCCTGCCCTCTTTCAGCTTGAAGCTATTGCCCCTTGTCCTATCCCTGCACTCCCTGGTGAACAGGCCCTCTCCCACAATCCTGTATGACCCCTTTATGTGTTGGTAGGTCACTATAAGATCTCCCTGGAACCTTCTCTTCTCCAGACTGAACAAGCCCAACTCTTTCAGCCTGTCTTTGTAGGAGAGGTGCTCCAGCCCCCCGATCATATTCATGCCCCTATAGATGCTGTTCAGCATACAGAATTTAATTCTTAAATTAATTCCCAAGTTTCTCTGTAAAGAGAGTTCCCAAAGGGCAGGCAATGAATCCTCCAAACTGCTAGATCTATGAAATACAGAGATACGGCAACTCTGTTGGGCCGCCCCATGTTCTGGAACAGTCCTCTCAACATGAGAGTGCCCTTCAGGGCACCACACAGAGACCCCGTGGTGCCACCCGACTCCCACCCTGTGCGAGCAGCAGTGCTCTCTGTCCCCAGCCGCCCCCGGCACACTTACCGATGTAGTTCACGCAGTCAGACAGGCTCCGAGAAGCAAAGGGGCCGTCATAGACGGTTTTGCCTTTATCAAACAGATAGACCATGTAGCTGTCCCAGCCTCTCTGGTGAGGAAAGAGAATGTGAACAAGAGAGATCCCAAACAGAGCTCCTACTACCCCAGAGGGTTCTGGTTATCTATCAGAAAGGAAGCAACACTAGCCCATGCGAGTTATTACACATACAGAACAAACTGTCCCCAGGGGGGAAAGGCTGAGGCGATTTAACTTCCTCAAGGTTGTCAATCCCCTGGGAATGCGAAAGGCATTAAGCAGACTCGTTCTTACCACGCCGTCGATAACACACTGGGAAGCAGGCTTCCGAGGGTCCAGGCAAATCCCTGTTTCCAACAGCAGTTCCTGATTGCCAGTACTTATTCCAGTTTCAAACTCAATGCGATTCTGAAGGGAATGAAGGCTTTCCTCGGGGTGCAAGAGAAACGAAACAATCTTGGCAGAGGTCATGTTAAGGATGTGTACTATCTGTAAGAAGAGCACAAGTTGATTACAAGTCACTGGCCACCAAAAGACAAAGGAAGCAAAGCCCTGGGAAGGAGTATGTAGCAAGTAACATGTTAGACTGAGAGCATTAATGACTACAGTAACACAGTTCAGCAGTAAAGCCCCACATAATAAAACTCAAAGCCCAGACCTGTTAACTTTCAACTTAACACCAGAGAAAATGACAATCAAACACACTAAGAGCCTTCAGAAGCCATGCTGCCTTTCAGGGACATCTAAGGAACTGGGAGAAGCTAGCATAAAGGCCACCCCATCCCTCGCCTCCAATGTTGGCCAGTGCTGCTCCAGAGAAAGTCCTATTTCCTTAATCCCTCCATACAAAAGAGCTGTCACGCGACAGTGCTCATCATCTCACCACTCTCATGGCCCTCTTGCTGGATGTAGTAAAACTATAGACTGTAGGACCCAAACCACACCATGATATACAGATTTTGACAAGTCTGGACACAATACTTTGTGTTTCAGACTTCAATTCCCTTGGAATCCTTCCAGATGAGCCAAAATCATCCTCTGGCTTCTACACAAGCTTGCCTCAGCCACTTCCACTCCCTCAAAGATCCAGTAATTACTTGAAGGGAAGAGTCAGGAGGATGTCATCTCTGTTCTACTACAGGTACTACTGTAGTACAGGGACCATGAGGTCACAGGATCGGCAGTGGAGTTCAGGAGAACTGTTATTAGCAAGTATTAAAGCATTGTTTGGTCTTGGCGAGTCCTTTCTGACATAACAGACAGCAATACAGGGCCATTCCTCTCCTACAAGTTCAAAGCTAGAGAATAATATTGCTGAGGATATTTTGCCTTCATGTATGTACTGGACACGTTGTGTGCATATATGTGTACATATATATATACACACACATAATCTCCCCTCCCTTCCTGTCACAAAACCAAACCATTCCTCACAATCCCGCAGCTGGATGACACCAGGACTATAGCCCTGCTCCGCCAAATGTGCTTTCTGTCCCTCAAGGTACTTTCAAGTCAGCCTTTAAATCAGAAACAACCCTCACTCACCTTCAAATTCAGTATGTGATCCATTATTTGGAAACACTTTGGACAATTGGTCTCAGGATCTAAACCTCCACCCCTCAGTTGTGGATCCCAGTTCAACATCAGTTGCAGCCAGCTCTCCATCGGTTCTACAATTAAACTAGAACAGAAGGGCTGTAAGAAAGAGAAGGCAGATACTCTACAACACTCAGACCTCTGAGGAAGGTAGGGTCTCACTGCAGCAGTAAAGTTACAATTCTTTGGTTAGAGACCAAACAACCCCGAAATCTCAATGCAAGAAGGGAATGAAATCATGACTAAAGTGAAGCCTGTTAAGAAGGGAGGTGCTTTAAGATCTGGCTGCACCTCTCCTTACCCGACTCTGGTGTCACTGGGGGTGCAGGGCAGTGCCATCAGTTAGAGAGTTTCTTTCCTTTATTCTGTGCTGAGTCTGTTCCACCCGTGACACTGATTGTGGAATGATCGCTCCCTGTCCTTATCTCCACTCCTGAGCCTCTCAGTATCTATTTTCTCCCCTGTCCAGCTGAAAAGGGGAGCAATAGAGTAACTTTGGTGGGAATCTGGCCCCAAGCCAGGGCCAAATTACTACAAGCCCAAAACAACAAAAGATGTAGTCCCGGGCTATTCTTTAACAGCAAATAGTAGAAAGAAGGAAGAGGCCTCCTCAGAGCTTTGGATAAAGGAGGAGGAATTCTCACACATAGCCACAAGGACACACTTACCCACAAAGGCTGTGAGGCTGGGGCAAGTGGGTACTAAAGCGAACCTCCCCATTCATCTCTTCCGAAGCGAAGATGTGCTTTGGGTCCTTCTTCTTGATTTTTTCATGCCTAGAAAATAAAATTCATTGAGGATACACTGGCAGTGTTACTTTTGTGAAGGGCCAACTGCCTGCGGCAGTGGCAAGAACCACTGTAGTCTAATAGCTTTACAAAACAAACTCATCTTTCAGGGCAAAGATGGCACTTCCAAACAATCCACCCAGAAAGTCTCCGTGTGGAAGAAGGGAATCCTTGCAATTAAGTCTACCCTGGGAACATCTCTGTTCCTGCTGGCAAGGAGGCCTGGACAACACTGAACGAGATCATAGAATCACAGAATGGTCTGGATTACAAGGGACTCCAAGGATCACAGAGTTCCAACCCCCTGCCACAGGCTGGTCCACCAACCTCAGGCCTTGATCTACACAAGGTTCCCCAGGGCCCCATCCAACCTGGCCCCAAACACCTTCAGGGATGGGGCAACCACCACCTCTCTGGGCAGCCTGTTCCAGCCCCTCACCACTCTCTCTGTAAAAAACTTCCCCCTAATATCCAATTTAAACGTTCCTTCCTTTAGCTTCAATCCATTCCCCCTTGTCCTGCCATTGTCTGCCCTCTTAAGAAGCTGATTCCCCTCCTGTTTCTCTGCTCCCTTCAGCGACTGGAAGGCTGCAATGAGGTCCCCCCGCAGCCTTCTCCAGGCTGAACAAGCCCAGCTCCCTCAGCCTCTCTTTGGAGGGCAGGTGCTCCAGTCCTCTGATCATCTTCGTGGCTCCTCTGAACCCTCTCCAACAGTTCCACATCTTTCTTGTATTGGGGCCCCCAGATCTGGACACAGGACTCCAGATGGGGCCTCACTAATGGCTAACAACTGACTGACTGCAGAGCAAGCCTGCACAGCAAGTCAGCCACGTTACCAAGAGGTGTAAGATCTGCAAGAAGCATCCTCCAAAACCCCCGCCTGTAAGCACCCAGTAAGTGCTACACACCCAGTGTGCTGCTGGATCCAGCGCCAAGGGAAAGCATAAGCTGCCTGTTACTTACATGAGGAAATCAAGTTTTCCACGTTGAAACAAAAATGGAAACAAATATCACACTATTAAAATGATAAAATCCCAAGAATTAGCAGGTAAAAGGGAAACTACTGCAACAGAGTAAAACCACGTTAACACACGGTAAATTTTTTTAAGGCAACACTTGTGAAACTCAGATTGACTGTTTCTCCTGCTATTCCTGTTTCAAAGCCAACAGAAAAGCAAGTTTCCCATTTCTTTGGCTGTTACAGAATCCCCCTTGTGAAAACCAAGTGTACGTACGCTCCCGACAGCGCAAGGCAGGAAGTGAAAATATAAAAATAGGCATTTCTGCCCCTTCTTCTAGCCCTCAGAGGGCAAGCAGGCACCTTCACACCCAGGTCCAAACCGTTCAACCACCGTTTCTGTAACGGTTACTTACACACACTCCGTGTTCACTCCAGCACACACACTCTGCGCTGCTGGGTGTTACTGCTGAAAGTAACACAACGCGGTGCATGTAAGAATCACAGAATCACAGACTTGTAGGGGTTGGAAGGGACCTCTAGAGATCATCGGGTCCAACCCCCCTGCCAAAGCAGCTCCCCAGCTCATATTACACAGATAGGCGTCCAGATGGGTCTTGAATCTCTCCAGAGAAGGAGACTCCACCACCTCCCTGGGCAGCCTATTCCAGTGCTCTGTCACCCTCACTGTGAAAAAGTTCTTCCCCATGTTGGTGCAGAACTTCCTGTGCTCCAATTTGCAGCCATTGCCCCTTGTCCTGTCCCCACAGACCACTGAAAAGGGGCTGGCCATTTCCCTCTGCATCCCATGCCTAAGATATTTATAAACACTAATTAGGTCCCCCCTAAGTCTTCTTTTCTCCAAACTAAACAATCCCAGCTCACTCAGCCTTTCCTCATACGGGAGATGTTCCAGGCCCCTAATCATCTTTGTAGCCCTTCTCTGGACTCTCTCCAGGAGGTCCCTGTCTTTTTTATACCAGAGAGCCCAGAACTGGACACAATACTCCAGGTGGGGCCTGACCAAGGCAGAGTAGAGGGGGAGGATCACCTCCTTTGACCTGCTGGACACACTCTTCCTGATGCATCCCAGGATCCCATTGGCTCTCTTCGCCACCAGGGCACCAGAAGCCAACGAAACTGCCACTGATACCATTGCAGTATCAATGGCTTCTGCACAGCTTTCTGGGCCACCAGCCTTCAACACAGGACAAGGAATTCATTCTGGTTCCTCACACTGTCACCTCGCTGCATGCGGTTCCCCGTCACTCCTATCCCACGGCATCACCGCCTGCGGAACAAGCGCCTTACCAGGTGAAGGGCTGTAGGTTGTGTAAGAAAGGTCTAAATCCCGCAATGCATTCAAACACCATCGTCCCAAAGCTCCAGTAATCAACTGTAACTGAGTAGGATTTGTTCTCAAAGAGTTCCGGAGCCTAAAAAAAAGGATCACAAAAGGACACTGTGAAGGTGGTATGTCAGGTCAGCTATTTCTCGGCATTTCTAAAGAGACAAGGCTGCCCCCAGCTCTGGAGGGGCATGGGAGCCCTGAGGCAGCTTTGCTCAGGCTGCCCGGGCGGTCGGGCCTGGAGCACCCACCCCAGGAGTGGATGGAGGGAGCTGGGCTTGTCGGGTCTGGCCGTGGGGAGGCTGGAGAGGAGGCAGGCTGATAGCAGCCCCTGGCCGTGGCACAGGAAGGGATGGAGGGGGTAGCTGGGGCCGTACGCATCTTAGAAGGTGATACAATGAGGGGCAACAGCCTCAGATCACCACCTGGGAGGTTCAGTGTTGGGTATGAGGAAACAGTCCTTTCCTGGAGAGGGAACACCCTTGGGACAGTATCCCAGGAAGGTGCGAAAGCTCCATTTTTGGAGGTTTCATGGCTTGGCTGGGCCAAACCACCCTGCCCCAGCCTATTGCTGGTGACAGTCCTGCTGCAAGCAGGGGACTGGAGAAGGGATGTCCATGTTCTGCATGTTCCTTCTCACACAAGCTCCTGTGATGCTATTGGCAAAACCACATCACCTGGATACGTGAAAAGTAATAAATAAAAACCAGCCTTACCAAATACTGTAACGTTCCAACAAATGAAGTGCAAAGACTTCCCTGATCAAGATCCTTTGCATATCCCAGGTCTATTATTTTGTGAACAATCTGCAGACAGTTTAAATAGTTCATCAGCAGAGTAAATTCAGGTAAAAAAACCAAACAAAAATCCTACCAGACAACCCAAAGTCCATGCAGTGCCATCCACAGCATACACTGAAGAAGAGGGAAAGCCAGAACATAAATTCTAGAGAAATTCCATGATAAAGCTTCAACATGTGTTTGACAGCATTAAGGGGTCCTGTTCCACCACGTAAGCCATCGTTATCCACTTAACTTAGACATGATTTTATTTAAAGCAGCCTGGCCAAACACTCAAGTTCTTTATCTGGGAACTGAATGTTATTAAAGAGTAACAGTAGAGGAAAAAACACAGCTTTTCACTGTGAAACCCATTAGGCTGACACTCTGAACTAGCTTGGGATCACACATGGGGCGCTAAGCCACAAAGGCTGGGTGATGCAACCATCTTGTGTCATTGATACTCTGTTGCAGGCAGGGTTCTTGAATGGAAGCAGAAGTTGTTTGGTTTTAATGGTGAGGATTTAAGAACAAGCAAAGTAAGGTTTCTGGCTTCAAAACGATGTAAAAAATGAACTGTTCCCAAGGGCACGCAGCACTAGGAGGAGGGGTGATGGTTTTAAACTACAAAAGGGAAGATTTAGGTTGAATATTAGAAAAAAAATCCTTCAATATGAGGGTGGTGGATCAGGTAGCCCTCAGAGGTGGAGGCCCCATCCCTGGAGACATTCAAGGTCAGGCTTGGTGGGGCTCTGAGCGACCTGATCTAGTGAAGATGCCCCTGCTCACTGCAGGGGGGTTGGATGAGATGATCCCTAAATGTCCCTTCCAACCCAACACGTTCTATGAATGATTCACATTCTGGATGTGAATCACATTCCATTCTATGAGAATTCACAGCGCAGTTTTCATCCCGCTTCGATGCTGCAAAACTACTTGTTCTCTTTTCTTTCAAGACAAAGCTGCTAACACCTTCCAGAAATGACACAGGAACACCACTGACAGAGGCCACCTGACTTACCTTCCCACCTTCATCCTGAAGAACGATATTTTCAGGCTTTAGATCTCTGTGGATAATTCTGTTTTCATGCAAATACTGGATACCAGACCCTGAAAGGCATGTGTTTAACAGAATATAAACTCATGTTTAAAGATACATCTGATAAAAATCTAATATCCCTGACTTAGAGGCTGGCATCAATTGGTTTTAATTTTAAAGCACCATTATTAAGAACTATTGACTCAGATTTAGGCTAGCACTGAACTAGCTCTGATTCTCTGCAGAAATGGAGGTTGCTACAGAGTTCAGACCTCATGGCTTAACAGTAGGTCACACACCTCCTGCTTGTAAGGCAGGAGAGAAGGCAGCTGACCTAAAACTACTGCCAACCAGCGGCTTATCGGGCTTCTACTAAGCTTCCACCAGCACCAAAGCACCACACCATCAACCACCCCACAGCTTTTCCAATCCCACTCCACAGACACACCATTAGTGCAAACTGCTTGACTCTGTGGTGAGCCGGGATACCAAGTCGTTCCTCTGAAATAGACACCTGAGCTCTTTTAATACCCTTTTCTCCTTAGTCCCCTTTTCAGGATCAGCTCAAAACTTGCAAAAGGCCCTTATACCTGATTAAGAAACACCCCCCTCCACAATTAAAGCATTAGACTACATACCAATGTCACTAAGCAGAGAAAGTATCTGACTCTCCTTAAGTCCACAGCAGTTTTCTGGTTTGTTTAGCAACTATGATAAAGAAAAAGATGCTTAGATCCACAGTGCAACGTTCAACAGACCAGAACAGTATCTTCCATGTCCTGCTGACATGAGACAGGAAACAGCACAGCTCAAGTGTAACTCTAGTTGAATGGGGTAGTTGGCTTTGTGAAATAAAAGCTTGGAGGAAAAAGAGAACTTGGATTAAACAAAAATTCATTGCAAAGAGATGGGGCTGAAGATTTGGACTGATAGTATAGTACTGCAAAAGCAGGAAAGCCATCGGGAAGCCAACAGGCAACAGATGCAGGCAGGGCCATGCGGCTGCAGGCAATGGGGCTCCTGGAACCTGCTGGTTCCTCATCCTCTGAAGTCTGGTTTGATGGGATTTGGGAGCACCCCAAATACCTGAAAGGACGGCTGCTTGGAAGAACAACTCCCCAGCGAGGGAAACCAGCAGAGTGCCAAAAAAAAGCAAAAGAAATGATAGGCACCTAAAGCCCTTGGCATCCAAGTGCAGCTTGCCAGTAAATGGCTGAGAAAGGAAGCCCACAGGTTAGCTCCTGACTTCTACGTGGGCCACAGAAGAGGAGGTCACATTTACAGCTCACAGAGAGCCCAGCTGGCCCCAAACCACTGTTTCTTTCACCTGAACAAGCTGGCTGCGGACTCTGCAGAGAACGTGGTCAGCTATGCGTGTCTGCAACATCCAAATGCTATTTTCATATGTACCCACTTCCTTACGTAGCCAACCCTAAAACTGTCCTTATTGATTTAGGCAGCTCAAAACATGATGTGAGGCTCAGTAAGCTCCCAAGGCGCTCGGTATCGTGGATAGGCAGGTATCAAGTTGGACACCTGCTTGTGCTCCTCTAACCCTGTTTAGCACCAATAACAAAAGCAACGGAAAAATGAGCTTCCCCACCACTTGGACAGGGCACTTTTTAAGCAACCCTTAAGCAACGGGGATTTGCTGCTTCCCCCCTGCACAAAGAGCTGCTTCCTGAATCCATCTGTAATGGAAAGGGAGCACAAACTCTGCTGGGTCACGCAGCTGCTGCCTGGGAACTACTGACACGTTTCTTGTTCCTTCACTCTCAGGTGTCACAGCTTTACAGGAAGTCAGTTCCCAGTCGAGCAGGGAACAGGGAAGTCTCTGCAGCCCTTGAGGCCCCAGCCAGCACAAGAAGCACCCTTCCCCTTGCTGAGCGCGACACAACGCTAAACCTCAATCAAATCCAAGTCAGCCTCCAAAGAGAGACACACTGCAGCAAAGCCAGACACGCTGGGTGTGGGCAGGCTCAGGAAACCACGTTTAAACTACAGCGTTCCCACGGAAGGGCATGCTGCTTCAGGAAATGCTCTTGGATTGTTTTCTGCCCTCTGGTTTCAAAAGCACAAGCCTCGTTTCCCCACACACGTTTCTTTCTCCACTTTACAGTTATTTCTACCCACACCAGAAGACCACCACAAAAACACACACAGTTTCACAGACAACCACCGTTACAGAAACAGCATCAACTCCTCTTATTTAGCCAGGTACTGCAAAGCAGAGCAGACATTACCTTCCGGAGGTCGCCCCCTGAACAATACTCCATAGCCAGAAGAGGAACGTCGTTAACCAGAAAGTTCATCTCCTCAGGAACTTCACAGGCTTTGACTACATTGGGATGGTTCAACCTAAGCACGTGGAAAGCTGGATGAAAACTCTTCTTTTGGAAGAACAAGATGACAGATTTGTCAGCCAACCATGTTTTATGTTTTGGGTACAGCTTCAGCTCCCCAGCTGGAACTCTTCAACTGGTGCCTACCGGTATCCAAATGCATACTGTACCTTGGGAATACACAACCCAAGGATGAGCAGAACCAACATCTCTAAGTCAAAGTACAGGACTTTGGTGATTGGGATTTGGGCTCAAGTCCCAGAAGTTCTGCCCTTTCCTGGCAAAGCTGTTACCTATGTGTCTCTGTTTCTGTCCATAAAGACAGTTTCCCCCTGACCCAAGGGTTTCAGAGGAATCTGTTCACACTCACGTAACTGGGCTAGGGACATAGAGCCAGCCAGGCAGGAGATGCCAACAGACACAGGGAAAGATTTGTTACTGCAATTAATGTTCAATTAGCTGCTTCCTAACTGCCTCTAACACACATTACTATTGGGTAAAAGACATGTCCAAAAGATCATGAAGACAAATTGCTTCTGTGTACACCTTCCAAAGTCTCCACAGGAATGGCTGTTGCTGCATGGCTCGGTACTTGTGTTCAGAAAACAAATACTTGGAAAATGCTACAAAACAATGCCCAAGCCCTGACTTACCAACTCAGATTGCCTGGAAGTAGTTTCTTCTGATGTTAATGCACACAGCAGGCAGGCAAGGGTGACAAGAAAGTAGATTAGGAGCTCACTAAAGCTCTATGCAACAGGGGCACCGCAGGCCTTGGTGAGAACAACTCGGAATGAAACTGAGCAGCGCCCCTGCTCCCACCAGTGGGACAGCGTATTCCACACTCCAGGTTCTCTCTCAAAAGGGAGGAGGAATCCTCAGGATGAGAGAATAACTGTAGGAGACCCTGACACAGAGAACTACCACTTCACATCCACACAGACAACCCGGCCAGCTCTGGTTCACAGGTACACCAAAGCGACATGCTGGAGAGAGGGGTGGTGGGCAGCATACGGCAGGATGGAGCTTCTCATAAAGAAGCGTTAGGAGACACTATTCTGTGCGCGTGAGGCCGTGGCAAGGGGGGAAAATAAAGCAATTCCTCGCTCCCTGGTCGCTAAGTCAGAGATGGATGGTGTGGGACAACAGGGTGCTCTGATGTCACCACATGAAGCCCCAGCGCCCCGCCTGGTCCGAGCTTGGAGGAGCTGAGGTCTCCTTAGGGGAGGGAGCAATGGACCCAGGCAGCACAAAAGCGCTGAGGGTCTGCGTGTCGCCGGGTCCCAAACCGAGCTGGCAGCCCGCACGTCGGGGCGGGAGCGCCCGGAGCCGGCCGGCGACAAGCAGCCCCGCTCCCCGCGGCTGGCCCGGGCCGCACTCACTTCTTCATGATGTCGATCTCGTGGCACCAGCGGTCCTTGTTCTTGACGCTGAGCTCCAGCCGGCACGACTTGATGGCCACCCGGGCGCCCGAGTCCTGCGGGACACAGCGCCGTCAGCCCCCCCCGCGCCCCGGCCCGGCCCTGC
>VZTU01002995.1:10653-26333 GCA_013400835.1 Zapornia atra | reverse complement strand
GCCTCCTCCGCCCGCTCCGCCGCGCACTGCCGCCAGTCGGCCCGCTGCGGCAGGGCCAGCAGCGCCTCGCTCGCCAGCACCTCCCTGCAAGCACAGCCGGCGTCACCGCTGCCGTCACCGCTGGCGTCACGCGCCGGGCGGGCCGTCCTGGCCGGCGTTGGTGGGGGGGAAGGGCGAGAAGGCACGGGGGAAGGCACCGACCTGCCGAAGTGCAGCGGGAAGCGGCCGCGGATGCGGTGGAAGAGCTTCTCCCCCGTGTCCAGCTCCACGTAGAAATAGGGCGTCCCCGGCTGCGCCACCTGCGGGGGTCAGAGATGGCGGGAGGGGGGCGCCCGCCGCGGCCCCCAGCACCGCCCCGCCCGCCAGCGCGGCTTTCGCCACGGAGAAGGGCTCGGCCAAGCCCACCCCGCAGACGCCGGACCGCGTCGGTGGCTCACACCGCGCCCTAACGCGGAGCGGGCGATGAAGCGAGCGCCCGCTTTCTGCTAGGCCGGCCGGCCGAGGAGGCACCCCGGGCACCGCCCGGGTTTTTCTGTGGTCTGGCGCTGCCGCTGCCAGCCCAGAGCTGTCACACGCACAAGCCAGGCAGTGCTACTCCTGCCAGGCTCCCTCACCGGCGCTAACAGGGCTTGTTGTCTAGAGGGACAAAAGCACTCAAAGAGACCACACTCCTCTCTGTGGAGAGATCGGCCTCCAGGCATCCACAGCTGAGAGGGACACAAGCATGCACCCGCGCCCTTTCCAGGCCCCGCTACAGGCCCTGTGACTAGTTAAGAAAAACCCCTACGTCCCTACTGACTTCTCTGATGTAACAGGAAGATTTCTTTCAAATTCTACAATGACCTGCCTCCCAACAGCTTACCCCTGCCCATGCAAAGCACCCTCAAAAGGCAACAGCAGCCTAGACAGGACAGGGTTGGAAAGCAAGTAACGGGTGAAATCTTGTCTCATACTTGCGCGATATCCGAGTGCTCTGGGATTTCTAACAACTCAATCTGTTGTTCCTGCGCCTGTGAAATAAAGGACTCTTTAATGTCTTCGGCACTGCAGTGGTCCAAGGGGACAGGAACCACCTGGCAAGGGAGGACAAAGCTTCCGTAAGAAGAAGAGACAAACCAAACTGCTTGCAGAAAGCAATCAGCCCATCACTGGAGCTGGTATGCTCCTCAGTACTGCTCAGCATCATCACACCAGACAGGTGTGGCACCTGTCTGGACAGACTTAAACTTATGAGATTGGGTTTTTTTCTGTAGGAGCTGAACAAGACAAGCTGAGAACTAAAAGCTTGGAGAAGTTCTCAGCGCAGACTTCTCCCTTCTGATCTCTGTGGTGCTTTAGGGCTGCTCTGATACAGCTTTTCAGACCCGCCAAGTACAGAAACCACCACAAGAAGCCCCTAAATGACTGATACACAAGGACCAAAAAATAAACAGTAACTAAAATCAAATCAAAGGGCTAGTGCTGGTAGACAAGGACCAGAGCTCTGCAGATACCTTTGGATTTACAGCCTACTTCAGCTACAAATGTGAGCACCACAGTTGGTGTGCCACTGCAAGCCAGAGTCAGAGCAAAGTCTCGCAACTCATCTGAAAAGCCTCACAGACTTTTTAATCAGCTCCATGCAGGGAGAAAAAAAACATTTTCCTCCCCCACTCAACACAACCAACACTATGCTGCTGTAACAGGAAGAATTAAATGACTGCAGCTGAATCACAGAATCATAGGGGTTGGAAGGGACCTCGTGAGATCATCGGGTCCAACCCCCCTGCCAAAGCAGGCTCCCTATCTCATATTACACAGATAGGCATCCAGACGAGACTTGAATATCTCCAAAGAAGGAGACTCCACCACCTCCCTGGGCAGCCTGTCCCAGGGCTCTGTCACCCTCACTGTGAAAAAGTTCTTCCCCATGTTGGTGAGGAACATCCTGTGCTCCAACTTGCAGCCATTGCCCCTAGTCCTGTCCCCACAGACCACTGAAAAGGGGCTGGCCATTTCCCCCTGCATCCCATGCCTAAGATATTTATAAACACTAATTAGGTCCCCCCTAAGTCTTCTTTTCTCCAGACTAAACAGTCCCAGCTCACTCAGCCTGTCCTCATAGGGGAGATGTTCCAGGCCCTTAATCATCTTCGTAGCCCTTCTCTGGACTCTCTCCAGGAGGTCCCTGTCTTTTTTTATCCCAGGAAGCAGCACACTGGTTTGGGTTTTTTTTTTTTTTTGGTCTGGCACTATCTGTGGGTAAAATGACTTCTCTCCATACTCAGGGAAGGCACAAAACAAAAGTTTGAAGGCAAGCTTTCTCTTCATTTGCAGCTAAGTGCAAGTTTCTGCTCTCCCAGGGCGATGCTAAGACCGTACCTGTAACTGCAGGTGCTGACTCCTATAGTTTCTTTCAAATAAGACGTATCTCTTTCCCTTGCTTCTGAAAAATTCTTTCAGGGCAGCCTTGTACTTGGCCACTTCTTCCACCACCTCCGAAGACAAGTCAACCACCGACTGGTAGTGCCCGATGGGCAAAATCAAGACGTGATCAGGTAACAAGCCACCTTTGGCCAGTGCAAGGTAGCACTAGGGTGAAATAACAGTAACACACACCAGTTACTCATTGCAAGCAATGCATACCTACCATGCTGGGTGTGGAAATTTACTCTCCCACCACCACATTGTGAGTATTCCCCCAGCCTAGCAATTCCACCTCAGGGACGGGAAAGTCCTCTATGTCACTTATGAAGGATTGTTTATTAGCAATTTATTAATTACTTAGAGGGATCAGAAAAGGGAACTGCTAAAGGACCTAGAAAAAAAAAACCCAAAGAAAAAAAGCCCACACTTTTTTGGATGCCAGAGAACGCCTTGTCTGCAGGAAAGCAGCTGAGTGAACTTCACCACTGTGGCTGGAATTTCTTACTATGACAAGAAAACCCACTTGAAAATCATTAACAGCTTTTAAAATAAGTCCATGGACAAACCTGTTCCTGTAGGAATTTGCATCAGATTATGCTACACTGGAGCAGTAACTTTGAGGAAAGAGAATATACCAATCATTGAATTAATCCCAAAGAAGTACTTCCAGATACCAACTTTAAAGCCACCTTATTTTCTGTTCAATCTATACGTAACAAAACTGGAAGCAGTCATCCCAGGGAGATCTGGCATAACTCCAGTGCATCCTGCTGCCAAAGCAGGTCCCAGTTAACACTGGAAAGGTTCTGCCAGATGACGGCATCAGCAAACCATGAGGGCTGGCACAGCAGAAAAGTGTTCTGGCATCACCATCCGGCTCTGCTGCCAGAGCAAAGCAGGGCCACGCTTCGTTTGTTACAAGATTCTCTCTTTATACTTAAGCCTTTTGTAGGGAAAATGTGAAGAAACCAAAACCAAAATCAAGAGTTGACTTCAAATAAAGTTTGTTTAGGTTTCTTTAAGATTTAAAATGAAGATTGCTATTTTATATTATTGTGCCTCGGCAAGATCCTGCCATCCCATAGCAAAGAACGTGCTACACGTACTTACATGCGTGCCAATACTGACAACCAAGTGCTTCTCAACTTCTGGGCTGGCGAGGCAGAACCAGCAGGGCCCCGTGGGCTGTGCTTTATCAGGAGAGGGAAGAGAAACAAGCGTTAGCACAAGGCCTGTTTGTCAGAACAAGGATCGGAACAAGATCCGAGAAGCCGTTCCTTCCAGCCACCCCCCGCAGCTGGTGAAGTGCTGAAGATGTCAGAACAACACAGCTCCTGGAGGAGGGTCTGGTGGGAGAACTGGTGCCTTTGGGAAATTACAGCAAGGGAGGAGGTGGCAGCAGTCACATGCTTGCTGACTGTCATTGTCACTGAGTGCTCTAATTTAACAGAAGAGCACTCATTCCAGGAATGTAATGGTTACAGCTCACTAATAAGAAAGCACCAGCAAATTTCAGCAAACAAATCCAAAAGAGGGAACATTATTGTATAGATACAGGCACGGACAGACACTGTCAAACGCTCGTCAGTTCTAGCCTATTCAAAACACCTTGATTCACACCTGAGCTGATCTTTAGCATAAGTCAATGGTATCGATAAGCTAGGACTCTCTTTAGGGTCAAACCCTCTATTCATAGAATCATAGAATGGCATGGGTTGGAAGGGACCCCAAGGATCATAGAGCTCCAACCCCCCTGCCACAGGCAGGGCCACCAACCTCCATGCCTGGAGCTACACAAGGTTGCCCAGGGCCCCATCCAACCTGGCCTTGAACACTTCCAGGGATGGGGCATCCACCACCTCTCTGGGCAGCCTGTTCCATCACCTCACCACTCTCTCTGTAAAAAACTTCCCCCTAATATCTAATCTATACCTTCCTTCCTTTAGTTTTAATCCATTCCCCCTTGTCCTGCCATTATCTGCCCTTTTAAAAAGTTGAATCCCCTCCTGCTTATAAGCTCCCTTCAGGGACTGGAAAGGCTGCAATGAGGTCCCCCCGCAGCCTTCTCTTCTCCAGGCTGAACAAGCCCAGCTTCCTCAGCCTTTCTTTGTAGGGCAGGTGCCCAGCCCTCTAATCATCTTGGTGGCTCCTCTGAACCCTCTCCAACAGTTCCACATCTTTCTTGTATTGGGGCCCCCAGATCTGGATTCAATTCACATCCTCTGCAGGTTGTGTACAAGAACAGGTAAGAAGCTCTGCCAAAGCAGTAAGTGTGACAGGGCTCCCCCAAGAACCGTGGGAAACCAAACATCCCCTTCTGGGGTTCATTCCTGAGCCATTCCAGTGTGACAAGGCTCCCTTCTCATGACGCCAAACTCCAGAAGATTCTGGAACTGAAACGAGTGTGCACAAGGGCACGCTGCTCCATCCAACCCGCCTGCCACTGCTGCTGGTCTGGCCTCCGCAGGCAACAACCCCGCGCTTCTTCCTGAGGCTCTTGCGTGCAAGGACTATGCAAAGGCTTTGGAAATCTAATAAATAAAAATGAACAACCCAGTCTCAAGTGACAAAGGTTAACCAGGCTGGTCTACCAGAGCCATTTTTGAACAATGCCTTCTTAACCACTGGCAGTGGGAATAGTTTTCACCGAAACAAAAGGGGAGGCCAACACCTCGGTTTGCATTATAAGCCCAAATTCCTTTATAATGAAGACCAACATTTCTCAAGAAACATTTGGGCAGTAAACAGTCACTGAGAAGTCATGACCCCTAGACACTTCATTTCATTTCAATTTCTTCAAATCAGGCAAACTCTAATAAGATTTAGAGCACAGAAATAGAAGCAACAGAAGGGCTTCCTCCCTTCTCAGTTCATTATTACTTCCTGAACTCACAGCAGAGGGAACTAAACTGGCGTTGCAAGAACTCATCAACACTGTGACCTGGTCTCCTGCAGTCCCTCTAAATGGAAACATCTTTGTCAAACTGCCTGTTGTCATGTTGAGGCCAGTCTAGCTCACAGGGTACATGGCATCAGCCCAACCCCAACCACCACAGATCCAACTAGCTTTAGAAGTCTAATTTTGACTTTTCTTTCACCTACTAATGATCAGGTTTTTAGGAAAGAAGGGACCTTTCATTCCTCCATATTCCCACAGCTGTGGGGACAGGGACAGAGCACACTGACAAGCTGATCTATACAGCTCAACACTTTGAGGAAAAATGAAGTGCCTCAAAGGAAACAGCTCAGGAAAAAGCATCCACATACTTACGGGGCTTTTTGGCTTGCTTTGGTTGGGAGTTCCCTCTCTCTTTCCCCTCTGAGGGACGTTTCTTTCCCTGATGCTTGTTCAAATCAAAGAAAAACTGACAAGCTGTTTCTTCCTGTTTAGAAAATGAAAAGCAAAGCCCGTTATAACTGCATCACAGAGTTACAGCATGCACAAGAATTTGCTTTTCCATGGAGAGGTGAGTAACCAACTTCAAAAAGCTTCCACAGAAAAAGCATCAGTTTCCTGTAACAGAATGACCTGAGCTCTCCCAGTAACACAGCGACTTCTGCCTGCCTGGATATGCAACCTCCCCCACAGAAAAAATTCTGGGAGAGCTGCCCCAAATCACTACATTCTATTTAGTCTCATGCTGAACAGAGTCACAGAATGGTCAGGGCTGGAAGGGACCTTAAAGATCACCAAGTTCCCACCCCCGTGCCAGGGTCAGGGACACCTCTCACCAGACCAGGCTGCTCAAGGCCCCATCCAACCCAGCCTTGAACAGCTCCAGGGAGGGGGCAGCCACCACCTCCCTGGGCAACCTGTGTCAGGGCCTCACCACCCTCGTCGTGAAGAATTTCTTCCTAATATCCAATCTAAATGTGCCCCTTTCCAATTGAAAACCATTCCCCCTCGTCCTATCACTACATGCCCTTCTAAAAAGTCCCTCCCCAGCTTTCCTGTAGCCCCTTCAGGTATTGGAAGGCCGCTGCAAGATCTCCGTGGAGACTTCTCCAGGCTGAACACCTCCAACTCTCTCAGCCTGTCTCCATAGGAGAGGTGCTCCAGCCCTCTGATCATCTTTCTGACCTCCTCTGGACCTGTTCCAACAGTTTCCTGTCTCCTTATGTTGGGGACTCCAGAACAGGACATAGCTCTCCAGGTGGGGTCTCATGAGAGAAGAGTAGAGGGGCAGAATAAGCTCCCTTGACCTGCAGGCTTATTTTGATGCAGCCCAGGATACAGTTGGCCTTCTGGACTGCGAGTGCACAGCATTAGTTCACATCAAGCTTCTCATCCACCAGCACCCCAAAGTCCTCTGCAGGGCTGCTCTCCATCACATCCTCTCCCAGCCTGTACTGATGAGAAGGATTGCCCCGACCCAGGTGCTGGACCCTGCACAGGGACTCGTTGAACCTCATGAGGTTCACACAGGCCCACTTCCCCAGCTTGTCCAGGTCCCTCTGGATGACATCCCATCCTTCTGGTGTGTCAACTTGGTATCCTCCAGTACTCAGCTTCATGTCACCTGCAAACCTGCTGAGGATGCACTCACCCTCATCATCCATGTCACTGATGAAGATACTAAATAATACCGGTCCCAGTATGGCCCCCTGAGGGACATGTAGAGTTGAACACAGAGAGAATAAGCAGAGAGCAGACATGAGGGAGGAGGCAGCAGTACCTCTGCACACAGGGGTGCCTTGCTCTTCTGTGCCTCTTTCCACAGCTTTTTGTAGGGGTTTTCTGTGACATCCTGTGGCTGCTTCACCAGCTCTGCAGGGTCCATCAAGCTCATTGGCACAATGCTGAAGGCGTAGAGATACTAGAATGAAAACAGAGGGCTCAAACAGAAGCAGCTTTTGCCATTACTGCAACTCTGAAGAGGTCAGCAGTGAACTAAGCCACGCTGAAACAGAAACACACAACTCGGCACCGCCAAGAACTCAGCAAATTCCTGTTTAAGCTAAGACAGGACATGAAAAGCACAGCCCTCTGCCAGTCTCCCACCCCATGCAGCCAAGAGTTTATGCAGTGCTTCCATGTAGCTCATTCCTTGCACATTAAGGCAAGATCTTTTTGAAAAGCAGCAGTGTGTCTTTTTTCAAACAGACCCTGATACTTGCCTGTTTCCACACCTTTTATCTGTCCAGAACTCCTAGACCATTTTTTGTTACCAAATCTGATTACTACACCTTCTTAACCACTAGCAACCTGTGTCTCTATACCAATATTCTATAGCTTTCTGAAGGAGAAAAGAGAACAAAACAGAACAACAGAGCAAAACAAAACAAAAAACCCAGCCCCTTCCCATCCCAGAAGTTAGTTATTTCCCATGATTTGTAAGGGTTCCTTTGGAATTTCTCTTCTTCCTTAAAGCAGGCCATGCAATGGAAAATACATAAAGCAGCTGGGGAAGAAGAAGAAATGGCAGCTTTCTAACCACTTTCCATGGCAGCTGTCTTCACAGCTACATGCCATCTGACCAGGCAGACGGTGCCTCTGAACACATCTTGCAGCCCTTCCCCTTCTGACACAACAGGCAAACAGTATCTGCTACTTGTGTGAGACAGACAGCTCCACTTCAGTCAAGCTTTTAAATGATCAATGCTGTCTTCCAGCTAGCCAAAGCTGGACTTACTGGCCTATTACTTCTACTTGAGAAAAGAAGACAGACTTCAGGAGTGTCAATACCTTTTTCTTGCTTGTATTGCCAACATCAGCAAGTGCAATAAACCTGCTCACGTGCTGTGGGGTCTCCTGGAGCACTGTGTGATTTCTGTGTAAGGAAATAAAACGTGATTGTACTGCCACAGCAAGACAGAAACAGTGGGAAAATGGTGTGTCACCCACGGAGAGACTTGGACAGGACGTCTGCCACATACGGTCTTCAGCCAAGAACACAGAGGCTCAAGGACAGACTCTATCATGCAATCTAACAGCACAGAGCTGCACAGACTAAACCAGCATCTTGCTGCAGCCCAAATACAGAGATGAGAGGCCAATTCGCTCGTCTGGAAACAGCTGCCCCTTCAAAGCATTTCCCATGGCAAGGAGGAGGCTCTCACCCAGCGTTAACACGACAGTATCTGGTTTATCTGCAGGTGGTTCTGACAGCGACCTCACCTCACTAGTCACATTCTACAGACAAAGTCCTGACTGAAGACACCAGTCTCTTCCACCACTGAGGAGATGCCTCCAGGATACGTTTTCAGAGATCCCCCCAGCCCCTATCTGAATGTGATTAAGGGCAACTAACTTGGCATCAAGATTCACAGCCATGTACTCAGGCAAGTGTTGTCAGCAACGGCAGTTTTTGAGGCCGCAGGAATTACAGCAAGAAGATGCATCTGAGAAAGCATCTGAGAATGCTCCCTGTGCTGGTGCTCAATGATTTCCTAAAATTGCTTTTAAGAGTGGTTCTCCAGCATTCCTTAAAAATTAAACCCTTATTAGAAAACACATGAGAGGTTACGTGGTCTTACAAACCTGTACGGAAGTCTTTCGTAATAGGCCTTCTCCAGGGCAGCAAAGTGGTACCTCGGTTTGAGACTTGCAGCTAGATCAGCTACTAACTTGGAGCCACATTTCTTGGTATCTATTTCTCCCTACAAAATACAAAACAAGTTCTTGTTGTAAAAACCCTGTCAGATCACAATGAAAAGGAACAGTTTTATACAGAACTGCATGGGGAAATGTAAAGACAGACTTTAGTGGTCACTGTTCGCTGGAGGTGGAAAAAACAAGGCAAAAGGGCTTAATCTCTCATTGCCTACCAGAGCCTACTCATTTATCCCATTCTGCATACTCAGGTTTGCATCCAGCTGTTTCATCAATCCAAGTTTGTTTTCCTTCTCTAGGAAACCCACAGACTTCCTGCTTTATTTCACAGAATCACATCTGGTGGGGGTTAGCAGGGACCTCTGGAGATCATCCAGTCCAACCCCTACCAGAGCAGAATCCCCTCCAGCAGGCTGCACAGGGCAGTGTCCAGGATCACAGGGTCTGAATGCCTCCCCAACCCCTCTGGGCAGCCTGACCCAGGGCTCTGCCACCCTCCCAGGAAAGAAGTTCCTCCTCAGGGTTGGGTGGAACTTCCTCTAGTCCAGTTTGTGCCCATCGCCTCTTGTCCTGTCCCTGGGCACCACTGAACAAAGACTGACCCCATCCTCCTGACCCCAACCCCCAAGTGTTTATCAGCATTGATAAGATCCCCCCCTCAGTCTTCTCTTCTCCAGGCTAAAAGGTTCAGCCTCTCCTTGTCAGAGAGATGTTCTAGTCCCCTCAGCCCTTTGTTGTCCCCTCTCCAGTAGCTCCCTGTCCTTCCTGACCCAGGGAGCCCAGCACTGCACACAGTATTGCAGGTGAGGCCTCACCAGGGCAGAGCAGAGGGACAGGAGAACCTCCCTCCATCTGCTGCCCACACTTTTCCTGATACACCCCAGGATGCCATTGGCTTTCCTGGTCAGGAGGACACATTGCTGGCTCATAGGCAACCTGTTGTCCTCCAGGACTCCCAGGTCTTTTTCCACAGAGCTTTGTCCCAGCAGGTCACCCCTAAGCAGTACAGGTGTACGGGGTGGTATTTCAGCATCTTGGTAACACTTGTTACTGAAATCCTCAGGTGATCAAGTACACACTCCCAACAAGATGCATATTCAAATACAATTAACTATATAATCAATAGTCCTCTGTTAATCCAAGCAAGAACATGCTCAGAAAACTCAAGCCAAGGGAAGTCAAGTCTGAAATGATACACTGAACAACACAGAATCCCCATGGGAATTTGAGCCCTGGGTTTTCTTTTCAAGCCAGAACACCCCTACAACTTGTTTCTCCCCAACTCCGTAGGCTAGAGGGGATGGCTTATTTGAAGATGGGTGGGAGGGAGGGGAAGAGGAAGATAAGGGAGGGTTCTTAATGCTTTCAGACTGACGACAATAGCTCTTTTTGGATGTCAGAAGATACTGAGAGGAAGCAGAAAGCGTATCTTTGCCATGGTATGTGGCTTTGCTCTCCAAGGTTTCAGATCAACCTGAACTTACAACCAGGAAGTCACTTCTGCTGAGGAATATCAACAACAGAAAAACTGACACAAATTAAGCAACATCCTTACAGAGGGAGAACGAGATCATGAAGTACAGCTGACTGAGAAAGAAAGACTTTAATGTCAAGTGGTAGGGAAGATGCTTGGAGCGCAGCATTCCACATCACAAACCAGCAGGATCAGTCCACAAGGAACTGCAACCATCTGACTTCAGAGCAATGTTTGTGCCCAGAAAAGGTGAAAAGGGACTGACTGGAAATTTTCATGTGGGGACACAGATAAATCACCCTGAAGTTTCACACATCCCCCTACCCACTGGTCCTTCTCTGAAGAGCCAGAGCATCTCCTGTCCGTTTTTCTCTTGTCAGCTTTCTCAAGCACTCAGGAGATGGCCCAATAACCTAAACTGCTACAGCAAGCAGGGAGGCAATCCTTTGTTAAACCCACCTGGAAACCCACTCCACCAGGAAACAAGGATACTCACCGCACTGTTGCCGAAAGTCCCCACGTCTCTGGGCCAGGGGGACGTCAGCAATATATCCACACCCCTGAAATTTGGGGTCGATAACAGAGATGTTTTTAATTCTGTCACATCCTTTGCACTAAAGCTGTAGGCAGGAGCTGGCTCGTCCTGGGCTTCGGTACCGCTCAGGTATGCGATCTGCAGTCCAGAGGTACCACTGTACAGACCTCGGCGGCCTGCATCAAAACAGGGGCATGCACTGAAACCCAGACACTGCAGGTAACCTCTCAGCCGCACCACAGGCAGCTGGCCAAACCCAGCAACCCTGCCTGACCTCTATCAGAGCCATCCCTGCAGGCAGCTCATCTCCCATGCCCATAACACTGCGCTAAAGACATGTTTTAGCACAGTGCCTCAAACCCAACCCTTCCTACAGTAGAAGGAAGTGTTCAGACAACCCCTACTCTTCCCACCGCTATCTTGCTACCCACCCCCCCAAAAATCAATCCGTATCAAAAGCTTGGTATGAAGACTGAGTAAAAAAACCCACCAAACAAACCCAAAATTCCAAGTGCCTTTACTTACTAAGTCTCTTGTCAGGTGGCATTGTAGGAAGAAACTGGCTTCCCCTTTTAGCTTTGCTGCAGCTTCATTACCTTTGCAGATGACTCCAGCACTGCCTCACAGCAAGGCAGAAAAGTCACGCTTCAAGTAGGAAACCTTCCCCACCCAGCCATGCTATGGGCATTTGCAAAGAACAGGCTCTTTCAGCCACTCTTCCTTTTGGTTAGCCAGTTCAGAGTCAGAAAACAACCAAAAAAAGCAGGGTCGTCTCTCCCATTTTACATCACCGACTGTCCTAGCTTTCCAGCATGGAGTTCAGCACCAGTCTGAACCCACTAGCAAGCAATGCCACCTTAAAACCCCCAGAAAAAAAAATATAAAAAGAAAAAGGAAAGGCTCTGAAATGGGAAGGTCAGAAAACATTCATGGAAGGAGCAGCAGGCCAATACACATCCCTGGCCACAAAGCACCTGCACCCTTACCTAGGTATGTGATGTTCTCTGCTAACTCGCAGCCACTGACGTCTGGAAAGTAGCGCAGGGCCCCCTGGTCGTTAGCACCAAGCACATAGGTTGGGATTGGAGCTGAGGAAGAAGAACCACAGGCACTGAGTCTGCTTCCAGTCAAGCACCTTAGCACAAGTGCCAGCCACTCTGACAGGGTAGGGCAGCAGGTCCCACCCTGCTGCAGGTTCCCACCCACCCCAACACCATGCCTCTGCAGCGGGCTGCTGGTGGCTCTGCATGGCTGGGTTCTGGCAGGGAAGGTGGGGCTGCAGGGGGTGGCTTCTGTGAGAAGCTCTCTGAAGGCCCCACAGAGGAACCATCAGCTGGGCTCAAAGCTGGACGCAATGCTGACCAAGGCCGAGCCCATCAGCAACCGTCACAGCGCCTCTGGGAACCACATTTAAGAAGTAGAAGAACACTGGCAGCTGCTTTTTGCCACTAGAGAAGGGAGTGAGAAGACGTAAGAAACTCTGCAGGCACCAAGAAGTTTGTGAAGGACTGTCTCCTGTGGGTGGGACCCCACACTGGAGCAGGGGAAGAGTGTGAGGAATGCCCCCCCCCCAGCTAAGAAAGAAAACAACTTGTGAGGAACTGACCATAACTCCCATTCCCCCAGTCCCTGCCCCTCCCCATGACACAATGTGGGGGAAGAAGGGAGCGAAATCATGACTCAAGTGAAGCCTGTTAAGAAGGGGGGGGTGGCGGGAGGTGCTTTAAGATCTGGCCGCACCTCTCCTTACCTGACTCTGGTGTCACTGGGGGTGCAGGGCAGTGCCATCAATTAGAGAGTTTCTTTCCTTTATTTTGTGCTGAGTCTGTTCTGCCCATGACACTGGTTGTGGAATGATCTCTCCCTGTCCTTACCGCCACTCCTGAGCCTCCCAGTATCTATTTGCTCCCCTGTCCAGCCAAAGAGGAGAGCAATAGAGCGACTTTGGTAGGTGTATGGGCTCCAGCCAGGGCCAAACCACCACAGTCCCACGGAACAATAAACACAGAACAAGAAACCTTCCTTCAAAGTAAGTCCCCAAGCCTACTGTTTCCACAGATGAGTACAGCACCAGCAGACAATAACCTCTGCTTTAACTACAGCTTGCTCCACACTGCCTAAGATCAGCTCTGAAGTGATCCCTAGCCCTAAAAACACAAGTCTTCCCTAGGGTGATGCTAAGTAAATACCAGAGCAGACGGACACCTGGTGATCAGTTTAAGCTGATCTATATTCACATAGAAAACCGCAAACCATTGATGTTTTGGGGGGAAAAGCTCACATTCACCAGCTCCTTGATTCACTTGGTGGAAGAACTTGCTGCATGACTTCACCTAGAAGTAGTGCATGTAATTAAAAAAGGTTTTAAAGAGCAGTGGACAGCCCGTTTTCATTTCTCTATGGCCAGGTGATCAGTAAAAGCTGCTTTCTCCAAACAGCACAAGTCAAATCTTTTGAAGCTATCAGAACTTAGAAGAAGCCACCACTGATGTCAGACACACCTGTAGATTTCCTGGCAGACCAGTACATCAGTAAACTGGTCCAGAGTTCACCTGGTCAGCAGATCCTGTTTTTCAGTGAAGAAAAACCAGCAATAGTTTCCTATTCAAGGGAAGGAAAGCAGCAGCAATACAGCAGCTCTGCTACAGCTGTTGTCTGGCTGTTGCTTGAAGTTCCAGCTCCCACAGTCAGAAGATAGGAGACTGCTTTCTCATAGTAGAGCAGAGTTTGAAAGCCTTATGAACAGCTTAAAACCAAAACAAAATTACATGAATCTTATTTGTATCTATGTGACAAACAAAGATTCTTTTCCATACTGCAAAGAGTAAAGACAATTCAAGTGAGGACAAGCAAAAATTCATAGGTGCAGGTAAGATTTAGCCTTTAACACCCACTTTTCACCCTGGCCAGGTGACCCTTCACTCCTCAGGGAGCGAAGTTTAAACCAGTAACAATTGTCCTTGTATTCTCATAGCAACAGGTACACAAGGCAGCACATCTCACCATGTTTAAGTCCACAGCCACAAACAGGACTGCCTCTGTCAAGACAGCTCATGCAGACACACAAACAGGTTGGGGAATAACTGGGGAGTGACACAGCAGCAGAGAAGAAACAGAAGGCAAGAGTCCCAGATCCTTTCTGGCTTGCCTCATACCAGGGGCAAAAACCAGAGCAACACTGAAGAGGAAAAAGGAACACTACAAATGCCTGTGAGGTAACACCTCCCTTACAAGAGAAGAGGCAAAGCAGTTCACATACAACTTTCCATACCGGGGCTGGGAAAATTTCTTCAGCACAAGATCTGCAGGGACTGAGGAGCAATGGGAAAACCCTGCTCCTTTGGAAAGCCTTCTGATCTCCACAGCTGAAAGACAGAGATGCTCAACCTGCCAGCACCTCTGCTTTCCCCCTTTCTCCTCAGGCCCAAATGCAGAGAGAGCTAAGAAGAGCACTGCTACACACCGCAGAGGTCTGAGGTGGAAGCAAGCAGGACATAAAAGAGGAATTTCTGTGAGGGAAGCAGCAGGAGTCGCAGAAGAAAGGCTACACGCTGGCAGGCACACTGGAATCCCAGAGCTGGTTGACCAAAACACTGTAAACATCTACACATAGGTCCGCAGCCTGTCCAGGCTGAGAAAACAAGGACTGCCCTGCGTGGCAGCCTGAAACTGTAAGGAGGTGATGGTAGGAACAGATCTGGAGGCTTAAGGCGTCCAGGCAAGGACAGAGAAGACCCTGACACCAATCCTGTGTCTCTCCTGTGACTCTAAAAGGAGCTGGCCAGGTGAGCCAGGCACAGACCTTGATGCCCAAGTTGTGGCCAGGCCATTTGGACACATGCATCTTTTTTCTCCCAAGCCCGAGAGCGTGGCAGAAGGCAGTTGATTGTTTCAAAACAAACCTGCCTTTCCCTCCTGCGTGGCGTTTCTCCTACTTCACTTTAACCACTTTAAGATTACACTGCTCAGCTGAGGCTCCCGCACTCCAAAGCACGCCCCGAAGCCACACAGTTACCAGCACACCCAGCCACAACCCCTTCCTTACCTTTCTTGGCCCCTGTGCGATACTCTGCCCAGTCTGTCTCTGAAGTAGAGCCAAAAAAGTCCCCAACGCACAGAAGCATCTAAAGACATCAGATAAAAGTGAGAGTTGCCATCTGACCCGCGATGCTGCTCCTCCACTGAGCCGTGATGCGCATCGCTCCCGCGGCACTCTGTTCCGTAGGGGGCAGAGGCTCCTACACGCCCACCTGCAGCAAGTATTAAACGCCTAATAGCAACGCCGCTGGGTTTTAACTTGCCAAAGAAACGGTTCGGGGAATGTAACCGAGTGGGAAGGGACCCATAAGGACATCTCCCGCGCTCTCCAGCCCCGCTCACAGCTCCTCCACGGCTCCTTCGCGCACCCAGCCCCGGGCGGGGGGGTGTGTGTACCACAGCCCCAGGGCGGCGCGTACGTCCCCTCCCACGTCAGGCTCTGCCGGGTGCGGAAGGGCCATGCGGGCCTGCCCCACTCGGTCTCCCAGCCCCCCGCTCCCCAGACCCCTCGGAGCCTTACGTCGAAGCGGCCGCTCTTGCCCTGGATGGCCCGGACGCGCCCAAATAGAGCCTCCAGCCGTCCCTCCACGTCTCCACACGCCAGCCTGCGGGACACGGCAAGTCAGCGGCGCCACCGCCCCGCCTCACGCCGCCTCCTCCTCCCCCAGCCTCCT
>VZTU01002994.1:339046-371090 GCA_013400835.1 Zapornia atra | reverse complement strand
AAAAAACCCAACAAACTAAACAACCCCACAACAAAACCCCATCAAAACAAAAACACACCAACAAAAATCTCCATCATTGTACCTTTTCCCCGCAGTAACACACAAGAATAGAACTGTTTAGAAAAACACACAGAAAAGGTATGTCAGAAAACTGAACGAAAAAACTTTTAATACAATCTTCATAGCACCAGCGGCTCTGCTGACCATTATAAACTAAATAAGCAATAAAAAACTAAATTCTATCCTTCCAGCAACTGTCATGAAGCCCTAAATTTTCACTGGACCATTAAGCCTGTAAAAGTTTTGATTTTTTTTCCCCAATTATTTAACCTTTCTTATGTAATAGTGACTAGTATTCAAATACAGCATTTTACAATGCAGACTTTCATTCCAGTTACAAATCCTGAAGATTCAGTTGTTCATATCAAACCTGCTTGCACCAATTTAATTTTGAGCCATGCCTTGAGTCCAAACATAGGTAAATTTTCCAAGAAAAAACCAGCCAGTTGTCTATAAAGCTCCCAATCCCTGCCAAGACATATGACAGCATTACAGGTTCCCCCAAAGTCACCATAATATGAAAAAAAAAAGATATAAGGATTGTAGGTTTTTTAACCCTTGTTCTGAGGTGTAAAAAAACCTGGGAAAATGACAAAGATGAAAAGAAAAAAAGAAAAATCCTAGCCTAAAAAAAATTTTAAATTACAGTTTTCCAAGTTAACTATACAGACTCTTTTAAGTCAGTTAATTTTAATAAGAGAATGTTCTATCAGCACAAATTAAAATAATCCTAAATGTGTAAAATTACTTTGTTGAAGTCATCATCTATAGTTACGCTACTGTCCTGAATATATGGCAAATAGTTTGAAATCAATGAGGTTAAATGAGGAATAAACTATACCAGTAGAGTGCATTTTTAAATTGCACTAAATAAGAATAGATTACCTTTACAAAGCCACGAAAAAATACTGCAAGACTGTCCTTCAAAATAGAAATACTTATGATATGCAATTAGATTGTGGGAGTTAATGAAGAATAAATCCATTTCAAATAGGGGGGGGGGTTTATCCATTTTTTTCATCTCAAGATTGATTTTTCTGTACCCATTGGTTCAGCTCTGAACACTTCATTCATTTCACTCACGCTCTGCATTCTTTCTTCATGCTAAGTTCACAACTTCAGCCCGCTGAACTCAGAACCCAGGTACACAAAGCTGCACACGTACTGACAGACCAGGCTGGTAAGTGTAAATTTAATGACTGTTTATATTGAAGTTTGAGAAGAGGTGGGGGAAAAACGTAAACCAATTCAACTACTGCAATTCTATGTGTATGCAAGTGTAGAACAAGCCTGACATTTAGCTTTATCTCTGCAAACAAATATAATACTCTTATGATAAAGTCTTATGTTTCCCTAAGCTTTTATTATCAGTGAACTACTCAATGGTAAGCAAATTATTCTTCTTTAAGACATTTCAGGTAGGAGGCTGGTTCCAGTTCTACTTTGAAAAACTTAGTCATGAGAATTAAAAAAAAAAACACCAACAAAATTATCTTTACTTACCTCTTTTTGGCCTCTTCATATTGCCAGTTCAGCCTTACTTTGTCTACAAGTCTTGTTTTGTCATCAAACCCAAACTTTTGCAGAGGTGAAGAGCAAGAAAAAAAGGGAGAAGAGAGATGGAGAAATGAGATTTTAAAAACACCCTCAATAAAGAAAGAGGTAAATTAGTCTCACTTACTGGACTCAAAAACATCTCAATGCTTTAAGTGATAACACAATAAAGACCAGTTTTATGCTTTAGAAATACAAAAATGGTTTTACTGCTAGCAATACAGAAGATAAATGAGCCCTTTCAATTAATTATGATCCTAGAAATCAAGAGTTAGCAAATAAAATCACTGATGACTAGTGAAAGCTTTTCAACTTTATCCAAGCCTAAAACACAAAGAATATTTTAAACTAAACTCTTTTGCTACGTGATACAGCTATTTTATAAATAGTTTAATTAGAAGTACCCAGATTATATTCCCTGTACCTGGATGCGTTACCAGCACTTAGATCATTAGTGTGTTTTAAAGACTATTACAAAAACATCACTTGCTCCTTGAACCAGTCACCGAATGTGTATTTATGCTACAGGCCCTACTGTATACAGCCCAGTTTCTATAGCAACTTCACTCCATCTTTGGGCATCAGCAGTTCCCCTCTTCAGAGGTCTGCATACGGTCTAATAGTTAAACCCAAGTCCCTATTTAAATGCATTGCTGCACCTCTGCATTTCTTATCTAACAGCTGCTTTGGCTTTCTTCACCATCACACACGTAAAAAATCTTTATACATCATATTCCACTAATAATAATTCAGGAAAACAATTAACATAATTATGTAATTTTACTTTCCTAACCAAAAAACCCCTATACCTGATAGACACAATTTTCAGACTGTACTTGGCTTGTCTTGGATGGCATTCAATGTGTCCTGTGAATAGGTAATTCATTCTGGAATTCAATAATCCCACCCACCACCAGTCCAAAAAAAGATATCCCTAAGGCACCTTCTACTTAACACATTGAAAGACAACCTAGCGTTAAGCTAAGTTTTCTTAGATGCTACAGGAGTACATCATCTTAAAAACACAGATTTCCTCTCCTGTAGAGGCCCTTCTGGAGACATCCAACTTGACAACTAGTCAGCAGTGAAAGACAACAGAGAAGAACTGGGATGATGATAAAAGCCTACAGTTAAAAAGTTACATAGTTCAATAAAAAATTCTGACCAAATGTGGAGTAACATTCAAACTATAATTCTAACAAACTACAAACAGTGTTGTCTTCTTGCTTTGTTGTCAAATCTCATCCACAGAAACAAATGTTCTATTGCTCAAGAACAGTTAGGCTGCCATACTAGTGCAAGCCAAATTTTTACTATTTGGAATACCCAAATCCATTCACACAGAACTACTTCCAAGGAATGCTAATACATTCTTCTCAAATACCATATTTAAAGGCAACTTTGAGCATAAAGGTATGACAGACTAGATTAAAACTTCTTGTAGCTTTTAAGAAAAATACTTTGAGACTTTAACAAACATTTCCCTGGTCTCAGGGGAAAGAAACAGAGATCAACCCTGCATCTTTGGCGTATGTGAAAAATGATGACAAGCACGATAAAAACAATACATTATATATGTGCATGCATGTGTGCACAGACATCCATCACTACTATCAGAGTACTAACATGACACACTGTTGCACAATCAGGTCTCTACTGCAACTTCAAGCTGGCTGAAGCATTTATTTAATTCGTTCCGGCGTCATTACAAGTATCAGTAAGTCAGAGCTGGTGACATGGAGAGCTCTGTGGCCACCCCAGCAAGAGCTGTTACTCAGAGATGAACCTGCTGTCACCACAGTGATGCTAAAAGTAGCGCTCTGCCAGGCTGGCTGAGTCCAGGAGCTGATTTTACCTGTTGCTGATCTATGAGCATGTCACTATGCCCTTGCGCCATGCTCTAGCAGTGGAACCACAAAGCCCACCACTCACAAGCACAGCTCACAGGCACTGGAAGTGACAGGCAAACCCAACTCCCTCGCCACCAACACCGCTCTGGATTTTTCATTCTGCTACAGCCCACACCTCTCAAATTAAACCAGGACATAAGGATGTATCACTGTAGCACAAAAGCTGCTTATTTTCTACAGCAAGCGTCTCGCGGAGGAACATACCTCTCCAGTGATGTCAGTCTGAGAACAAGCATCGCAGTGTTGTTGAGGTAAACAGGAATCACTGAGTGAACTAGAATTGTGCTGGAGGTCCTGCAGGGAATCTCTAATACAACAGCTATTTCTGAATCCATCTGTTAACTTGGCCAGGCTCTACAGAAGAAGAGATATTTAAAAATAAATTAGGAAAAAAAAAAGCCTACTTAATTATGACAGGTAGCTTGCCCATAAAGAGCTATACAGAAAGTAAAATTCATCCTAGTGTTATTAACTTGCAGAAGCTTTGAAATAACTCTCTCCTTTTAAAAGGTGTATCTAACAGTCAACGGATTTTAAATCATTTGTTTTAGATCTATGTTGTGTATGGTTTACAGTTCTTTACATCTAGCAGCTGTCAACTGTCAGGTTAGATGATAAGGAAGAAAAATGTGATTCACCTGCCCTTTTTCCACCTTCTGCACAGGTTACATTCCTTAGCCACTACTGCTATCACATCCAACTTGATGAATACCTTATATTAAATGTATTTTTTTATGACAGCTGATTTCACTCTTGGGCTCTCTTACTCAAGGTTCATGTAGTTAAGAGATATTTTACACTATGAGTTAGGCAAGGGACATCTCTGAGAAGCCTAGACAATGACTCAAACTGCAAGGGTAAAGCAGAGACCTCAGGCAGCCTTCAAGTGGAAAGGGAGTAAGACAAAAACCATGCAAAACAACAACAACTTCTTTGACCATACAAACTTGGTTGGCAGTTTCTTAAAATTCCTTTAAAAAAATACACAAAATTATTAACATTGCTTTTATTTTCTGATTGAGGAGTCCCTTTTTTTCCAAGGTTACAGATAATTAGTATCAGTAACAAAATCACTGTGCGGGCCACCATTTATGAAGGTGACCCTAAGCACTACACACCTTAAGGACATTAAAAAGACATTAAAAAATTAAATTCTGCCCCCTTACCCAAAGATTAAGGACAACAACAACAACAAAATTATCAGGAATTTGAAGAACTGCAATGATTTACAAATCAGAGCAGTGTCAAACAATTTGGTTCTAAAAACACACGTGAAACTTCTCAAACCTTCAGTGTCTAAAGACTAATCTGAAGTACTGCACTGGGAAAAAGATGATCCTCAGGAACCTCAGCAGCTCTGACAAACAGTGAGTTGCCACAAGCCCCAGTTACTGTTCATATCCAATTACGAGGAGATTTCTCAGTCTCACAGTTATAAAAAGGGATAACACACAAACACTGTCTTTCCTTACAACAAATTCAACAGAGTAGAGATGACAAACCTAGACTCATGGAATCACAGAATATCCTGAGTTGGAAGGGACCCATGAGGATCAGTGTCCTGCTCGTGGCTCCACACAGGGCCAGCAAAATCAGAGCATGGTACTGAGGGCATTGTCCAGACACTTCTTGAACTCAGTCAAGCTCGGTGCTGTGACCCCTTCCCTGGGGAGCCTGTTCCAGTGCCCAACCACCCTCTCAGTAAAGAACTTCTTCCTGATACCCAGCCCAAACCTCCCCTGACACAGCTTCATACCATTCCCTTGGGTTCTATCGCTGGTCACCAAAGAGGGTATCGGCACCTGCACCTCCGGCAGTTACCGGTGTAACAGCAACTGGCTGCTACTCACAGGAACAGCAAGGCCATCTTGAAGACAAAGGCATCCAGTTTCGGAGCCTAGGAAGCATTCACAGGAATTGCAGCAGCCAGCAAAAGCAGCTTTTCCTGGTGGCCAGTCATTTTGTCATACACGGTCCATCCCTTTGTCCCCATCATATACTGGTCCCTCCCTCACACCTGCCTCCAACAGGGATGAAAAAGAGGGAAAACACGCAGCTTGGTGCAGGACAAATGAATGGGTGGGCTCCCTAGCCCCAGGGGCAGGGGTCCTGTGCTCCTCCCAGCCACCCAGCGCCCCCCCAGTCATACACACTTCATCTTCTTCCTATTCAGGAAAGGCAGGGAGGGATGTAGGCACGTGCCACATGGAGAGCACATGCTCCCTTTCCAGTCTCAGTCTGCTGGTATTAGGAGGTCTGAGTGAGGCCAGGATTTTGTGCTCAGCACTGGCAGAGGACAGTGCAGAGCAGTGCCAGGCATGCCAGCAATGGGACATAACTACTGCTACTTGCCTCCAGAAGCTCAGTTTGTCTTGGGTTCCCCTAAAAAGCCAATTCTTCTGCCATCTCTCAACTGAACTGTGCCATCTTATGAAGGACAAACAGAATAGTTTCTTCTCAGTTCTGAGACAGCAAAATTCAATTTCAAGTTATGCTGCTGAGAAGTCCCTAGCTAGAGTGCCTTTATCCCTCAAGACTTGCTGCAAAACAAACTAGCCCACAACATGGCAAAATGAAAATCAGAATATCTTCCACTTTATGAAAGCTGAAAATTGCAAATTACTCTCTAAGACTCTTCAAAATTCACTGGAAATCTTCTAGTGCTATCAGTCTCCTGCTGTAAGGAGAATCAAGATGGATCCCCTAAAGGGTTTATATAACATGGAAACATTATAAACATTGAAATCAGCTAAAGTGTTATAAACATTCAAATCATAGCTAAATCATAGTAAAGCAGAGCCAGCCACATGAACAAAACCTGAGGATTCAGAAAGCTTGAGGTTTCTCCCAAACAAGTTATGTCCCATCTGGCACCTTTGGCTAACACACACTGTGTTACAGGCACATGTAACATCTAAGATCCTGATGCCAGAACTTAAATCTAAACTTCTGCCCATACTTCAGCTGCTCCTGACACCCTCCAGCATCTCCATGGCAGCTAAAGGGCTGCCAGCTGCTGGCCAGGCTTCCTATCCAGGCACAGGTGCTGAACCCCAGATAATTCTTACGCATTACATAGCATTTGGCAGGTGGCAATCACCAAGCAGCATCACCTGAACTTCTATCTACACCTATAGGTGACTACGCTCCAGGGTAAACTCAGATGCTTTGAGTCCTTCTAGTTGGATGAGTGAAAATACAGCCTCTAGCAACCCTAGCATGGAAAATTACACCCTGAGTTAGCACACTTTTAGATAAAAACAATTTACATAAACTGCTGGGAAGAATTTCCTCCCCAGCTATATGGAGGAATCCATCTTTCATCTGGGGTTTATGTCATTCCAGCCTACTGTATGGATGTCAAGTTCGACACGCAACATCCCCAAAAGAGTGACTGAAGCACTGTTACTTCACCACTTCTTTTGGAGCTCTCTGCCACATACAATTTCAGTGCAGCTTCTATCTCACCAATTTAGCCTATTTAACTGGGAAAGACAAGAAAGGACAGGAAAAAGATAAGCACCCCCACAAAAAACAAACTTCAAAGCTTCCTAGTGATAATGAACAACATTTAAAAAGGATATGCACCAGAAACAAAAGTATAAAAGGGATGTGGGGGGGGGGGGGGGAGAGGAAAGAGAGACATGCTAGTCTCAGGACTCTAACCACACACCTTTATTACTCATCTTATATAAAATGTTTGGCCACTTTTTTGAGCACTGACGCTGCATATTTGGCTTTATTTGTAACCACTGCATCCAGTTTAAATCTGACCACTCTCTCCTTTCCTTGTCTGCCTTGTCTCCCACACAACTCCATCCAATTATCATATTTCTATGACAGCTACAATTTTCCAAGCACCTACACAAGACTGAGTCACTTCTACTATGTTTAGTTCTGTTGCTCACACTGGCCAGATTTAAATTAAGAAATAGTAAGAAATTGTCTATTTCCTTTCTGTGAAACAAATCCCCAGCTGTTTACACAATACTTTGAACTCCTCTATAAACAGCTTTCAAAACAAAAGGTTTTTCATAAGAGAGCTTGTCTTACCAACAATAGCTTGAAAGTGTAGCATTTAAGGACAAATCAATTTCAAACTTGATAGGTAATTAGAATAATTTTCTGAACTCGTTAGGAAGATACTTAAAAAAAGACTTGCACTTGACACAGTTAAATAAACCTGTAACAATATTCTTCAACTAATTAGAAAAAGGCAAATTCTGGAAATGTTTGGTGACAACAAAAATAAACTAGTATTTTGGTCAAAATTTAAAAAAACTCCAGGCAGAAAGCCAGTTATTTTTGCAGAGGTCAGTAAGCTGGCAGAAACACACCATTTTTACAACTGTAGATCACAAACTATGGCATTTTATCCCTTGGTACAATTAAAGCAAAACATGCAGAACTATTTTGCATGCCAGGCCTATGTGGAATAAGCATTTTGTTGATTCTGCTGCACTACGTGTCTATGATTGGCAGGTTACCATTAATTACAAAAATTATACCTCCTGGATTGCTATTTTTGATGACACACAGACCCATGAAGGAGGCAACGCTTTTCACTTTCACTTCGGTCTGGTGCAACCTTGACTTTCTGGTGCTGCCAGCTTTGCCCAACACTTGATGTTAAGCTTGACACTGTACTTCTAGCTCCCTCAGCACTGGATTTAAAGAAACTGCAAGTGCCCCTAAAGTTGGTTTACCAGAAATAATTTTCAAGACATCTCAATGTTTACAGCCAGATTTAGGGCTACTGAGGACTGAAAATGTAAAGAAAAGGGAGGGAGGGGAATATCTAGTGGCGGAGTAGTTTAGCTGCTCCAAGATCTCACACACAAGTCTTTAAATTGCCGGTGAGTTTCCTAAACTGCATGCCACTGCATCCAAGAAGAGCTGAACTTCTCATCATCTCTTGCTAGCCAAGCATGTGGAAAACTGAGAATCACTTTTAAATCTGGCCAATACAAAATATCAGATCTGTTAAAAGTTGCCGAGGCAGAAACTTTTCAGTGACTTAATTGTTCTGTCTACTTGAACAAGAATCCATCAGCTGACCTTTGGGTAATGCTTTAGGAGTCTGAATAATTTGTATAGCTATGGAATTCAGTTATATGTAAATTAAAAGCTATCCATATTAATTAACAGTTTAAAAAAATACCAGAGAAACACTACCGCAGCAAAAACTGAAAGAAAATGTTTGAAGGGCAAGATGAATTGAGTACATTCCCAAAGATTTAGGTAATCAAGATGTCTTTTTCAATACAGCAGCAGGAAGAAGACTGTGTGAAGAAAATTGTCCTTGTTACCCCTCTCTCTCTCCAGTGTATTTGGAGAGGAAAAAAAAAGGAGGAGACCTGCCAAAGCATAGCATAGTGACACAGCAATCCACATTTGGGAAATGCTTATAAAAAGAAAAATGCAGTAGACAAACTGGTAAGCATTTTAGCACATGATAATATGAGAAGACATTAAACAAAAGGAAAAACAAGTATCATAAAAATTCAAGTGATTTTTGTTGTTGGGTCTTTGGTTGTTTTGGGTTTTTTTTTAATGCAGCATAATTACTCCCCAGCAGTCTTTGATATAGCCAGCAGCAATGGAGAACTATATTCAATAAAGTCATTGATATAACTGCAAGGATAGTGCATCATCCACGACAAAAATATGAAACACATGAAGCCTTAAGTTCACAGCACGGACAATGATTACTTACCTCTTTCAAGCTGCCTTCTATTGCAATTACCCAACAGTAACATCTGTTTGGGCCACCTCAATTCCTTAGTTAAACTTTGTAACCCCAATGCAATCACAAACAAGGAAAGAGAGGTGGGTTATGACTTTTTAAGCAGCTAGTTTTCAGTAGTGGGTTTTTTTACCTGCATAAGGTCCTGCCTTTCTTTTTCACCTGTGCAGATAGCTTTCTTTATGGTTCGAAGCTCGCTCATTATCGCCTGCGCTTCATCCAGCCTGTAATTTGTATGAGCACTTGACATCTTGCGATCAATCCTGTCGAAAAGATTAAGGCAAACTCAGGAATTTTCACAGCATTTGAAAGAACACAGATGTTTTCAGACCTCTGGTTTATTCATGTACCACTTTATTTCCAGGAGTAAAATGACAGTCTGCTTGGAATTAGCACAGTGCTCAACACCTAGAGCACTCCAAAGACAAAGCAATGTAATTATCTACCCAGGTTCTACAGAATCAACACATTTCCTGGTTTTAATGTCCTAACACAGAGCTTGCCTATAGGCAATGTCTGTGGGCTACTCCATGCAAAAAAACCCAGTAAAATCAACCTAAAACTAAAACCTACCTACAAGGTAGTAACTCAAAAGGTAAAGGTATTAGTCGTCTAGCTGTCCCATTCCCATTCAGCACTCCACATTGCAACATGTCTTTCAGGACTTCTATTTGATCTTGGTTTAGAAGGGGGATTTCATTTTCTTGAGAAGCAATTTTTAATTCCTAAAATTTTATTGCAAATGCTTTCATGCCACTGTGGGCATCTTTCAGTATCTTTTCTAGGAGATATCATTATCACACACTAAGAAACATCACATGGGACCATCCCAGAAGATTTCAAAGGCAAACTCAGCAAGGAGCAGAAGTGCTGCTCACTACATCAGGTTGAAGTACTATTAACATTCCCCTCTTGACATAAAAACCTCTCTTAAGTGGAACATCCACTGAGCTTTCAAAATTTTTTTCCCCAACAGCTCACAGTAGTAGCACGCAAGAGATCAATCTGCAGAAGCCTAGTCCAGTGTATCACCTTGATAATTTGCTTTGGTTTATAGATGTATTTGTTTTGCATGGCAAGGTTTTGGTAGCTGGGGGCTAGAAGGGCGGCTTCTGCAAGAAGCTGCTAGAAGTTTCCCCATGTCCAATAGAGCCAATGCCAGTCAGCTCCAAGACAGACCTGCTGCTAGCTAAGGCTGAGCCCATCAGCAACAGTGGTAGCATAATATATCAACCTTTATGATTTTCAGTTCAAGAACCATAAAGGACTTAAATGTCATGTGGATTAAAGTGGGGGTATTTTTGATGGGTTGGTTTTGTTTTCCTTTTAAGATGTTTACTCGAGTCTTTGCTAAGTTTTAGCTAAAATCCTGAAAAGATTACATAAAACCACGTTAAAACAAGTAATCCAACTGACTACAAGGTTCATGAAAAGGATAACATGTGGTTTTATCTGAAGGTTACTTTAAGAACATAGATTCCACCCAAATATTAGACCAGAAAATATCTCCTGCACAACTGCTCATTATACTGTTTGCCAGGTCCAAGGTGGCATTTCAGGAAAAGGAAATTATTTAATTTCAACCAGATTTTTGTCTAGTTACCCACATATTCAAGTTCCTAGACGTCACTTTGGAGCCCAACCTTATGAATTGGTATTTGTTGAAGAAAAGAATCAGAAAAGTTTCAACTGCCAGAAATATCTGAGCTGAAATCAGTATTGCTGTCAACCCACACCGACCTAAGCATCTTTCAAAATTACTAGCTGTTTATTGTCTGCTAGTTTTTTCCCTCCTTTCATAAAGCTCTAACTTTGAAAGCCACTAAGTTAAATCTTCCATGTTATTTAAGAAAAATAGCATGACACAAACACAGATGACACGTTTCTACGAACAGAAAGAGTAACTAATACACAAAACTATGAATAAAGTATAGATTTTCTGAGGAAGAAGTTTCCAGGATACACAAACTATTATTACACTTGAAATAGTTTCAGTCCTACAGGGCAGACTCTATCCATGTTCCTCTACTTTTCTCCACATGCTTTCAAATATGAAAGACTCCTCCATCCTCACACCAAATCACAGATCTGTAGTGGAGTTAAAAATCTAATTTTAAAGCTTCTGTCAGGTCTCATATCCTCTAAACGAGTCTGTAACTACAAATTGTTTAGTCAGTCCTAATTCCCTGTCTCTCCCAACTTCTCTCAGCGTTCCCTCCGCTCTCACAGCCAACTGGCTGAGTTTTCATTTCCTATGTTGCTAAACGCCTTCTTCCTCCAAAATTCCTGCCGGCAAGCAGAAGGGTCACTGAAAACACAGGGGAGGAGGAAGTGCTCCTTGCTCTCGTTCCCAGCTGTCTGCAGGGTCAGAGGAAGGGATTGAGGGCTTCGTTCCAGGAAAGGCTCATCTTTAACCCTGTAACTCTGGACTGCGACAGGATCAGCCCCACCTTGGGGCAAAGGCACCTGTGGTGGCTGAGGACCACTGAAAGCTGTTGCGTGGGGTGACATCTTTGCAGGCTTTGAACAGTGAGCTCTACAAAGTCTCCAGTGGACAAGGGCAGACTGGTGTCCAATGGCTTATCACATCATTGCCAAATTTGGATGAAACTGTCGAAAATACAGGCCTAGCTTAAAGCTGCAGCACTAAAAATTTAAAATTCTGACTGTACTGGTTGAAGAGCTATTAAAAAATCCTCAATCCTCTCTCCCCAGAGAAAATCCGATTTTCTCTAGTTGTTTAGTGGGCTTGGGTTTGTTTTTTTTTTATTTTATTATTCACCTCAAAGATGCCTAAGCCATTTACTAAAATCAAAAAGAACAGAAAAGTAAACACAGTCCAAGGCAGACACTGTACATGGAAAAAATCAATGCAAGAGATTTCCATTTAACAAAGGCATCTGAACCAGAGAGCAACATAAAATGATGGAAATACTGAGCAACCTAACCACCCCTCACCATAAAATTTGTCTCTTCTCCAAATGCTATACCCAGCAGAGGTTGCATAGGGAATCACACAGCAGCAGGTTCTGATACCTGACAATAATGTCATTCTGCTCAGAGTTTCAAAGCAAATACTCAGCCAGATGTAAAGCCCAAAGTGTGACAGCTCCTAATATTGTTCTTGGCTTGTACTTGAAATAAAGCGAAGAACATGGCTTTAAAACAGCTGAACAGGATGCACGCCATTCTACTTTGGCAGTTACTAGAAGAGTTGACCTAGCACAGGGAGGAAAAAATTATGCAGACAAAAAATTTAGGAAAAGGTAACAAGGGGAAATGTCTGAGTTGTAAGAAACTGTAACCAAACAACCCACACACACACTTCCATCTCCCCCCTCCCAAAAAAAAAAAATACTAACTGGGGAGAAAGCTCAGAATTTTTGTTTTAAAGAAATAGCAATGAGCTGCTTTTCAGACAGTACACTCATTTTGTGGATATGCAAGAAACGCTTCAGCTGTGGTACTTGACTCGAGTGATCCTTTTCTCCTGACAAATACAAGGAGTAGGGGAGAGACTGCCTAGGGACAACCTAGAGCAGAGTTCGGCTTTTAGCCTGATTTGTTTGCTGACTGCACAGGGAGGCTAGAGAAGCTTCTCTGTTTAGTTGTCAGACTGCGCAAGTACTCTTCAAATTGGCTCTCTTCATATTAGACACAAAATACTCAAAAGAGAGCACATCTTACCAAATATTACTTAAACACACAAAATGAAACACAACACACAAGCCTCTGGATTACAAGCAAAGAAGTCACTGCAGAGAGCAGAGCTCAGCATAGCACAAACACCGACAATCCTGCTGCAATGCCGGATAACACACGGCAAAACATTCTCCCCAGCTTCAGCAGGCAACAACAAATGCCACTCAGTGCACCAACAGGACACGGTGTGACTGTAGCAACAGCAGCAGCAAGCAACACCAAAGCAGAGCTGTCGAACTTGTAAAAAATCAAACTATTATAGTGACCACTGATTAATGAGATACGATTTAAAATAATTATGCTCTTGAATGTCTGTCCTATATCCCCCATCCTAGAGCACGGGCAACTGCACTTGGGCTAAAATCCAAAACTAACATTTGTATTCTTAATCATTCACAGACTTTACTTTTCAAGAAGTTGCACTACTTTGCTGGACTATCTTAAATGAACTGTATTAATTAAAACAATCTTGAGTTTCCAATGGCCTTCAAATACTTTCATTATCCTAGTCAAGCAGTTAGGCCTTTTATAAAACAATTCAACCCATACCCTTAACATAACCCAATAAACAGGGGAAGGAAAACAAAGTCGAAAAGGCTAGGCACTTTTTACTCAGTTGAAGAAAACATAATTAAGCATCTTCGAATAAAATTGCTTGCATATCTAGACCACCATCCTAAAACACTGACCATACTTAAAATAACTACTGCTCCAATACACAGAGTGCTGTATTTTACTAAATTTCAGTTAGTATTATACACTAAAATTCCTCTACCTACCTGTAAATGCGTCATGTAGTCAATATATGGTTTTTTTATATACCTGAAAACAATTACATCTGCCAATGAAAGATTTTGGTTGAACATGTTTTGGTTTTTTCCTCTTAGGTGCTTAAAAACCATTTTAAAATAAAAGAACACTGTAAGCTTAAAAAAAAAAAAAGTACATGGGCTACTCCCTCTCCTTTAGAAGTAAAATCTATCTCCCTTTACAGCATTTTGTTAATGTAGTACCGATCAAAATCCAAGTTGGAAAGTAAGAAATTGCTCTGGGGTACCTGGAACTTTGCCAGGAATCCTGAAAGCGTGCGCCCATGCTTTGTAGCATCAACACAGTAAATCCAAACTTTCAAAGTATTGCCACAGACACTGCACTCATGCTGTAAAACACATTAGATGTGCATGTTCCAACGTTTTCAGGAAGCGCCTGCGCTGGGCGGTTCGTTCACATGCATGCTGGAAAAACAGCCAGGATCTTGAAACGCACAGCCACATGCCCAGAACAAGCCCAAGAGCTGTACAACGTACAGTACAGCCTCTGGTCTTGTTGAACATATCTGGAAGTCACAACCACCTGTGTTTACCTGCCATCTTTTCCACAGCTTGGAGTGGAAAAGATGCATCCCAAGACCGGGCATCCCAAGTATGTGCTATGAGTGTAGGTGACTAAGCAGCACACAGATGGAAGTCAGTCAGCTCCCATCTGATGGCCTGCAGGAAGAGCAGCAGGGAGAGGGTAACCACAGCAGGTGACCTTTGCCATCACTGCATACAAAGGAAACTGAGCACAGGCTGCCTGACAGCCATGGGAGCAGTGGCAAATTGCCTGGAGCTACCACCTTTCCTCACAGCAGGGAGAGACAAGGAGTCACATTCACACGCACTCATTCTGCACACATGCACCAAAACCCAAGGTCTCTCAGACCATCAGATTCACAGAGCACAACAAATCAGCTTCTGTGCAGAATGAGACAGCCTGGCCAGCAGGTAAAAAGGAGCAGCAGGGTTGGGGCACAGAGCCTCCCTCCCCAGAAGTACCATGCTCAGCCCAAAAGCCTCAGTACTGTGCACAGGACAACTACTCCAATGCATGGAGCCTCTGGCTGTGATCCAGGCAGTAGGGATCTCCAGAAAAATCTTTGCAAAACATTTTAAGAATCTAATTTCACTTTGACAACGTTTTCAGGAAGAGTTAAAAAGCAGGGCTTATGAAACTGTTTTTACAAGTAGATCTATGAAATTACCATTCCAATCAATTTCATCCAACCCTTCTTCCATCATTTCACACCGTTTTCACCCTGCATAACTATCACAGCAGAAATTCTGAAGCAATTAAGAAGTTTCAACCTTTTTTTGGCAATAGTTTTGTAAGAAATTGATGCCAAGGTGAATAAAGAAAAAAATCCTTTCACAAACTCTTAACTTACTCTTGCAGAGTTTCCACTCCTTTTTCCTTGTATTGCAGCTCCTGCTTCATCTGTGCCAACTCTCGTTTTAGCCTAGAAAGCTGAATATAACAAAATAAAGTCATAACAGGTAACAGAAGCTTTCATTATAAAATTGATTCTCAAATACAAAATCTTAAGGTACTTTAAAAAAAATTGGAATAGACAGTGTAAGTTATCTTTTTTTTGCTTTAAAATTTGCATTAAAGTAACAGAAGTTAGACTATTGTAAGACCAAATGAAAGAGCAGTCACAACATTCACCTTTCAAAGTAAGAATTTCTTAATCTATTCTACTAGTTTTCTATCTCCAATAGTTTATGCTAACAGCTAGCAAGTGTCAATCCATATGACTTTTCCTCTCCCACTGGAGCACAGAGATACCTCTCAACTGTCTTCAACTCTTTAGTCAACTTAGAAAAACTGAACACTCAAATCTTAATTCCTCTACCTGGGAACGCAAAATCACTGGCAACAGAACTAGCCTCTCCCAGAAACAGCAGCATGATTTTCTACACTTACTTTCATATTATCCTCCCCTCTCAATCCCCCTGATCCAACTAGTGAGCATAAATCAAAAGTGACAAAGCAGCAATATCTCCATAAACATATTTTTGTAGCTTTATGAAGTTACCCAAGTAGGTTAGGCACACCACTTCCTTGGTGGAAGTGCTTCAGTGTGTGGTGGTGAGGCATACGGCTTGAACTGAGAGCCCCAAGAGAGGCAGGGATGGACAAAAAGCAGCTTTCTTCTCAAGGTATCAAACTTGTTACTTTTCCTAAAATTTACCCAGAGTACTTTGATTTTGACATGTACAGCAGTAAGTGACAAAACTGTTACTAAAAATGAATTTCAAAATTAGTAAAAGAACATTCCTACGTATCCAGGCGTAGATTAATTTTGTCAGCCCTGCTCCAATAGTGAGGGGCTTCAAGTAGTTCCAGGGATGCAAACCAGGATTGCCAGAGTCCCACGGTCCTGTGCAGCCCTTGCTACCCCTGCTCTTACCCTTTCCCCAAATCTCATCACACCAGGCCCCAAAAATCTCCTCAAAGAGTTGGTGATTATACCAACTCTTTCAACACTCTCCAAGAGTAAAAATGAAAAAGAACATGGTGTACACACACACTTTAATATGTGTATTTTATTCTATTATTTGAAACAACTCAGTGCCTATGCACACCTTCAGTTAAACAGGTTATCCTGGGGACTTTGTTAAGATGTGGGAAGAGAGAAAAAGTCATGTAAGTGAAGACCTTGTTTATTTCCTTTAAATATTATTTTAATATAGAAGGCTTATTTTTTTGTTTAGAATATGCTGACATTTAGAGTATGTACAACAAGCAAACACTGGTCAGCATGTAGTAAACATACAGATAGAATAAATGCCTTTGAAGGGTGGTGAGCAGGGTTTATTTTCAGAGGCACTCATGTGAAAAGTAGTCACTACAACAAAAGTGGAACACTATCCTGCAGATAAGTACTCTTTTTTATACTTTGTGAGCTGAGTGCCTGGTGTGCTAAATCCCATTTTATCCATTAATAGAAAAAACCCATACAGTTTAGAATTAGGTTCTAGAGCTTAATGGTTTAAACTGCTTTTCTTAATTGTTTATGACCGTGATACTGATTTGCTTGAAAGCAGTGTGAGAGAGGTTCAATAGTCAGCTATTCCTGGGAAGGGGAAATTGTTATTACAGAACTGCCCATCGCTGTCAGAATGCTTGAATTCCTCTCACACCAAGGAGCTCTGGCCATATGAGCTAAAAAGTTCTGTTTGGCCAAACTGAATTTGGGAACATATGGTTAAATTTAGAGTTCGCTGACATCCATGGAAACCCACTGAAAATGGATAAATGGGAAAATATGAAGACACTGGGTTTGAACTGCACTTAATCAAGAAATAATTTGTTTGCAGACTATTTACTACTTATGGCAGTTGGCACCACGACAGCAATTCCTGACAGCCTGGCTGAGTCTGCCTCCAACACCTGAGACAAGAATCTTGATGCTTGTAACACGGATGTGCAAGTCACTCACCATAGAGACTTAATTTAACAATAGGTCAAAACAGAAAAGCATTTCTTAAATATTGCATTTACAAAAATGCATGCAACACTCAGGGTAAATGCTCAGAGTAAAAAAAAAAAAAAGCAAACCCACACAGTCCCCTCCCTTCTTTCCCAATGCCTAATTTGTATTTTTACAAATCAAAAAAGATTACTCACTCTGTCACGACGGCTGGCTATTTCTGCTTTAATCTGATATGGGTCATACTTGGTATTAGTTGAAAATCCAGAGAATGCTAAACAGATGGAAAACAGCATTTTACTTTTTTTTTTCCTCGTTAATACACTTGTTAAGAAAAGGCACTATTTAACAGACCACTGCACTAATTAGTTGTGTTACAAGTCACTAGATTTTAAAATAATCCTCTGTGCTAAAAGTACAACTAAAGAATTATCTTGGGCCTGCCTGGATTTTAGTCCAAACAACAACAACAAAAACTGTATGTATATAGCAGCACAGCATGCATATTGCCTAAAAGCAGCTAGCTTCCATGACAGGAGAGTGGCATTCACTGATGCAAGCAATTTGTGTAACATTAACGATTGCTAATTGCTCCCTAGGTGTGCTGACATAACAAAAACATTGCCAGACAAAAGCCAATCAGCTACAGAGAGAAGTTGCCTCCTAAAGCAAGCGTGTAGGGAACAGACACACAGATCAACCTCTGGCAAGTGAGCTCTTAACACGGTGTAGCTAGAGTCACAGGCAATGATTTCAAGTTGTGGCATCACAATCTAAAGCCCGGACGGACGAAGGGGGATATCCTAAAGGACAGGCTGGGCAAGACCAACCATGATTTACCAAGTGAGCCATTCACGGCAGCACTGAAAAATGGCTGCTACGCGAGCAGAGGGGGTTGTGCTGTTAGACCAACCATCCTTCAGTAGAGATGAGGGCTGCTGCTTTGAAACTGCTCTATCTGTGCCTGCACTGCACTGAGCCTTTCGACTCTCAGAAGGCTGCTGTGATGCCAAGGTCACGTCACACGTGCAGGAACTTGCCAAAACGAGTAGTCATGCTTGGACTAAATTTCATAAATCCAGGGGTTTTCTATGGATGTTTTTGGTTTTTAAATAGGGCTGATCACAACTGAGTCACCAAACTGCTGCATGGGCACCTCCCTGCCAACCCACAACCTCTGAGATCACAGGGCCTCCCACTCAGGAGCACAGGGCACTGAGCCAATGGCAGCACCCACCACCATAGAGGGCGAAACTCGGGTCTGAAGGTTTAGTTCTTTCAACTCAACAGACTGAAACAAGCAGTGGTGGAGGCAGGAATACTTGCAAGATAAACAGTAAGATGACTTTGGTCATCTAACCATGCTAGAACTAGGGGCCTAAGGTTTCTGCACAATAAATGGAGAAACAAGCATCCCAGAGTGGAGTGACAGCGTCAAATTAAGAAAAACAAGTGGAGAAGCCTTGGGGAATCTGGAGTTGACAGCATGATTAATCCCAAAAGGGATTACTTTTTTAAAAATGTGTCATCTGACTAATCAGCCCATACCATTTTCTCAACACAGGTGCATATTAACATATCTGTAGAAATTTTTTTTCACCTCAAAACAAGTTAAAGGCTTTATTTAAACGATTTTACAATATCTTGATTCCACAGATATACCTAAAATACCCCAACCTATCAGAAGACTTAGAAACATAAGTCAACTGATACAGCATTTGGATTCAGGCTAGATAATTTAAATTTCATCGTTTTCAGTCACACTTCACTGCTGTTAAGTAACTTGTTTTTTCAAGAGCTTTAAAAATATGTAAAACAGGTTATATTTTCTAAAAAAGAAAACCAGAAAAAAGCCCAAGCTCCTAGAAAAGTACTGCAATAAATGTTTAGAATTTTATAATCTAAAAACATATTGATGACAGTATAACACTCGGGTTGGATGGGGCCTTGAGCAGCCTGGTCTAGTGAGAGGTGTCCCTGCCCATGGCAGGGGGTGTTGAAATGTGATGATCTTTAAGGTCCCTTCCAACCCAAACCATACTATGATTCTGTATTTCTAATTTTTTTTTTAATTCCTTTATTTAATTTTTTTAAAAATTCCTTCCTTGGTAAGAAAAAAATCTTTCTTAAGAAACTTGAACATAACAGGAAGAAATACAAATGGTCACAACTGTTCAGTTATGTCACAAATCAAATCACAAAATACATATACTTAAAATTAAACAAAAAGATGAGATAGCTCCAGTTCAACAGTAAAGGAACCCTTGGTCAAGACAATCTGGGATACTTCAACCCTAGAGAACATCTTTTATTCAGGATTTTGGCATACATATGAATTACCTCGGACCACTGGGTCAGTAGCTAAACACCTCTATCCAGATGGCTGCTTTAACCCCTTCTCCACAGTCAGGTTTCTTCAACATTTTCAGAAAGGGCTAAGTAAGGGTTCCCACACTTAGCAAGAATTTGGCATTTACCACCAAAACCTGCAGTTAAACAAAGGCTATACACAATAGCTATTCCATGTGGCTGGTGGGTACATCCATTTGATACACATTTTAGAATGAGGTTACTTTGACTCTTCAGCAAAGACACCTCTTCCTGTTGCACCAGCCAAGAGCCATCATAGTGGTGCAACAGCTTCAGATTTCAGAAGTGTTACCATCCACTCCAAGTTACCATCTGAAGAATTAAAAGGGTAAGAAATCAAGTCTCTACAACCTACACCACCAACATGAGGATCAGAGGCTGCCATTCAATGCATTATTAAAACACTGCTTCCTACTTTGTTATCAGAGGGACTCTTGAGCACAATAACTTGTACCTAACTTTTTATAAAGAGTCAATAGACTGACCATGGCTTTGCAGCAGGCTTCCCCTAAGCTTGTTTCCTTACCACAAGGGTGAATAATCTGTGAATTTTGGAGTGCAAGTAGGAAGCTGGTCCAAGCAAGATTCAGCGTTGTCTTTGTTGCCTTGCGTGAAGCATCACTACAACACACTCCAAGACACTAGAGATACTACCTGGGATATATCCCTGTTTAATGCTAAAAAGACACATGCTACCAGACCTAACAAGAAATGCAAGTCCCTAAGTAGCAGAGTCTTCTCTGGTACAGATCTTCTACAGAAGACTTTCTGTAGTAAGGATCTTCATTCAGAGGAGAACCAAGTGATGAAAACACTGCACACTAGTTCTTACACCACATATTGTGAGAGGCAGGTGAGTAAATCAAAAGGCTTGTCAACTCACAGCTGGCATAAGAACGGCTATCATCCTCACACATCTTGTGCAACTGTTGATACTCTTCTTGGGCTAGCTCAAAACGCTGCTGCTTTATTTGGTAAATCTCCTTCTTGGCATTGAGTGCCTCCTGGGCAACTATTAAATATTCCTTTAGCATGCGTTCCTGCTCCCGTCTCCATTGCTCCCTGGGGTCCTCAATTTGCGTGAGCTCTAAAGAGAAAAGCAGGAAAAAAAACTTGTAAGACTTCAACAAAATATTTTATATTTCATGGGATAAAGTCTGTTCTCACCGAGGACACCTAACACTATGCTGCTCAAAATCACATTGGCACATAAGAAGGAGGGATGCTGAGTAGAAGAACAGGAAAAGTCCTTTCAAATATGAGACACGTTTAAATTTTATTCTTTTCTCTACAAATTAGAGCACACACAAAGAAAACAATGTTTTGGGTCTAACCTACCCTCATAGTCAACTTGAAAATTCAGAGAACTACCTAAAAACCCAGAAGCACTATAAAGGATTGGATCAACCTTAAGATACTACATACAACATCACAAGTGTAACATAGTGAAAAGTCAGTGACCACACCAGTGTAATTAAAAAGGATAAGGTCATTGAACAGAAGAGTTGGCATTCTAATCTCCAACCCATAAAAGCATTAAAATGGCTTCTGGGTTTTGACTTAAGAAACAGCACTCACTTCCCGTTCCAGGGTTTAGGACAGTTCATATCCATCCAAATAAAAAAAAAGATTTCCAGTACAAAATCTTTCCTGAATACACTGATTTTCAAAGTTACTACTATACAGCAATCTCTTTGCAATTACAAAGACATTTGAGGAGGACACACATTAAAATCCTAAAATACACTGGTTTGTTTTCTTTTTGTGGTGATGCTCAGAAGATGCCAATGTAAATTCTCACATTTAATGAACATTAATTTCTGATGATTGAAGCTCTAGTAGTAAGAAGTTGCTCAATGCAACATCAGTGTTCCAAGTAGCAGCAGAACCTGCAGCACGGTCAGAAGGTAAGCACTCAGTCATATTTTCCGAACCTTTTTTCTCACAAGAGCTGAAAGCCAGTTATGTTTTGTATTCATCTTGTGTACATAACGCAGTACATTGGTGTCAGTGATGAAATAAGAAACTATAAAAGACTGAGACCAACACATTAAGAACTCTAGTGGTGTCGAGGTCATGCTAGCAGCTCCACCACTTGAGAGCCACCTGAAAACTACATAAACAAAACCACAAAGCTCATTTATGAGCAGTACTTCCAGAAGATTTGTATATTAGATTCCTAATAACCTTTTCTCTCAACAGCTGAATTTTTTTTCTCCACAGCTCCTCACACTGCAACAGTATAGAGATGGTGCCTGCAGTCCAGCAATTTCTTCCCCTATCCCTCGATTCCCAGGAGCACCTTCTGGCTCATCTGACAGGATGTGCTATGGCTTGTTTCAGGGCTTCGTAAATCCTTCACTGCATGCAGGACAAGCAGAAGAAACCAGAGTTCACACTGCAGCTCATGCCTTACTGAGGGCATGATTATTTGCAATGTTATCTCATTTGCCTGTAAATATTCCTGAAATCTGTGCAGATCTAGTATTCCTGAAACTGCCAATCCATATGGAAGCTATGCAGAAATAACTAGTTATGAGACAGGAAAGCTGCATCCTAGTGTCTCTTTTTGAATAAAAAAAAAATCAATAGTTCTAATCTCAACAAACAGCCAAAATGCTATACCACACATTAAACTACAGGGCACTGCATCTCTTAAGTTATTTCAGATGCCTACTCAAAAGCTAGCAACATTCTCCTGATGCAGAACACTTCTTCAGTACAGTAGTGACATTCTCTTTTATTTTATAAAAATACAGAGGCTTCACTTTGGCCTGGATTTCTACACAAGTGTGCCATGTAACAGCAAAGCTAAAGCTACATGGCATGATAAAATTCATTTCTTCATAACCAATTTAAGAAAAAACCAAACCAAAACAAAAAGCCTACAGTAATTCAAGCACAGCACCAGACAAATGCAGAGAATATATTATTCCCTCACTGGGGAATGCCCAACTGGTTAAAGGAGACTTCAAAGGCTCCCAAGACTCTGAGAAGGAGGGAAAGGAATTCTGTGGCTGGCAGCCGCCAAGGTTTTTAAGCAATGCTTGGACGAGAGCCAAGAGCAGCTTAGTAAGGGTGTCAACAAAGTACTGAATTTACAGAACAAGATGGAGATCAGGGCTGGAAGCACCATTGAGATTTACAGAAGATTCCTCTGTTCCTGGAGTTTTTTTAATACAAACGGGAAGTTATTGCCTAGAAATCTTATTACTTTCTGGGTAAACAAACCTAGCAAGAGGCTTGGAAAAAAATGAGATGTATTACTGTTCTCTTTTAAAAGGTGCAAGGGCAAAAAGCTTGAGACAGTGCATAGAGTGTGAGAGGTCCCCGGTAAGCAAAACTTTAGAAATTCCCTTTGATTACCCCTTGGATTTTCTCACAGTATTTCTTGAAACTGAAGAGCACTTCTGTTTTGTCAATTAACACAGAACTCCAGTGCTGTGTAAAGCATCCTACCCAGTCAGCCACAAAAGGCAGTCCAAATGTTTTCACATGGAAGTTGCCCTTCCAATTATTTTAGACATAGTTCAGCATACGGTGTCAGGGACTCGTATCAGAGAAACATCTCTTCAGCTCCCACAGCGTCTCTGCCGCTCGCCTGACACCATCTCATGATGCATAGGACTGTCTACTCATTAGTTCTCACTTCTACAAAGCAGGCTAATGCAGTCTTGACAGGTACCTTTAAACAGGTACAGTTTAAAATTGGCCTGAGTATCCTACTAATTTTTGAATAATAATTATCCAGCTATAATATCAACTGTGTCTTCCCTCTGAATACAAATCTTGCTTGTATGCACAAGCACTTGTATTAGCCTAAGGGTGACAAACCCATTTTGCTGTGACGGTTGCATTACCATTTAGGATAATATCTGTGGGCTGCAAATAATTAGTTATCATGAAAGAAACAAATTTTGCAACCTTGTTAATTGCAGAATGATTCCTTTCACTCAGTTCAGCACTAGCCCTATGAAGTTTCTCTCCCTCTGTTTACATATTACCTCTCCTAATATGATTACCTTCACTTTCCCAGACCCATTTACATTAATAATCTCTTTCTGTGCCTTCCCACCGGGCATTTGGGAATTCAATTTCCCTCTGGAAAGACTCTCTTCCACAGTTTTTTCTCTCAATTGCACAGGAAAAAATGCAAGCCAGACCTGACTCGCCTACAACAATTAATATCCTTTCTCTAAGTTCAAACTTGGGGTCTGTAGTAAAGCAGCTAATAACAAAGTCTGAAAAGCAAGGAGGAGTGATTTCTTTTGCATGAGACAGTGACTGTTATTCCTGTCAAAGATGCCTATTGGTAAGATGCTTTAGTAGCTTTTTTTTGTCACAGCACTGCAACGGGAGTTTGCGTTCTATTCAGTACCTAGAGGGACTCCTAAAGCCTTTTACAACATCCTCCCTTGTATTTTAATATCTGCACTCAAGCACTCGTATGTATGGTGGCACAAGTGCGCTCCATCACTGTACTATGATTTAAACCTCAGTTTTTGTTAACCTTTAACTAAAGCTACCACGACAGTTTAAACAGCAATCATTAAGCTACTACTTCTTTTAAACAGCGTTATTGTAAGAATTACCTAACAGTCTGCATTTATAGCCTTTCAATTGTCTTGGCTATCTGTCCCTGTGATCGTTGCATTAACAGCTATTTAACGTTTATTATTAAATCTGTGATCTTTGTTAATGTCAAAACAACTAAGTGCCCGTGTGGGTCAAAAATTATCATGGGAACATTTGTTATTCTATTGGGTTTTTTTGTTTATTTTGGTGTTTTGTGTTTTTTTTAATAAGTAAGTGTGAAACCACAATACACAAGTAATTCCAATGATGGCAGGAAGCCAAACACTGTTTCTACACTTTTATTTTTTTCACTGACTTGATATTAGCATTGAGGTTGTCTTTGCAGATGATACTATTTACCATTGCTGTGACAACCCAGAATAACTACTTTCTTCTTTCCTCCTTCCCCACCAACTGCCAATTCCCACAATATTGAAGGCATTCACTCATTGGTGAGAAGATTAATGATAGTAGCACAAAACTGTAAAGATAAGACATTTTTTAGAAGTAAAACTGGCAAACGTGACAGAAAATGATGATACAATTCAGCAACAGCCCAAAAGGGAAAAGGCTGGAAATGTCCCCCTCCTAAGTTTCCAAAAGGCACATCTGCTGTCTTTTTGACAGCACTTTGTACCGCACAAAACATACACTGCTTAAGAGAGGTCGAAATTATTGTATTTCATAGTGCTTCTAATTAAAAATCAACACTCTTCTCTCAGAATGTACTTTGGTTTTCAATATAGAGCAGTGAACAATGAACAACTGGAAAAATAGGAAATACAAGACTATAGCATGGAAATCTTGATTGATATATGACAAAAATCAACAAAGTTGCTGATAATCCACAGTCTGACAGTGCAAAACAAAATAGTTATAGTGCCTAAAACTTGATCATAGGCTGTAAAATTCTTTACAGCTGGAAGGACTGTGCCCCCATTTGAAAGATGAGATGACAGAAATTACTTGCATACTTTTTCGCACTGTAGCCTTAAGTGCATAAATGGTACCAGAAACAAAGTTACTGCCATCAGTTAACATCAGCTCCCTAAGATTCCTCAAAATAATCATACATCTACTCACGATTTATGTGGTCCATATAATAAACTCCAATCTGTTGATCATAAACAGTTTCCCATCCCAAAGGAAGCTCATCACCGACACAGTCAGCAAATGTCAATGGCTTTGTAATCCTATAAAAATACAAATAATAGAAATAAATACAAAAGGGGCAGAGTTTACAGTGCAATTAATGTTGCTGCATGTTTTGAAGACTTTCACCATTTGATCACAAACTAGTTATGCTGCTTAGGAATGTGCTAATAATTACAAACATACAGTTTCAAAATAAAATTTCATTTAAATATGCTGACAGATACTCCTTGAACAGGTAAGACAAGCTTCTCCCTTCAAGTTTCTGTGTTTAACAGTTTAATTACAATGGCATGCAGTCCTGCCAGTTTTTCTCCCATATTGCAAAGAATACAAATGGGAAGATGGAGTTCATCACTGCAAAAAATTTCTCGAAGCTTTATAGCCTTTAACTTCTTTAAGGCGTCAAAGCAGTGTAATTGCTTGTTCTTTAAAAAATGAAATACAACTTAAGAAAACACTATATAGTAGATTTCTCTCCTTTTCAATTATACATTTCAACTATTGATCATATTCCCTTGGTCCCGACCCATCGAGATTACTTCTCCTGCAAAAAGGAGACCAACGAAAGTATCTAATGAATTCTGAGGCCATTAGAGCAGAAATAGTAACTAATACCACACCCCTTGCTAGGCAACCTTTTGATAGACCAGTGGGTAATATAAAACCAAAACACTACTGACAGCAGTGTTGAATATACTAGGTTACAAATTCTAACACAATATTCTAAGCCAACACTATTCTGGAACATCAAGGTATATAAAAAAACCTAGGAACAACAAATGATGCAAACAGATGTAATTCCACTCAATGTTAAGGATTCTTTTTTATTTCCCAGATCATCATTTTAATTCTTCCTTAACCCGTAAGAGAACATCATTTCGATGACACATAAAATACAGATTGATTTGTTGAGGCACTGCTAATACCTAGAATGATGACAGCTTTGCAAAGATTAAGCACATGTACTAATCTAGAGAGTGACTTGAATTCAGCATAACCTATGGCGTAACACTGTTTGGCATAAAATGAAAAATCCATCCAGATGTTATAACATCCCATTAATGTTTCCTGACACCAAACTTGGGTGATGCTTACAAATACACTGGAATTGAGAGATCCTTAGGACTGGTAATTGCACTGCATCTAACAACACCTGTACAGAAAAGTAACCTCATCTGAACTAGGAAGCCTTCCTCATCTCCCCCCACTCCCCCTCAACCCCAAACCAAAACCAACCAGAAAAATCCAATGGGAAAGACTTGAAGGATGGAAATACCAATATGGCTACATTCTAGCTGTTCCAACAGCCCAGTAAGCACACGGCTCAATCACTAACAAAAAGCACGTAACTTTGCATGCTGCCAACAGAAGAACTGCATTTACCTGCCACCTAAAACTACTTGAGTATTCTTGAGGTTGAAGTATTTGAAATTAACTGTAGTAGGATACAAAAAAATGAACAGCTCTGTACAACAGTACAAAGATCAAGTTATTTAGGTCGATTACTAAAGAGCTTGATCATATGTTGTGAATTCTCAAACATATATAAACAATTTAATAGGATGAAGATGTACATAAATTTGTGCACCACTATTTTAAGTACAGATTTTCCATTACTGACAAATACATACATGCAATCATGCAAATCCAAAGCTGCTGTATTCATGAAATAAAGTGTTACTATGGACTGGCATATGCATTCTTTCCATAATTCATGTAGCAGTCAGGCAGACCAAATGCTGCCAAAATACTTCTGATCTCACTGGAATTCAGTCAAATATTAAAAATGTAACGTGCAGCAATTTTTCTTCAACTCTCGTGGTTTTGTTCTGAAGACATCATGTTTACTATTTCTCAAAGCAGTCTAGACATCAGCTCCTAAATTACCACACTATAGACAAGATTTTCTTTGGAATGAGTTAGGAGACACGCTCGCCTGCTATACAAACACACCCCCACCCTTTATTCAGAAATAAAACCTGCACACGATACTCTAACCTTTCACACTACAAGAACTTCCAATTCAATGCTCCCTGTGATCCCACCAGGGCTCAGACTTCCAGGACAAGGACAAGACTTGCTTTCTGGATAAGGGAGCCCATAGAAAGCCCACGCATCTGGTCCAACCGGTTTTCATTCCAGTGTTATAAAGCACGAATGAGCAGTTTAATTAATGGCTTTGAAGGAAACCTGGCAAGAAAAAGAATGCATAAAAAGTTGTCTTCCAGATATTCATAACAGTATTAACTTGATGTTGCTCATTTTACACAGTATCCAAAAGTTGCTTCAAACTGGATTCCCTTCAGACAGAGCATAACATTTTTGTTACAGTGATTCTCAAGTCAGTCACATTTCTACCTCTGTAGCTTGGAACCTTCTTCATTCACTTCATCCAGGTAGAAACACACAAAGCTTAAACTGAGAATTGGAAGATTCTCATAGAGTTTTGTACTGGTTTAATTAAACCAACTAAAAATATACATATCTGGTTGAACCATGACAACTCTGGAAACAAAATTTATTTAATTTTTTTTTTCCCAACTTATGGAAACTAAGGGTTTCCAGAATAATAAAGACAGAACGGACCAGATCTGGATACTGGAGTTGAGGCATAAATTACAGCAGTAGACAGCTGAAATTAGGTATCTCTGGGTAACATTTTTGAGTTCAAAGAAAGCACATACTTCAACTCTCCAAAACAGAGTTTAACCAATAATGTAAGGCAGCAATTTCACTGTCATGGATTTTCAAACCCAGAACCAGAGCACTAAAAATACAAGGCATCAGAAAACATTTGACAGGATCCTCAGTCTTCCCATGGCCCTGATGCCACATCAGAGGGCCCCGTCTGGTTCCAAGCCCTAGGTCTAATTGAGGGATTCCCCTCCTTCCACTGGGAGGAACTGAATTAAGACAAACAGAGCCTGTTTTTACAAGATCTTAAACAGGAAATCAAAAAGGTGTTTCCAAAGTAGAAACGGCACTGCAAGCTAGCTGCCAACTCTCAGACAACATCTAGTTGCCTAAATTACTTCCAAGGTCACCTTATCTTCCAAAGCGGGCCTGGATTAAGAGGAAAGTACTAACCACAAGGGCTAATTATGAGAGAGAACAGCCAAGTTCTGAAGAAAAGACACCATTTATAGTGTAGACAGAGGGAATGATGCAACAACAGCAACTACCAAAAGTGCTTTTTTTTTGTCAGGTCCAATAGCAGAGGCAGAAAGTGTCTAATAAAATTTGATACTCCTCAGCAGACAACTAGGAGAAACCTTCTCTTTAAATGTGATCTGTCAGAATAGCTGTTTAATGGGATAGATGTTTCCGCCTGACAAATGTGAATTACAGGCTAGGAAACTCTATGCAGTCACATGATGGAGCTGAAAAATACCAGGCAGTTTAAAAATGAGTAATGGCATAACTAGAAAAGAATTAAGCATTCTGATAAATCTAGCAATAGTTTATCCCAAGTAAAGTATTACACTGAGTATATTACTGAAGTGTCACAAGGCAGGAAAGGGAGAAGGCAAAATGAGAAGATTATGCACATGCTTAAAGCTTTTTGACAGACATTTTTCTTCTTACCTCTTTTCAAACATGAATTTAAGTTATAGCCATTGTTATATAATTCAAGTAACTCTCTTCTCTTGTATCATGGCTCTTATTACCTCCAGTCATGCAAGAAAATAAGACAAAAACCCACACAGAACCAACCAAGAAATTGAGCAGGAATGGAAGATGATTTTTGTGTTGTTTCACAGACAGGGGAAGAGGAACTGTCTACCTTGAGGGGGAGGATGGTTATTTGTTTTTGGAAGTCATTCTGCAGTCCTGCAGGCACTTCTTGCACATCCTCTGCTACCACAGCTAGGGCCTGTGCAACAGTGCACTGGGACCTGTAGGACTTTCTCTGTGAGACGCAGAGCAGGTCTGCAGCCACCCAGCTGTACCAAGTCCCCCACAGCAGCCTCAACTCACCCAGCTCCTTCAAACAGGCTGCCCTGAAGAGAGCACCCCTGTCCTCAGCAGCTGCTGACTCCCACCCCACCAAGCAGGAGAGACCTGTCCCACACATGCTGCCTGGCTGCAGAAGCAAGGAGCTTCCTACACAGTTCAGAAACCACTGTGCACCAGCTAGATGCACGCTGCCATGCCAGCCAAGCACCGGCTGTTTGCAGCAAACATCACCATGAACTCCAGACCCCCTGTTACAGCACTCTGGAGTACACTATGGTTCTCCTCACTGTCCATCCTCTAGTATAGACTCAGCTCCTCTCAAGTAGCCAAGTCATAAAAACAAGATTTTGAAATAAGGCTTGGCAAATTACATGCTGATTGCTCAGTCAAAAAGTGTAACAAAGTTCACTAAACTATATGCATATTTTCAAGATAAAAACCCTCATGTAATTTGGATTAAGAAAGAAGTTAGAACTTCATTTTACCGTCTAATTTAACCTCAGATTCTGAATTAAATTAACTTACTGATCATCTACTCAATCCTATAGTAAAATAAATCCACAATACAGATAGTTGGACAGAAACATGCACAAATGAGATTCTGTGCTCAGGACAAAGACTTAAAGAAGGTAACTTGTATTCAGAGACGTCACTGGGATCTATTTGCCTTAGAAACAAAACCCACCCTACAGCAAGGAAATAACAGCACCAGTTATTCTAAAGGTCACTTGAAATTCAGTCTTTTTAAGACTGATGTGTTTTGCAGTAATTTTCATTCTTTTTAAAAAAATAACCCTGTAAAGAAACACATGAAAAGAGTACTACAGTAACCTAAGTCAGCACAACACACATTAATGTGCAAAACAGAATGCACAGGATGGTATTAGCCATCATCATCATGAGAATCAACCTCTTGAAGTGTGGAAAAAAAAATATGTGTCCATTATTAGGCAAATATTTAACCATTTTTTTTAAATGAAAACAAACGTTAACTGTCTTTAACATGTGGTACTACAAACCTGGACAACCTATGCTCAGACAGCTGACAAGCAGGTCACTCCAACAAACATCTGAGTTCTCTGTCAATTATTACCCCCATGCCATGGCTTGCTACTGTTTACGGCGCACCAAGCGAGCAGGAGGCGCTTCCTTTTAATCCCAGGCTGCAAGGTACAGTGAGTGCTTCAGGAGCCGGTCGAAAAGCAGCGCTAACATCTGTGCAACAGGGCAGTGTAGACAGTAACTTCATCGGCCATCCTATCCCTCAGTCCACAACTGCCCTTGTTTTACAGCCACTTGATCTTATGTGAGCCAGGAGAAGTGGTATCAGCCATCTACCTCCCTTGTGACATTGTGCTGAAGAAAAACATTCAGAGAAACAGAAATAATGTCCTAAAAGCACAGCACATTGACTAGGCTGCATGAACACTCTTATTTGGCACCCAAAACCTGAACAGAGTGATTTTGTTCCCTACTGCATTTCATATCATCATGTCCTGTGTTGTGCAGCACACTGAATCAACTGACTCCAAACCAAAAAGAATTCACTTCTTCCTGCTAGGCAGGCCCTTTTAATTTTTTAAATCTCCCTAACACTTTTCGGATGGGCAGGGCACCATACACCTAACGAGATGAAGGCTGTTCAGCACATGCAACATATGCACTGCTATAATAATAGGACAGGTTGCCATGAAAACCCTGAACAGTTAAGATTGTGATGCAAAATGAATTTGACTACAAGTATGAGTACGAGATAACATACACAATTCGTTGACCCAGAAGTAACAGAAGTTTATATTGCCTACAAACACCTACAAGAAATGTATCCGAGGACACCCTCACACCTCCTTTCACTATTCTAGAAACAACAAACATTAGTAACAACAGAAGGTAAAACCAAAAGTATTTCTTTCACACACTCCCAAAAACCAAAACAGCTAAGAAATATTGACGTACTATGTTGAAATATAAATTCAAATGCTATGTCCAACTGCAACTCTCACATAACTTGTCTGGTTGCTCAGGAACTGCTGAAACTGAAAGCAGCCAAGTCTTCCAAGAAGCTATCCATTCCCTAACAGCAGCTATGATCCACGTCCAAATTCAGAACACAAATATTACAGGAGATTCTTATTGGAAATATATCCACATTTCATCAACACGACTGAAAGTCCTTCTTAGCCAGGTAAAAAGTCGGTGCTTTTAAGAAACTGACTTTGCTTCTACTATTATTTATTTTAAACAGATGATAAGCAAGAAAAACATGGGAGCAGAGGGACTAAGAAAGACTGTCCATGAGTGCTTCAGAACATGTTTTGTTTGTGTATGCACAGATAGCCTGAAGTCACAGGCAACTGAACAAATCCAGAACTCCAACTGCACACCACCCAGAACATAAGATCAGCAGCAGGGCAGGGGCAATTGCTGGCTGAAGGCAGGCAGTCTGGGCAGCAGGTGACTTCACATCTAGACCAGAAAACAGGCAAAATTACACATGCCAGCTGGGAATAAGCCATGAAAAGAGGCCAGTGGAAATATGTACCAGATAAGTTAATTAAGGGGGGAAATTAGGGGACTACAGCTCTACTAAACTGATGTTAAATTGGACCTTCATGCTGAGTATGTTCTTAGCTAGAAATAGTAACATGCAAGATATTTACAATTCCTCTTTTGCCAATCCTAATAAAGCTGTCTTTGTTACTCAAAATCTAAATATTTACAAGATCTTCTCAAGGACTTGAATTTTGGGAGAGACAAAAA
>VZTU01002994.1:324427-339027 GCA_013400835.1 Zapornia atra | reverse complement strand
ATCCCCCCCCCCCCCCAAAAAAAAGCCTAAACAAGCCAGAAAAAAATTCAAAGCCTAAACTAAAAGATAAGGAAACTTTAAGGAAGAACTTCAGAACCCAAGAGGCAAGCTAAATTTGTTCACCTGCATGACACAGCACAGCTCTGGATCAGGCAAAAGCAGTGTTCTAATTTCACTGGTTCTGAATCAATGTTTACAACTTTTTCACCAATTGCTGGGAACAACAAGTGTTTTCTGGCTACATATTATTGGTAACTATGGTCCTAGTTAGTAAAGGCCAGCCCTGCAGTTATCTGCTTATTTCCTCCCTCCTGCAACCTACAAGTCTGCATGCTCTTGCGAGAGAAGAGCAAGTCACACTGCTGGCAGATTTCTACCTCCTCAGCACCTCTCAAAGCCTATTTCTGTGTTCAGCTCAGTCTAACAAACTGCTTGGCAGCTGTATCCTCCTTAACTTTGCAATGACTCCTCCAGTTTGCAAACTCAGATTTCTGACTAGCTTACCTGGCCACAAACCTGCTCACTCAGTTAACTAAAACACCACTGTGAGAGGTGATGAGCTGCTACACCCTTACACAAAGGATTCTACGCGTGGTTGTGTGTAAGTGTAAGCATACACACAAAACTGCTCTCCTCTGACTGCTGGTCACCACTTCTGTATGCAACTAACAACTAAGGAAACACCTGTACTTCCCTAATGGAAGTCATCTGAGTAAGGGTGAAAAGGTGCATCTGCATGACCTTTCCAGCAAGTTCTTAGTAATAAGTGCTTTGCACATGAACAACAGGAGGAGTTCAATGCAGGAAGAATATGAAGCAGACAGGAAAAGGGAGGTCCCTGACAGACAAGGAGAAAGAAAAATGGGACATAAACCACCAAATCCAAGACCATGAAGTTCCACAAGCTACAAGAAAAAGAGGCATCAAAAGAAGTTTTACATCTCAATAATAAGTAACTAAAATGGTCTTAAATGCTGCAAGGCACTATCATGAAGTGGAATACTTCCTGTAGACTCTTGCAGGATTCTTTCAAGTTTGTATCAAAAAAGATTAGCACATCATCACCATTACATTGCCTCTTTCATTTCTCATTTATTACAGTATCTATAGTAGTACAGAAGCAAGAGGGCAAAACTTCTTCAAAATTTGTTCATGCCTTCCCATCTGCATTCTCTCATTAACCTCCCACATCTTGTATCCAGAAGTATCATGCCAGCATTTGCTGACTAACTCATTACCCTTTAGGCTGACCTTGCTAGACTAAACTTCTCCTTAATATCTTGAGTCCTATGCGATTATCCCAAATATCACAGCAGAGATTTTTCTAAAATGTTCTAACAGCCCCTGGTAATTCAAGTTTCTGTACATCTGCAATGCTTAGCTCTCCACTGCTGAATGCCTCCCCTCATTAAAGTTATCAATCTTCCTTATCAGCTATCCAGATTGGAAATGACTAAATAAATATGTGTGTATGTATGTGTGTGTATATACACACACACGATTTATTGATTTGTCCAAATACCATTAAAGTGTCAAATGTCAGAGGCTTAACTTACAACATTCTTCAATAAAGCAAGCACTGTAAAACACTTTTGTGAACACTTTAAATCACTCTAGATAAGTCTCAGTCAACAAATCTGAGGCACTTATGTTAACTGGTAATCTTTGGGCTGCCTAGAAGGCAAGTAGTTGAAGATGCACAGACGTAACACCAGAATCTTGAAGTACACAGGCAATTACATTCTGATGTGGTCTACAACTGCTTATTAACGAAGGGAAACCCTTCTCATACACTGGGAAGGCCCATCATGATAGAAAACAGGTCAGTGACCATGATGCTAAAGGGATTTTATACTTCTGTAGCCTCAGAGAAGGAACCTTTTAGAACTGGCTATAGCCAAACTATACTTAACCACTTGTGTTCCCCTAGAGGTAAACTGAAGTTTAATAAGTGCAGAAACAGACATCTGTCATAGCTATGTGTATAAACAAGCTCAGCACTACTATCAGTGAAAATTTAAGCAATTTGATGTTTTAAAATATTTTAAGCCCAAATTCTCCAAAAACTTACTATACTTGGGAGTATATTCAATCAAATTTTACTGACATTTATTTCATGAAACTGTTTTCACCAGTATTACTCTGTAATGCTAATAAAAAAGAAAACCTATGTTAAAAGTTACGAGGAACCATTTCTAGAAAAATGAAGCAGAAAGTGACAAACAATGGGAGGAAAAAGTAAATGCAACTGGACTGAGTATAAAACAATGGTTGGAAAAATATATATTCAAGAGACCATTCTTTTCAAGTCTTGGAACAAAGTGATGTGTAGATAAGTGCCAAAAGAATATGCATACCACGACTTCACATACATCCTATTAAAAACAAATTGTGAGGTAGAACAGTAGACAAGCACCTCACGTGCAGGAAAGTCTTCACTGCCATCTAGTATTAGAAATTAAAGACAAGAGTTTCTCACTTAACCTTTAAGAACAGCTTTGCTCCTCCCTCTACTCCTCCAGCCCGCTCGAAAACAGTGTTGGGCTTGTCCTGTATTTTTCCTAAAAGTATCATGTATGGCAGTTCTCAGACACGTTCAATTATCTCATTCCTGGAATTTTTATGGACTCTTGTACCATTTCTATGTAATGCCTTCTCACATGCTACTGCGCTGTCACGCATCAGCTCTGCCTGTAAAAGCCCACAGGCCTGGCACCAGGCCCTGCCGCAGTGGGACAAGCATCCACGGGCACAGAGGGAATACCTGCAACCAGAGAGGACATTACGGTGCACTCCAGCAGACCCCTGCCCAAACTATGGTGCAGATCTGCAAAGCAGGCTTTCCATACTGCTTCTCAGGTTCCTGAGCTACATTAATAAAGTAATACTTTATATGTGGGAGTGAAAGAGTACAACTAATGTGACACATGTACACACATGATCCAAGGGCACCGTTTCAACCACCTGCCTGAAGAGCTACTAAGCTCAACTTAGCTCTAAGCAACTGAAGTGGAAATATGTTGACAGGATCTTTGATGCTTTTGGTTTCAGACCCCATTTCTTGCAAGCAGTGATCTATGGCAGTCACCTCATTACTTAAGGTTTTTCCACTCCTCCAGGAGTCACAGACCCTTAGTCAACCACATACGGGTGCACGTTTCAGCTGCCCAGAAGTGGCGATGGACAAGTCATTAGTGAGTACTGCATACATTAGCATACACAGACATCCTCAATCTACCTACTTATTTAAAAGCTCAGTATTTTTACTGATATTACAGTTGAAAACAGTTAATGCTTACCTTTGCAGTATTAAAAGTGGTCTAAAAATAAACCTATTAAAGAAAACCATCCTTAAAATATCTCTAAAAACTTTGCTTCTTTACCTACCACTGAGGCAACAACCCCCCTGATAAGTAAAAGAATTTCTTCAAAGCCAGTAACCAGCTAAGGAAAAAAGCAATGGTTCTGCATTGATTTGCAGCCCTGTTACATTTTCATCTCCACAGCTCATTCTTTGCCTTTTAAATTACAGAAAGAGCTGCCACATTATTTACACTTTATGACATGCTAGTTTATATAATTTCTAAGCTTTTAATTCTCAACATTCTCAACCTACCAGTCACCAATATAAATTCATGTAAGCTACAAATATATAAATCAATGCAGGCGTGAGGAGAAGATTCTCTAAAAATATTAAGACCTTACAAGTGCTTCCACATTCTGGACTGACCCTCTTGTCAGCCAGTAATTTTCAAGCTTTTAGGAAAACTTAGCCTGTTTTCCCAATAATTAATTACCCTGGTATTATTACCGCTCCCCAAACACACATGCCTCCTACAGTCCTCCTTAATGCTGACCTTGCAAATTAACACAGTGTATTCCCCAATCAATGTTAGCAACTCAGTAATATATCCTAAAGAAAACATTTTAGAGATTTATGTCTATCTCTCTCTTTTTTTTTTTCTTTTAAGAGGCTGAAGTTATGAAGTTTGATGCTATTACTTTTTTTGGTTGCCATACATATATATTTGGTGCAATACATTATATTTAAGCTTCAAGCTAGACCAATAAAGTACTTCAAAATAAGTAATATGAGGAAACACTCATAATTTCACTGTCAAGCTTTTGCAAAAATGTAGGAATAAAAAAAATATACTTTGTGAGAAATCCAGCCAGATAGCGTGCTTTCTGTGAATAGTAATAGTGCAACAAAAGAAAAAATACAGACAATTTGCTCAAAATAAAAATAAAAAAGAATTTAAAGTATTAAAAACATTAATTTCCAGTACAAGGGACTGAATCAAAGAGTAAGACAGCACAAGTTACGTTTTGAGGGTTTGGATGGTTTTCTTCCACAGTATAGCATTTCAGATCTACCAAAGATTTGGGAAAGTTAAAAAAAATAAAGAAAACCAAAAGGAGATAAAGCATAATTATAGAAGACACCCCGTGACATCAAACCTATACCGATCTTAGTTTGAACGTAACTGAACATCCACAAGAAACCTCTTCACAAATACAGCAGTGAAAATTAAGATTAAATTCACACAGTAACATAATAAAGAGGCTTCAACAGTAGATGGCTCCTGTTCTTCCTCCCTATCTCCCACGACCGAGAAAGTTAAAAATAGGGGCTTCCGTTTCCTTAGATTATTTCACTTTAAACTTTCCTAGAGCCCTGAAATTAGCTACTTTGCCAGCTTCCTACATTTGTGTTAGAAGAGAAGGAGTGTTAAAAACACGCTTCCATTTACAGCAACTCAGGAAACCAACTTCTGTGGTTTGCATTATTATTGTCATTATTTGTAAACGGCAAAAGCCCTCTGCAAGTTGTAGGCGTCTCTTCCAAAATTTCCCTTTGGATACTGCTCACCCTTTGCACCACACAGGAACGTATTTTGGGGTTAATCTTCTGTTCCTGCACATTTTTCTATATTTATGCATTCCTTTGCAGTTGGTAAACACAGATATTTTCAGTGCACAGCATTTCCCTATACCCAAGAGCAGCTCCAGGATGACAAAGGAGCGCCTGAGAGATGCAGAAAGTCAGCTTCACCAGCTCCCCTCGCCTTCGAGGAAGTCGGAGGCGCAGGAAGCCTCTAACTTCCACCAGACTGGCCCCAGTGGTGCAGGTCCATATTTTAAGATCAGAAGGAACCACTGTCATCATCCAATTGACCTCCTGCATAATACAGGCAACAAAACTTTAGCAGGGAGTTCTTGCATCTAGCCCAACATCTCGTGGTTGACCTAGAGCATATTTTCCATAGTTTTAAGTGCAGTGTTTGTTTATATTGAAAAAGATGTACATCCCAGAGTAAGTATCTGAACTGTTCATCTGGAAGTACTGCATATCAACAAACAAAAAGTAGCAGGTATCCAAATACCACTGTAGTATAAAGTTGTACCATCCACACATTACTATAATGGAGTGCCACCCAGTCATTAGGAAGTCTGGTACGCTGCATTAGACACTGCCTCATTAGGCAATTTTTTGATTGCTTCTAATTCTGCTAGACTCAAGTCGTTCTGGCTGAAGTTCTCCCTCCTGAGGGTGTGCCTCATTCTCAACTCTTGTGAGAACTTTCAATTAAAATAGCTCAGCCATTTGAAACAAAGCAGCAGAGGAAAAAATGCTGTCCCTCCCCAACCCCGTGCTACAATTCCTACAGCAGCCTCCCAGATAATCTCTACTAACACCAGGACATGAATTTTTTAGGTCTCGTACTATCCCCATGGAAAAATGTTCAAGTCTGGTCAGGCACAGGGGAGTGGAAGAGGGGGAATACTGCTGCACATGCTCAGCATAGCTCTGTGAAGTAGGGAAACCCTGTTCCTTGAGATTTAATCTCCATTGAACATGCACCAGCTTCCCTGGACCTCTTCTAGCTACACACCCACTCCAACATCATGTACCAGGACACCACAAGGTTTGCTCCAGCCACATGGAGCAGCTCCAGAAAAACATTTCCAGTACAACCCCATTCCTTGTATTCCAGGAAAAGGAGACTAGGAAACCAGTTTCTCCTTCCAGCCTCCATGCAATCCACATCAGCACCTGAAAGCCATGGAGGAAAAGAAGAAAGCAGGCATACTGTGATACAGAAGGACAAGGAGCATGGGAACCAGGTGCTGGAAGAAGAGGAGGTGGCAATCAGAAAGCACTAAGTGCTGGAGGGAGGCACAGACAACAGGGAATGAGGGTAAGGACTAACAGCAGGGCTGGAGCAGGGGGCACTAGCTAGGAGCATCGTGGTCTGGTCACAGCCTAACCAGCAGGATGGGGAAAGGCAGGACCAGCCAACAATGCTGCCACTGCTCAGTTCTGAACGTGGCTCTGTTCTCCTCCCTGTGCACTCCAACAGTACTACAAACTCCATGTGAAGGTTTGGACAAAAGCTGGATTAACACCTTGGTATCAGTGAACCAGAGAGATCCCTGTTGTCTTCAAACACGCCTCCCTCTGCCTAAACTGCACAATCCCATCATTTTACAGCACTATTGCTTCTGACACTCACCTGATCACACACTGAGGTAGCATGAAGTAAGCTTCAACTCACTGGAAATGCAAAAAAGTAATGGGGAAGGGGAAGAGTCATCATTTGGGGGCTTTCATGTGCTTACTCAATGGAACTTGTTTGCTCTCAGATGAGCAAAAAAGGCAATGTAGGGGAGGCAAGAAGTGAGCAAGATCTGCTGTTCACAAAAAGCTGTCAATCCAACTTGTAGTGTACTACAGGTACAGTAAGCCTCACTCCCTTTGCAGGGAGATGAACAAAAAAAACCCCAAGCAAAGCCAGAATGCAGCAACAGAAGACAATTTCACAATAACAAGAATGCAGACCTTAATCCTGGCATTTTAGAATGCACCTATGGTTGGCTATGCAACTTCAAAAAACATGGAAAAAAAAAAATATGTATCACAGAAGTATCTCAGTTAGAAGCACTTTTAGGCACCAGGATCCATATCTTCAAGAACCTTCTGAAGTTTGGGGAAAGAACAAAGCCTGTTTTAAAAGTCTGATTCTTCTATGAGAAAGTCAAGAATACAGCAAATGAAAAGCCAAATGCTCAAAAGCACTTTTGGATATCCACTGCAAGGCAATGGCCCCCAGGAACAGTAATCCCCAATACAAAACCCTTTTATCAGCAACGAAGGAAGTGAAGACCTAACAACATATGAACTTGACAAGGATAGTGTTTGGAAACCACCTAATTAATCCATTTATCTGTTACAATTGGTTCAAAAGAACAACACATACTGGGAGCTACTCAGAAAATAATTAGATTTTCATAAAGGAAATTAACTACTAAAAGGCATGTTATGACTGATTGGCCAAAAAACATTAAAAGAAAGGTGTTGAAAGGGAGACAAGCTACTGTGATTTGGCACATCTTCCACAATATGCTCACTAAACCCCTGTTTTTTGATATAACTGTCATTAGAATCACCCAGTTTATTTTTCTCAAATAATATCAAGTCTATCTTTAAAGCAGACAGCATTTGCAAGCAACAACAGGAAAGCCACAAAGATATCAGAAACTCAGATTAAATTATTTGCAGGAGAAGTAGAAGGACAGATACATTCAGAAGAGAAGTAGAATTTTAAGTCTGACATATCTGAAATCTACGCTCTACTCAGTGCTATTGGAAGGGACCTAATGTTTCCTTTACTTAAGATACAGAAAATTACCTGCCCACAGAAGCTTTATGAAGTCTTGTCAGACCAACTGTCCTCTGCATTTCACAGCCCTTTGCATTACTAGCAGAAAAAGCATCTAATTTTTTCCCATTTCTTTAACCCCAATTTACCTACTTTCTTCAAAACTATTTCTGGGAAGACCTAACCATCAATGGGTCCCTCTCAGCCCTTGAGGCACGGATGGTAGGTATAACTGTCTCCTGGAGATGATCAGCAAAACCTGAGACAGGTTGCAAACTTTCCCCAACACTACCAACTCTTTCTAATTACTGAAAGTGCCACTGATTCAATCTCCAAGGCAAAATACCCACAGATTTCAGAAGTGCTGTAAGCCTGCTTAGTTGGTTGATGAGCAGTGCTTCAGGAGAGCCAGTAAAAGGAGAGCATGAAAGCCAGAACCACGATTACTATACCAGATGATGCCTAACATGCACTGAAAACTTTGTGACTGAAGTCTGCTTAAGAGACCTGGACTTCAAAAAACTTACCACCAACTCCTCCAAGGCTGTTAGGAAACCCAAATGAACTGAGAAGGAAATGATGGCACACGGGAAGGCAGGAGAGCATACAAGCATGACAGGAAATTCCCAGGAAAATGTGGTAATGACTCTTATGCACTTACTCTGCTCCACACATTTTCATGCTGTATCATTTTCTAAAAACCTTCTACTATTACCCATAAAGCAAGATGACAGCCTCTCACAAGACAGCTGTGGAAAAAGAAACAGGCATACTCCCTCTCTTTCCTCCCCCATCTTGTACTTGTGCCACACCGAACAACTAATTTGAAGAAGAGATTTTCTCACCGTTTCCTAGATGGCCGCTGCTGCCAGGAAAGCCTGTCTGCTGCCTTCACCCTTCATCTAGTTCCCTTCTTCAGGTCTTACTTCCCCATAAGTGAACTCAGATGTTTACATACATCGCTGCTCTCGGCTCTTCCCACCATTAAATCCACAGGATTCTTATTCACAGGATTTGGATTTTCTGATTTCATACTGCCACAGCACTACAAGGAATTACTGAAGATGACAGCTGTCGGAAAAGCAAAGGTCTTCGGTCTGTCCCTTCCCTACTCATCACCATAGTTGGAAGCCTGAGCCTAAACTCTTAAAATCCTTGACAAGTTACCTTCCTTGACAATTTTGCCCTCAAATTCTACAGTACAATGAAGTTACCACCAGTTAAATAAATGATCATACTGCATTCTATCTACTCCCTCCTCCTCCCCAGTTGACAAGGTATTTTTAAGCACCATTCATTCAGCAGCACTGCTTCTCAGCCTATCTAACCACCGTCAATCTCCTTCCAGAACAGCCTTCTGATGCAGGGAGCCCCACTGCACGCCCAGTTAAATCCTGTTGCTGTGATACATTTTAATGGAAGCCTAAGTTTTACAGATGACTGGTCTAGACCCCCTCCTCGCCTCTGGCCATATATTGTGCAATGCATCTTACTCACAATGAGTTAATGCTTTTAATTCCTGCAAAAGTTAGTTTTATGGAGACGACTGATGTCTCTAACTCCTCTCAGGAAAGAAGCAGTAATCAACACACTAATTTAAGACACCAGTCAAGTCCCAAGTTGAATGCTGATGTGGAGAAGAACACTGATCCAGCCTCTCCCCACACACCACCACCCCCAAAAAAAACCCCACAACACCTTAAACTCTACAACAGCAGGCAACATGCAAGGTAGCACATCAACTATCCAAGACATCTCTAAACGACAGTGCTTTCCAAGGCGGCACTACAGCCATGCTAAGGGCAGACATCCATGGACACAAGCACATTTCTGCTGATTGACTAATCTGTAACTTCTCAAAATCCCAGCAAACACATAAAAGGGGCACTATTCAGCACTTACTTCTTCCCAGAAAATGAATGCTGACAGCAGCAATGGACAGGATGGCATCGCTGTTGCCATAATATAAATCCAGAATACTTAAAAGGGTAACACACAATTTATTGACAACTGAGCCAAAGTGATTTCACAATGTAACATTTTATGCAATCCAAGAACAGTATAAAAGTAAACAAAAATGTTTAAAGAGCTCTTGTATACAGCCTCTAATTGCTTTTAAAAGGAAAACAAATTACACAAATGCTATTTTCAATAGCAGCTTGTCTAATACGTGGCTTAATTTAACAGGTACTAAAGATAGTGTAATATACTGGACAAGTTCTTTGGGCAACTTTTAACATCCAAGCTTTAATGTTGGAAAAAAAATAAAATCATTGTCTTCAGAGATCCAAGATTAACCTTATTTTTACTTCTCACTTCCTTCAAAAGTAGGCATGAAAATGATCTTGTCCTCAGTAAACAGCTCATCCTTGTGTATTTTGTACAATTAAGCCCAGCACAGTCTTCCATTGTTTTCAACCTACACCACTTGGATCTCCAATGTCCAAAACAGAACTACAAAAGCACTCTCAAAACACACCTTCTAGATCACACATGTGCTTCTCCACGCACACTCACATTAACTGCAGAAATTACTGCTGCCTTTACACCGCTGCTAATCACAAGCTTTTATGTGTAAATTTTGACTGCACCAAAAAAAAAAATCAGAAAAATGACAAAAACATCCTTTTTTAGTACTGTCTCCATCTTCCTTTCCTGGATGCACACAAAACCCTTCTCTTCTTGCAGCACTGTCAGCTACCCCAGCCCTCCAGAGCTGAGGGCAGCAGGCTCCTATGCAAGGATGGCCAGCCCCAGCAGTGCCTTCCGAGCACCACACCAGCCGCACCACTGCGCTGCCCCATGGCACGCACCCCTTGAGCTGGTTTGAGCACACAAGAGTGGGACACAGCTCCCATCTCAGGGGCTAGCACAGGAGCAGCATGTGCTCACAACTTCAGGATGCAGTGTTGGAGAGGATAAACTGAAGGGTTACTTGACACTTATTTATAAATACAGGTCTTTCCTATTGCACACCATGAATAGTCACATGCATCTTATTAATTTCCAAAATATTCTAATGACCTTACAGCTACTGCTTTTGCCAAACAAAACCACTACAGGCTAAGCTGCCAGCCATTCTGTACTGTGGGGGGCACCTACTACTTGACCCCATGAACCTAATAGAAAGATGTCTTAATTCCAGCTACATAGCTAAGACACAGCTTAACAAATAAGAGAAAGGACATCTGCAGGAAATGAGAGACATCGACATTTATCGTATTGTGCTTGGCAAGCACAAGTGTAATATGAAGACCCATAAACCCCAACAAGTTTTAAGGCTCCTTAAAAAACATTATACTTACTGCCTTTGATAGCAAGGTAGAAAGAGGCTGGGGTGGGAAGAGGGAGAGACACAACACACCATTCCATCCTCAAACCAAGCTTGCTCACTGTAACATTTCTTCACCATGCCATTGGTAAAACTTTATTTGAAATATCCAGGAAAAGTAATAAAAGATTCAAGAACTGAGGTCTCCTGCCTTTGGAAGGTTGTTACTGAAAAGTGTTAAAGTTATCACAGATTTTAGGAAGGGTTTTACAAAGAAAAAGAATGAACATTAGCAAACAAAGCCAAAAAGAAGAGAATTGAATCTTTACATTACTCATTTTATTTCTATTCATACAGTCACATTATTAATTTATAAATCTGAACACCACACTTAAGAAATACCATAATCAGCGCCCATCTGAACACCACGCTTACAGGGAGTTTAAAAATAACAGTACACAAAAGAACATGCGGCAGAGCACAGAACCCCAACCTCTCTAAACCCAAACCAGTACCACTGAACCATACTCTCACACTTGCTTTGGAGAGAGGCACGATTAAAATAGGCAAACATTTCAAAACAACTAGGGGCTCAGAAAAGGCATTGCAGGAATACAGCTAGGAGATAGGACAACAAATCTAAAGCAGGATTTTGGAAGACTGGGAAGAAAAAGGCAATTTTCTATTTCTATCAAGCATTTAAAAAAAAAAAAAGTGTGATTTAATTGTCTACTTTGAAGGTTCAACTTATCCTTCCAAACAGCTATTGTGAGTGGATTATATTAGAAATCTTCCTGAAGTCATGGCTTTATTTCAACGATCTTTGCTTAAGATAACTTCATTATATACAAAATGCTACACTCCTGCATTTTATATATAATACTACTCCTGTCTACACAGGATGTTTCCAGCAGACCCAAAGCAGCTCTGCCCTGGCTCCCATGCACACAGCTCCCAGCCTACACAGGGCTTGTTAGCTCAGGTTTAACCACAGCCACCTGGCTCCCGACCAGCTCAAAGCACGAGCCGAATTTGCAACATAGCATTTAGACACAACTGAGAGCGTCTCATAATGAAATTGCTTACTCACTTTATTCACCTCACTTACTTCATCTAGTGGAATAAACTACTCACCCGTATTGCTACATGAAGAGCATTCACATGGAAGATCGAGGGCCCTGCTGATTCACACCCAACCTTACTGAACTCCAGCTTTTCCAGGTGGAAAAATCTGTGCTTAATGAAGGTCAAAAACCCAAGTGAACAATCTTTCCTGGCAGTGAAACCAGTGGTACCCACTAACCTTGACAATATTTCATGCAATACATCCCTGATCCTTATTAAAAAAACCCAACTACTAAGAGGCTCCAGGAGGTACATTAATAGCAGATATCCCACTGATAAACCTTCCACAGGGCTCTGGATCCCTCTCAAGATCACTGTTTGTTCACACATACAGGAAACCAAACCTAAAAGCCAGGCAGTGTGCCACAGGCAATGGAGCCCAAGAGCTGCACTGCAAACCCCAGTCTGTCTAATGCTTTCAATTTGGGGGGATAATACACCCACTGCACACACATCCCCCACAGAATGACTGCATTCTAAAGCTGTACCACCAAGCCTGGCACACTAATCTCAAAATGTATTTCTGTTATTTATTAGGTAAAAACATCACTTGTCTTTCAGAAATCAGCTTCTGTTTCATTGACTGGCTACTACTAAACGCTAGCAGACTGCAGGGTCATAAGAGAAAAATAAATCAAGGACTTGTAGTCTCATCTCCTATACCAATATGGATATGTGAATTTTATTAACAACAATATTAATCAAGAGACCTATTGTCTATTTGGGTTTTATTCCACTGATGGGTTTTCCAGTTTTAGGGAAACTCCCTACATAATTCAAACTCCTCTGGCAGCTAATGAAAGTAGGAGGCCTAGTAGAAAGGAAGAAGCCCGTGTTTAGACCTAATCAGGCATCAGAAAATCAGGAGCAAGCAAGTACTCCAAACGCAAGACAAAGAGCAATGGGCAAAGTTTTCACCTTCCCAGACATCAAAGTCTATCAGCTGTAAGGCACAAATCCACAGGATTTGTCCATCAGACTTTAGTAGTTCTGGTACTCATGGAAATACCCAATTTCTACAAGGGGTAACATTTTTCACATAACATCTGCTGCAAGCTTCCATAGCACATCAAGCTCAGTACCCTGCAAGGCATCTCCCTGCCCTACCCGAGACATTCACGTGCAAGCTACCCAAATATTTTCCCTTCCAAATGTTATTTTCTTTAAAAATACATTAAATATTTCCTTTAAAAATCCACAGCTAGTCCTATTTATGTGACTATTTGCTGGGTGGACCAAAGTTAGATGCTAAGCTGGAAATACCGTAACAGCTGAGTATTTTAACTGGCAACACCCTTGTAATGACATGCCTGTGTGTCATATCAGCTACAGACTCAAGTTTACAAATCTGACATCTCCCAGCTTGAAAATTTAATTTAGCAGGTTTATCAGAATTTCACACAGAGATTTTTGCATTCCAGATACCCAAGAGCATCGTACAAAGTGTATATTCATATTCCTGAGTTGGATGCTTGTCAATAATGATCTCAGTGGCCAGCTCAGGTCAATACACTACCCCTCCAAAACCAGATATAACCTTTGTGCCACACTGTAATTAATCTGACAGGAATTTTTCTGTAAAATAGAAAGCTAAATGGGAGGTCATATATTGCTTTTAAACACTGAAATTTTATCTATTTCCAAATAAAAATCAACAGCCTTATTACCTGCACTGTTCTATCAATACAGGTGTGAGCTATTTATTTACCTTAGCAGTGTTATACAAGGAACTTGTCCTACATAAACTGTATCATGAGGATGCAGCAATTCCTTCTGCATCTAACATTGCTGGGCTTGGAAGATTATTTTTTTTCCTCAAAACTTTGAAAGTAGATTTGGGGCGATACACAGGAAAATTATGTTCCTTCTTCCTTAACAGAGCTTCCACTAGATCCATCCAGAAGAGGCAGGTTGACTCCCTATTTGAGTTTTTCCTGATAGTTTGTTGCCATATTTTGTAACTTGAACTTTGCTGGGGTTTATTTTGTTGCCTTTTATAAATGTAACAAGGGGAGGGCATGGGGGGAAGAAGAGAGGGAGAAATGAGGTAAGGCTGGATTCAGTAATCCAGTAGGTATTGGGAGTCTTGATTAAAAATATTTCTCCTGATTAAAAGTGACCCACCCATGAGAATCAAAGAGATAGGAATTTGGAGGCATGCCAGTTCATACAATAACTATGTTTATTTGTCTTAATAAATATTTAAGAAACATGACTTGTGGTATTTGATAGAACTGAGCCTGTGGTTAAAAGGCCTCTCTCCATGACATAAGCAAATACAATCTATCCTCTTTATTTGTCCGACTTCTCTTCAACATTCAAGGCTAATCTAGTTTTAGGTCAGGAAAAAGACTGCAGTCTATCATTTTAAACAAACCATTGTAGTAAAACGTGAACAGGAAATTCCTAACTACACTGTTCAAAGAACAATGATTAGAAAAACAATGCTAGCTCACAAAGGACAAGGAGCCCACGAACTATCACAGGACACTTTGGGTGGAAAAAAATCAAAATAAGTTTTACATAGTTATGGTGCCTGT